>OZ025249.1:25201594-25722727 GCA_964019135.1 Arenicola marina
TGATGGGCATCAGCTATAAACGCCGACGTTTAAACGACCCGCGCCCACCGTTACGCCGTGCGATATGCCGCCGGTGAATGCCTCCCGCCGCCCCCCCCCCCACCCCCCCGACACCCCACCCCGCCAGAGGGCGCCGCCTGACGGGATGGGTGCTGCCGGTTGATTGATCTCGCTGCATTCCAGGCCTCCCCCGCACGATGGACGCTCTGTGGCCAGCTGACACCTCGACCCCCGCTAATCGTACCCCCATGTCGGGCCGCTTAGCCACCCACCCACCCACACCTACTCCAGCCTACAACCGCACCCCCACCCCCCAGTCCGGCCGCTTAGCCACCCACCCACCCACACCTACTGCAGCCTACAACCGCACCCCACCCCCAGTCCGGCCGCTTAGCCACCCACCCACCCACACCTACTCCAGCCTACAACCGCACCCCCACCCCCCAGTCCGGCCGCTTAGCCACCCACCCACCCACACCTACTCCAGCCTACAACCGCACCCCACCCCCCAGTCCGGCCGCTTAGCCACCCACCCACCCACACCTACTCCAGCCTACAACCGCACCCCCACCCCCCAGTCCGGCCGCTTAGCCACCCACCCACCCACACCTACTCCAGCCTACAACCGCACCTCCACCCCCCAGTCCGGCCGCTTAGCCACCCACCTACCCCCCCCCCCAGTCCGGCCGCTTAGCCACCCACCCACCCACCCCCCAGTCCGGCCGCTTAGCCACCCACCCACCCACGCCCACTCCAGCCTGCAACCGCATCCCACCCCCCGGTCCGGCCTCTTAGCCACCCACCCACCCATCCCCCAGTCCGGCCGCTTAGCCACCCACCCACCCACGCCCACTCCAGCCTACAACCGCACCCCCACCCCTCAGTCCGGCCGCTTAGCCACCCACCCAAGCCCACTCCAGCCTGCAACCGCACCCCCACCCCTTAGTCCGGCCGCTTAGCCACCCACCCACCCACGCCCACTCCAGCCTGCAACCCCTATTCATCCTATAACAGCAGCCCCGTGCGTTGTTTCGGGTCTACCGCCCCCACCGCCCCGCACCACACGCTCCGCTAACCGCATGTGCGGCCCCCGACCATGTACACCTCCTCGATCCAGCGCCCCGCCCCACCCCATTTCCCCTGTCCCCCCATCCCAGCCACCCCCCCCCCCCACTCCTCCCCGCTCCCCCCCTCTCCCGCCCATCGCTATCAGCAGGTACCGATGCTGTAAGGACAAACAGCGATCCGTGGCGCAAACCGTCACGGGAAGCCAAATCTACGGGACTTGAACCCAAAACCCTCCAAAGCGATGGCGAGTCCCGAATCACCCTCATGGTACTTCCCAGGGGAAGGCCGTCGCGGCTAACCCGTGACATTCCCACCCACCCTCAACTCACTTCATACCGGACCGACCCCACATACACATGGATGAGAGAGGGTGGGTCTTATCGACAAGACCCCCAAATCCCTCTCCTCCGCACTAGCACCCTTCCTGCTCTTCCATCCTCCTTGCAAAATGTCGTACGTCAGATGTTCTTCCCTTGGCCGCTTGGCGGACTCTGACTTCAAATACATTCCAGTTTCTATTTTCACTCCGCCATGCTGTTCCGGCTCTCGACACCTATGTCTGGTATGTCAGTCATCTCAGGCTTGAAGAGTGCTTATCAACACATCCTCCCAGGAGAATCATTCCTGCCGTGTTTATCATGTCGTCAGTTCCTCTCCTGGCCGCTGCACCGTCAGTAAAATCTCAAGCTATATCTCCTGTCGACGTGATTGGCAAAATCATTTACCTTTCACATATATCTTCGATGGGTGATTAGACTGTTCACAAGTTCCACTCCTCCATATCAACGGTTAAACAGGCGTGTCTTAGTTTATACTAATTGCAGGCCGAACAAGCTATTGGACGACGGTATTTTGAAATGTAGTTTAAGTTAATTACGATTCATAATACTTTTTACCAGTTGTGATCAAACCACAATGAGTGAATGGAAATGTGATAAAAGGCCGTTGCTTTGCAACATAACAATAATAATAATGAATGTGATAATGAACCCCCCCTTCCCCCCTCCCCCCCCCCAAAAAAAAAATAACCCACAAAAGCAAACCATAAATAAGTTCTTAACTCCTAACCGACAAGTTATTGTCGGTTAGGAGTTAATAACAGTGATTTGTAAAAGCGATTAGTTAAAAATTTGGATTGGAATATTTTTCATTTGATGAAATATCAAGTGAACATCAAATATCAAGTTTTTCACTAGAACAATTCAGCAGTTCATTGTTTTTTAGGATACATTGCCATTGAGGGCGTATGCCTGTGGGTATGTATGTGGCATGTGTGCTTCATATATGTTTGCAGCATGTGTATGTATAAATATATTTTTCATGTATATGGCAATGCTTAGGGTTTGTTTTAATTACAAATTCCCTCGCCCTAAAGACTCAGACTAAACCATTTAGGCATTAAAATAACGAATTTGTAATTCAGCCTAATGTCAGTTTATATGAGATGAGAAATTTATGATGTTGCCCCAGGAAATCGAACCTAGAAGCACCGACTTGGCGTCCTTGCAATGTATGACGAAGAGGATGGACTGGAAGTGTATACCCTATTACGCGACGGAGCTTCACTTACCCTAACACCCATAGATCGACGTTAATGTGACGAAACAACCAAAGAGACAACTAAGATTCAAAACTCGTCTATCTTCATTGACAAATATGAAGCTTCCAAGGGTGACAGAACATTCCTTCTTGGGGGAACATTTACCGTGATAACTTACTGAGGAGCCAGATTTGGTTACTGTCAGTTGGCAGCCTGGTACGCATGCCTTCAATACCAGCGCCAATGTCAGCGGTTTAGTGATCGGAAGGAATGTGTTTTTTTCGGTCTTTCGATGAAGCGTTGCAACCCCGATATGCCAGCTAAACACCGCATGCCACAGTCATCATCGACACTTGAAGCAATACAATCAACTACCCGAGCACCAGTGGCAGGTCGTCGGGCGACATGGAGGGTGCCCGCCCATGCACCCCCCCCCCCCCACAGACACCCCCTACCCCGCCTCTGCCCCCGTCTCCCCTCCCTCCCTCTGTCTCACCCTACCGGTTATCCCGACGAAGGAGCTGGCGTTCCGACATTATGCCATGGCGGGTCAAACGCCAGCAGTAATTCATCAGGGTAAGTTACAAGGCTGCCATTTCCTGTGAGCAGTGCTCGTGGCCTGTGTGAAAGGCCGAACGACAGTTGAGTGACAATACCCTAAGAGGCGGCCATCCATCAGGAAGAGCGACAGAAAGCTTCAGGTATGGGTGAGAAACTATATACAGGAGCCAATTACTAAGGCGACATGTTGGAATCCGCCAGTCAAGACTAATCCGAAAAGCGACGACCTTGGGGGCCACGCAGGTGACCTCTGAAACATTAATTACGCCATTAATGCACTGAGCAGTCACGGTTAATGGTTATCAGGTAAAACATTGCGTGTTCTTCGCATCCATGGCTCCTCGTAGTGGGAGGAGGAGAAAAAAACAATAGTTTTGCAGCGCGGGACCCCGTGGCATTCCAGCCTTGGCCCGAGGGGGGCTGGCGGCGAGGGCGACCATGGGGGACGGGCCTCCGCGCCTTGCTCTGACACTTGTGGAAGGTTGGTATTCAATAACCCGGCGGCTGAGGCGTCCGTGAGCTATGTGAGAAGTTGACGGATAGGGTGAGGGGATGGAGGGAGGAGGGCGTGTGTGTGTGGGGGGGGGGGGGGGGGGCAGGGTCTCACGGGATAGCTGACGCTCCCCGCGCTGTCTAAACATACTAAAAACTATAATGAATACCTCTTGCCCCTATCACTTGTCTGTGAGTGTTCTACCCAACGGGAAATATGCGCGCCTGTTCGGGTAGATTTCGTTTGCCGTTCCATCCAATGTAGAGATTTATTTGACGATTAGGAAAGCCACGCTGCCTGTCAGTGCACGGCATGGGCGGACAAACTACCTGACATAGGTTATGAGCGAAAGGTTTACCGGGGAGGGGGGGGGGGGTGTAGTTCACGCGTTGCCGTGCACGGAAGGTAGGCCAGAGTGATTTAGACCATATGCTAGTTGTTACTTTTATGACAAAACATCAGTAATATATATCCTGTCCTTTGAAAAGAATCATGCAACAAACTGTATGGCGTCTCTCATGGTGTAATAAGTTACACGAGAGAGAAAACATGCACCTTAGGACGCAAATGGTGCACTTGAAACATTTATCAGCTGGAGATCCTTTCTTACATAGACTTACAACCATGATGGGACGAATTTGTACTTTTGGAATAGACGATAACAGGAGACAAATTTAGTGTGAAATACTTCAAGATAAACAATGGAATTCCTGGGCACCATATAAACAAAATCGTTGCAATAGAAAGGTAACTGTTTGTCTGTGCGTAACCGACAATCGCCATTCCCTTATCATGTTGAAGATGCCGCTGAGATTTACTGCAAAGTAGTTCTCCATTAACGGTGGACAAGTACCTGTGAGATAAACTTTCCGCCGACCCCGCATAGCAGGCGGAGGTGTATGCGCCGTTTGGCTGGGCCGGGGAGTCTGTTATGAAACATCGCCGCCAAGCCAGGCACCAACGCTCCCTTGCCGAGTTTCGCCTATCGATCGGGCCAGCTCGGTTCTATGGCAATTAGGCAAGCAAACAACCTTGTAAGGATAAAACATGAATAAGATGCCACAAATTCCCTCATCTTTGCGTCTGTCACCGTTAACTACTTGATGGAGAGGCCGGCGGGCATGCCGCCGCGGCCGCCGCCGCCCGACGGACTTGGCCGGCTCTCAAAACGACTCCGGGCTGAGCTGGCGGCACGTCAGTGATTCTCTCTTTCTCTCTCTCGCTCTCTCGCCCTCTCATTCTGTCTTTCTCTCCCTCTCTAGTGGAGGTCCCACTACTTGGCGGCTATCGTGCTTCTTTACACCCTCACCACTGTCTACAGCCAATAAGACGCAGAAGAGCCATTCGTTTTTATTCCACGGGCCACAATGTTCGTCGCCCTCGGTTATTTTGCACTGCCTCATTTCGGCTTTTAGTTGTTTAATCAAAACCAAGTTGTTTCATCGCGTTATTTCGTAAAAGTAACTTTTTTGACAACTTTTGAAGTAATGAGGCTTGGGTTAATAATGTTTTGTTTTTTATGGACATTTCGCATAATTTGCAAACCGGTATGGGCTCAACGTTAGTAGTGAAACAATGTGAAACGTATTAGTGCGTCACTCTGTCCATGTTTTCATTTCAAAATATGGCGAAGTTTGCCAAGTAGATTCGTTAATTTTATTTCCCGCTACCTACAAAAATAATTGCTTAAGTTAAGAGCGCGAGTTTTGCATTTGGTTTAATGGTATATGTTGTTTCATAGTTATAATGATGGGGTTGCTTAGCACATTCTCGAGCACACCAAATATAACATTTATCGCATCTGAATGTGGACAGAAGTACACATACACATAGGTATATTGCCAAGATTATACTCATTAAAAGCTCACATGTTACGATCTTAATCAAATAAATAATATTAGACTCACCATATTAAATAATACACTTAAACTAAATATGTAATATGCGAATCATTGTCCTTTTTATCTGTTTTCTTTCCTTTTGTGTGGTTTCTTTACTTATTATCAAAATATCCAGTTATTAACCCACTGTTACCAAGGTGGGGGTAAGATTTTGATGGCTGCGATGTCGTCTTTTGTTCGCACTTGACAGGTTTAACAATACATTACATAGGACATGTTAATTCATACAGTAACAAGTATACATCAACTAATAATAAATGGCGTTCAATATTCCCTTTTTTCGTTATATTTCTTTCGTCTGCCCGTTGGATAATCTGTGTTTTCCCCAATATGATCTTCTATCTGGTAGCTAACTTTTATTTCGCTTAGTGTTCGCTGCATGTTCGGCTTATGTTCCAATGCTGTCTTGCTATCTTCAGTCCTCACAATTAAATATTATAGCGAGTACCATATATGTTTGTGTTTCAGCACAGCCCACTTACATTATTCGGTTAGTTTTGATATAGATTTCGAGGAGGCTAAGGTGAACGCTCTAGTGTATTTGTCTCAACTAGCAGTAAACCACCTCATGTGTCTGACCCTCACACTCTCTCGAACGACTGAGAGACTTGCGGATATACAGACGCTGAAGCATTGCAAGTTACAATAGATTTAAGTAAGATAAGTAAAAGCTTATATCATTTATTGCGTTAAATGGCAATGTTAACTGGTTTCTCGGTATGACAATGCTTTCCAATAGTTAATTGCATGATATGCTCAGCTCAGCACCAACTCGCCAACGCAATTCATACAGGTAAGTTCATGTTCATGGTTATATTAATCCTGTTCGTGCAGCTGATAGGAGGAAAAAGACTTCATTTGACACTAAACAAACCGGCACATAAGGGGTTCACGGGTACAATTTTATCATTAAAAAGCCGACCGAAATTCTCAGTTTTTCCCTTTTCCTCTGTCACATTACGTCGGTCCTGGAAACTGTTACGAGCCGCCCTGCGTACGACGACACACCCACGGTTACATCAAAAACACACTGCCAAGGGGCCTTACAAACGCGACGACGGCGCCCACGTAACCCCCACAACGAGGCCGCTGCACCGCCGACAATTATCAATGAACTAAACTACTTATAATACACTTGCCGTGGGGGGAGAGAGACAAGTTGTCGTTCTCGGCTTTTGTTTACGGCGCGGCCAGGTTTCTCACTTGATGGGAGGAGTGCGCTGAAACGGGGCGCAGGCGGCCGCAGCCACACAGTCTGTTTACAATGGCTTTTTCGCTTACAGTAATCGCCCCAACGGCTGCGAGTTACTAGCGGAATAACAAGCGGAAAGGTCGTCCCACGACCGCGGAATGCCACCTTCAAATCAAATTGTTCGCCTGTGAGGCTGCCACTGTTAAAACTGGGTGCTCCGTGACTTCTCTACCCCTGGTGCAGACCTGTTCATGTTAGACCTAAGTAAAATTGTAAGTAAAATTTCAAATGGACTGGTACACGTCACTAAAACATGTATGTCCTAACAGGTGGAATAAAACTGTTTCTCAAACAAATGGTATCTGTATGGAGTTACATTTCATTTAGACAAAACTGGTCCAAGAGGCTTCTGTAGATATACTAGTATGTGTGCATATCTCCATCCTGAAGAAACTTCGCCCCACTACCATTATATAAACATATATATCTGCATCAGTTAATTCGGTTTTCCATGGCTATAATTCGTCAAGCAGTGGAAAGTTGTTTTAAACGTCTGAGCATGAATTATTAAAACAACTTATTTTATAAATTTTATAAACGAATGTGTTTCCAGCAAAGCGTTCATAAATATATATATATATATATATATATTTATATGTATCGTCTCTCAGTAGTATTATGTTTATTTAGAAATAATACTAATAATGGTTTATCGATGGTTTATCAAAAACAACTTTAACTACAATTTGTCTACAATACGATGCGGGTGAAGCACACGATAACTGGATGTTGCCATCAGACACCAATGGGCTATAATAAATGGGAGGTATATGGAGGCCAAGAAGGGCTAGAAGTAGTCTGTATTGATGTTATGGTCAATTGGTGCATTATTTGACGTCAACCAATGATTATCTGCTAATGTCCTGTGATTTATAATAAAGTCCAGTTACTGTAATACTTAATATTCAACGCTTTATTATGTACCATGTATTACGAGGTGCAGTTTGTTTCTTTATTTCGTTTACTCTGTTAATAATAATAGTGGTTTCAGATACCATATGATGAAATGATTACTGTGAGGACGTACACACTCATTCATTACTAAATCAACTGAGGTTAAACATGAGTATATTACAAAATCATTTGAACATAGCAATAGTTTCATAATTTGGAAGCTCATGTTGTATTAAGCACAGAAAAATACAGCCTGTGATTCGTTCAACACACGATAGCATAAGTAACTTTTATAATTGTTCCAATCACGGCACGTTGATTGCGTGTTGTCTGTGGCGACCTCACCGGACGTGAACCCCACTAATGGAGGTCTATCTATTCCTCTTACTAATCGAAGTCTATCCCTCTTTACTAATCAAGGTCTATCCCACTGAGTAATCGCCGTAATTAGTAGATATTTATTTCTGGAAAGCAAGAAGATTATCTCTTTCCGGCCGAACAGGTAAAATTCGGCACGAGAGACGATGGGGGTGGGGTGGGTGGGGGGCGGTAAAGGGCTCGGGGTCGGTAGGCGATGAGGGGGGGGGGTAAGGGGGCCGGGGTCGAGAGACGATGGGGAGGTAGGGGGCCGGGGTCGGGAGACGATAGGTGGTAAGGGGCCGGGGCGGGAGGCGATGAGGGGGGATGGGGGGGGGGGGGGTGGTAAGGGGCCGGGGCGGGAGGCGATGAGGGAGGTGGGGGGTGGTAAGGGGGCCGGGGTCGGGAGGCGAAAGCTGAACACCTAGTGCGGCGCACGATGAGAAGATGAATGAAAATGCTCGTGGCGGCGGCACCGGAACACCGGAAATACGGCGATTCGACCCCGGAGCAAATTGCCAACGAGGTAGAAATGAGTTCAAGAAAACCGACATAACTTAATGCGCATGCGCGGGATAAGCCGCACTGCCGTGTTTTAGACCCTATTCGAGATCCTGATGCCAAAACCAGGAGGGTCCTAAGTTTTAGTATCCCGGTTGCATGGTCAACATGGCGGAGCTCGGCTTTGTTGGGGGCCTTCGCGCCAGACGCCTGCGTCAGATTTACGGCATTGCGTCCGGCGAATGGCGACATTTCGGGAAGCGGCACCGATGTGTCTCTCGTCGAAGGCACGTTTTTGTCTAATTACTACAGGAACTGAAACCAGTCGAATGGCCTCTTTCCCTTGCCCCCTAGGGGTCCTTCCACGCGCTTTTTCGATAAACTTTTTTTCCAACCTCAACTGGAGAATATTTTCTTTGCTATTAATACTCTTATCAGTATACGCTTTTAGATCCGCCGCAGTAAACCTCGGCATGGCTCGCGGGCCAGGGCGCTACTCCTCATTTTAACTTGACAGGTTCAAAAGCAGGCTAAATTTAGTTCGTCGAAATGAAAACGGCAAGCAACAATTGACTCGTTTTTCAACGTGCGTGTGTGTGTGTGTTTTGTTTAGCAATGCTGGGTGTAGTTTTGTTGCCCGTTTATACGGGACGCGATGGGTGCCAAGGGCAGACACCTCCACCAGCCAACCCACAGGAACTAAACATCCTGCTCACCGGGGAAAACTTTCACCCAAGGGAACGGGAGCTCCTTGCCAGCCCACTACGCCTTCCCATCATCGTTGCTGTGGATGATGCAGCACACTGGCAGATGGGTATCAACAGAATGCAGAAAGAAGGTTATACAGTTACCGGGCCGCCTTTCAGACATGCAAATATGTTACTTATGTTACCATGACACCCTGGATGTTCGCCTCTGATAACAAAGAAAAAAGGGACTTAAAATTTTAATTGGGCGATAAATTAGCACGATGCTTCCGAAGTCGTGCATGCGAAGGGCATCGACAACGCCTGGAATGCCCCCACTACGAGAAGACGTACAAATGTATATATATATATATATATATATACACACATCTATGGTTGCGTACAAAGGGATGTACATGGCTGACATGCCTATCTCTTTTAACTTATGATTTACATGAAACCGACGGGAAACCGAAACCGTTGTGCGAACCAGTTTTAAAGGCGAACGCATCGTCTCACTTCCTTACAGTTTCAACATGTAATTATAGCCGGCGGCATAGGTCGTGACTAACTGGTTAGGAAACGATTGCAGCAAATATCTTCCTTCTGTTTGACGCTGTCCGTTACTAAATTAATCGCATATTTCCAGAGGTCTCTATTTGTGATTAACTATGACGTATTATGTTGATCACACGGATCCGTCAAACCAGCTGTCTCGATATATTAGTCTCATGTCAGTTCGGCAAATGGGTTTTGGTTTCATGTCATTTGAACACGCCCTTAAACCCTGACTGGTTCTTGATGTTCGAGAACGTCAAGACCGCAAGGAGACATTGCTTAACCTCGCGAGTCAAGCACAAGTACCACAATAAAATTTCGACCATTTTGATACCATTACTCTGATGTAAGGCGCACTTCCGTTAAATCTTAAGTTTAGTTATTTTCAGTGTAGTATGTAGAATTGACAGGCATGTAGCTGGCAGACAGTGTATGCATAAGCAGGAATTATGGTACATAATAACTCAATCGTTGGCATAAGTAATTGCAATTCCCCCTACGACCAATTGCTTCAGACTCAACAAGACAAACAAAAATGCTAAATATTCTCAAGCAGGCGAGTACAATAAATAGCAGGGTTAGGTCCCGATGTTTTTTTACAAGTTGGAATTCTACTTTCCTGGTTGTTTTATTAGATATATAAACATTAGTTTAAGAGCAAACGTTACCATGTAACAAGATCCATGTCAGTGGCTGAAAGGAGAAGGAAAAAGCGACACGCAACGTTTATAAGTAAAATTTCGGGTTCGTGGGTCTCTAACCTTATTTGGTCGGCTTTATATTGGATCGTATGTTGAACCGGGTTCTGCCCGGCTGGTTCCCTGACACGTACCAGGCTGGCCAACCGACACATACCACGCCGGGACATGAGGGACAGGTCCTGTTATCCCCCCCCCCCCTCCCTGCCCCCCCTAATCAGGTAAGGAGGGACAGGCCCTGTTCGACTACCCCCTAATAAGGTAATGAGGGACATGTCCTGTTCTACTACCCCCTAATAAGGTAATGAGGGACATGTCCTGTTCTCCTGCGCCCCCTAATAAGGTAATGAGGGGCAGGCCTTGATCTCCTGCCCGCGCCCCCCCCCCGCCCTCACTAATATGGTAATGAGGGGCAGACCCTATTCTCTTGCCCCCGCCCCTCATTAATGAGGTGATGAGGGACAGATCCTGTTCTCCTGCCCCAATAAGGTGAATAGGGACAGACCCTGTTCTCCTGCCCCAATAAGGTAATGGGGGATCGTTCTCCTGCCCCAATAAGGTGAAGAGGGACAGACCCTGTTCTCCTGCCCCAATAAGGTGAAGAGGGACAGACCCTGTTCTCCTGCCCCAATAAGGTCATGGGGGACCGTTCTCCTGCCCCAATAAGGTAATGAGGGACAGACCCTGTTCGCCTGCCCCACCCCCTAAAAAGGTAAAGAGGGACCGACCATGTTCTCCTGCCTCAATAAGGTAATGGGGGACCGTTCTCCTGCCCCAATAGGGTAGTGAGGGACAGACCCTGTTCGCCTGCCCCACCCCACTAATAAGGTAATGAGGGACAGACCCTGTTCTCCTGCCTAAATAATGTAATGAGAGACAGACCCTGTTCTCCTGCCCCATTAAGGTAATGAGGGACAGACCCTGTACTCCTGCCCAAATAAGGTAATGAGGGACAGGCCCTGTTCTCCTGCCCCAATAAGGTAATAAGGGACAGACCCTGTTCTCCTGCCCCAATGAGGTAATGAGGGACAGACCCTGTTCTCCTGCCCCAATGAGGTAATGAGGGACAGACCCTGTTCTCCTGCCCCAATTAGGTAATGAGGGACAGACCCTGTTCTCCTGCCCCAAATAAGGTAATGAGGGACAGACCCTGTTCTCCTGCCCCAATAAGGTAATAAGGGACAGACCCTGTTCTCCTGCCCCAATGAGGTAATGAGGGACAGACCCTGTTCTCCTGCCCCAATAAGGTA
Organism: Arenicola marina; assembly: GCA_964019135.1. Lineage (NCBI taxonomy): Eukaryota > Metazoa > Annelida > Polychaeta > Arenicolidae > Arenicola > Arenicola marina. The sequence goes on from OZ025249.1 coordinate 25,213,354, forward strand.
ATGAGGGACAGACCCTGTTCTCCTGCCCCAATTAGGTAATGAGGGACAGACCCTGTTCTCCTGCCCCAAATAAGGTAATGAGGGACAGACCCTGTTCTCCTGCCCCAATAAGGTAATGAGAGACAGACCCTGTACTCCTGCCCAAATAAGGTAATGAGGGACAGACCCTGTTCTCCTGCCCCAATAAGGTAATGAGGGACAGACCCTGTTCTCCTGCCCCAATAAGGTAATGAGGGACAGACACTGTTCTCCTGCCCCAATAAGGTAATGAGGGACAGACCCTGTTCTCCTGCCCCAATAAGGTAATGAGGGACAGACCCTGTACTCCTGCCCCAATAAGGTAATGAGGGACAGACCCTGTTCTCCTGCCCCAATAAGGTAATGAGGGACAGACCCTGTTCTCCTGCCCCAATATAATATAATATAATAATCAGTTTATTGTGCACTGTAGGCTCACAGCCTCAAAGTAAAAATATATGTATATACAAATAACATCAAGTAAATAAGGAAACATTTTGAAACAGTTTTTCCCTTAAATTGTACGCATCGCGGAGAAATAGCACGATGTTAAATAGGGTGGGTGTATCTATTGACATCATCAAAAAGGTAAATTCCCAACTCAAGTTCTGCTTCTGGTCTGTGACTTCAGGTAGGTATTTTTTTCGTGACGCTTGATACAAAGGGCAAAAACAGATTAGGTGTATCTCATCTTCTATAACACTTTCACCATTATTTTTACAATACATACACAGTCTTTCTTCCCTTGGGATTCCTAAATGTCTGCCTTTCTCTATGTTTAGTGGGTGTGTGGAACATCGAAATTGGGCCAGGGGTTTTCGAAGATAGCTTTCCTTAATAGCAAATATATACGGTTCTGTTGTCAAGGTTCTTTTATACTTTCTATATGTGTCGAGTCGGTTATTTCAGTCGGTTCCTGCCCCAATAAGGTAATGAGAGACACACCCTGTTCTCCTGCCCCAATAAGGTAACGAGGGACAGACCCTGTACTCCTGCCCAAATAAGGTAATGAGGGACAGACCCTGTTCTCCTGCCCTAATAAGGTAATGAGGGACAGACCCTGTTCTCTTGCCCCACCCCCTAATAAGGTAATGGGGGACCGACCCTGTTCTGATGCCCTCCCTAATAAGGTAATGAGGGACAGACCCTTTTCTCCCGCACCCCCCTCCCATCATTAATAAGGTAATGAGGGACAGACCCTGTTCTCCTCGCCCCCTAATAAGGTAATGAGGAACAGGTCCTGTGCTCCTCCCTCCCTAATAACGTAATGAGGGACAGACCCTGTTCTCCTGCCTCCCCTCCCCCCCTCATAAAGTAATGAGGGACAGACCCTGTTCTCCCCCCTCTAATAAGGTAAAGAGGGACCGACCCTATTCTCCTGCCCTCCTTAATAAGGTAATGAGGGACAGGCCAGGTTATCCTGCCCCACTCCTCCTAATAAGGTAATGAGGGATAGGCCCTGTTCTCGTGCCCCATCCCCCTAATAAGGTAATGGAGGACCGACCCTGTTCTCCTGCTCTCCCTAATAAGGTAATGAGGGACAGACCCTGCTGTCCTGCCCCCCCCCCCCTAATAAGGTAATGAGGGACAGGGGACATTGGCGTGAGGCCCTGAGCTTACTCAATGAGGTAACAGGCAAATATTATATTGACACCAAATCAAAACGCGAGGATTAGCATAATAAAATAAAAGCATTTCCATTCTTCAGTTCCAATATTTTTTATATTTATGTCTTTCGATTTATATATATAAAAGACCGTGAGATTAGTTTATTGGATGATGGGAGAAATAGAGGGTGGTGGGGGGGGGGGGGGTAAATAGCTCCAGGCACCCTACGCCCCTGTTTTTCCTTCCATATAAGATGCATTTGAAAAACTTAATATTTGTCAACCCACAGTCCCTTCGCTTTATTCTTTCCGCGAAGTACAACCAGAGGACACTAAACCCACGGGGACATATTTACAGCAAAGTAATAATTTATCGCTTTAAAATTGCAAGTAAACAAATGTCCAACTACTTTGACTGTTGTTGAATGGAGGCAAATAAATGTCAATGGCACGCCTAAAATACTCTTGTCGTGTACCGTATGAGGTGATAGAGGTGATGAACGCAAGTCACTTGAGAAGGTGTTTGCTCCCTTAATTGTAGGGACTCGAGTTCTGAATACGTCGCACCAACTATGATATTATCTACCATACAAAACCACAGTCCATGTGTCAGCGGCGTCACCACAGGGTTAAAGAGCGACGGTATGATTACGGGGGTCACCACGTCACTCACTGACAGTTCAATAGTCAAGTCGCGACAAGGTCAAACAAGGTCAGAATTGCTGTATCCAGGTACCCCATAAAGTTAAAGTCCGCTTGAAAAAGCTCCCCGCATACTTTCTTTGACAGAACTGTCACCCCAGGCGGGATATTTGCGGAATGCAGGTCTTACTTACCCCAGTGTGCAGAAGGCGCCTCGGCGTGACAGGACTGTGGAATGCCTGGCACGCGTCGCGCATCGCGTCATCAGTGACGTCATCGGGCCAGGACGGTCTCCCGTGATTCGTCGGTGATCAAGTGTCTGACTTTGGCGTGATCGCTGCCACAACGAGGAGTCGCCCGTAAAACTGCCCGGATCAAAGGCTAATAGACAAATACAACAGCCACTAGGAATGTCGATGAGCAAAAAACAGGTGACCATCGGCAGTACAGGAACAAATATATCTAAAGTACATGTCAACATAGGTGGAAACAAACAAATAAAATCACCTGTATACGTGTCGCCTGCTCTATATAGATATGCCTTTCGCGCCAATAAAACCTGCCGAGCGCAGAGAGGGGCAGACATACCTCTCTGTATGTGTGTAGGGATAGGTCTGTGAAGCTGCGCCTCGGTCCCCTTGTGGCTGCCTTGTACTCGAAGGCCGGACTAAATCGGGCTGAAGTCAACAGATAACGACCAATCCGACAGACACTTGGCGCAAAAATAGCCCCAACATATTTCCTACGAGTAACATTGTTTGACTTAAGTGGTCCGTTATTTCATGGCCCTACGAATCATATCCCGTGACGTACATTGTACAGTGGGCAATGGCCGTTCACCTAATACAGCGTGACGTACATTGTAGGACAGCGTGACGTACATTGTACAGAGGGCAATGGCCGTTCACCTAATACACCGGGACGTACATTGTACAGTGGGCAATGGCCGTTCACCTAATACACCGTGACGTACATTGTACAGTGGGCAATGGCCGTTCACCTAATACACCGTGACGTACATTGTACAGTGGGCAATGGCCGGTCACCTAATACACCGTGACGTACATTGTACAGTGGGCAATGGCCGTTCACCTAATACACCGTGACGTACATTGTACAGTGGGCAATGGCCGGTCACCTAATACACCGTGACGTACATTGTACAGTGGGCAATGGCCGTACACCTAATACACCGTGACGTACATTGTACAGTGGGCAATGGCCGTTCACCTAATACACTGTGACGTGGGTGGCCCAGTGTACAATGGCCGTACAACTAATATACCGTCACGTCCGTTGCCCAGTGTGTAATGGCCGTACACCTAATACACCGTGACGTCTGTGGCCCAGTGTGCAATCGCCGTACAGCTAATACACTGTGACGTCCGTGGCCCGGTATGTAATGGCCGTACACCTAATACACTGTGACGTACATTGTACAGTGGGCAATGGCCGTACAACTAATATACCGTGACGTCAATGGCTGAGCGTGTAATGGCCGTACAACTAATATACCGTGACGTCCGTGGCCCAGTGTGCAGTGGCCGTACAACTAATATACTGTGACGTCCGTGGCCCAGTGTGTAATGGCCGTACACCTAATACACTGTGACGTACATTGTACAGTGAGCAATGGCCGTACAACTAATATACCGTGACGTCCGTGGCCCAGTGTGAAATGGCTGTACAACTAATATACCGTGACCTCCGTGTGTAATGGCCGTACACCTACTACACCGTGACGTCCGTGGCCCAGTGGGCAATGGCCGTACAGCTAATACACTGTGCCGTACATTGTACAGTGGGCAATGGCCGTACACCTAATACACTGTGACGTACATTGTACAGAGGGCAGTGGCCGTACACCTAATACACCGTGACGTACATTGTACAGAGGGCAATGGCCGTACACCTAATACACCGTGACGTACATTGTACAGTGGGCAATGGCCGTACACCTAATACACCGTGACGTACATTGTACAGAGGGCAATGGCCGTACACCTAATACACCGTGACGTACATTGTACAGAGGGCAATGGCCGTTCACCTAATACACTGTGACGTACATTGTACAGAGGGCAATGGCCGTACACCTAATACACCGTGACGTACATTGTACAGAGGGCAATGGCCGTACACCTAATACACCGTGACGTACATTGTACAGAGGGCAATGGCCGTACACCTAATACACCGTGACGTACATTGTACAGTGGGCAATGGCCGTTCACCTAATACACTGTGACGTGGGTGGCCCAGTGTACAATGGCCGTACAACTAATATACCGTCACGTCCGTTGCCCAGTGTGTAATGGCCGTACACCTAATACACCGTGACGTCCGTGGCCCAGTGTGCAATCGCCGTACAGCTAATACACTGTGACGTCCGTGGCCCAGTATGTAATGGCCGTACACCTAATACACTGTGACGTACATTGTACAGTGGGCAATGGCCGTACAACTAATATACCGTGACGTCAATGGCCGAGCGTGTAATGGCCGTACAACTAATATATCGTGACGTCCGTGGCCCAGTGTGCAATGGCCGTACAACTAATATACTGTGACGTCCGTGGCCCAGTGTGTAATGGCCGTACACCTAATACACTGTGACGTACATTGTACAGTGGGCAATGGCCGTACAACTAATATACCGTGACGTCCGTGGCCCAGTGTGAAATGGCCGTACAACTAATATACCGTGACGTCCATGGCCCAGTGTGTAATGGCCGTACAACTAATATACCGTGACCTCCGTGTGTAATGGCCGTACACCTACTACACCGTGACGTCCGTGGCCCAGTGGGCAATGGCCGTACAACTAATACACTGTGCCGTACATTGTAGAGCGGACAATGGCCGTTCACCTAATACACTGTGACGTACATTGTACAGTGGGCAATGGCCGTTCACCTAATACACTGTGACGTGGGTGGCCCAGTGTACAATGGCCGTACAACTAATATACCGTCACGTCCGTTGCCCAGTGTGTAATGGCCGTACACCTACTACACCGTGACGTCCGTGGCCCAGTGGGCAATGGCCGTACACCTAATACACCGTGACGTACATTGTACAGTGGGCAATGGCCGCACACCTAAAACACTGTGCCGTACATTGTAGAGCGGACAATGGCCGTCCACCTAATACACTGTGACGTACATTGTACAGTGGGCAATGGCCGTACACTGAATACACCGTGACGTACATTGTACAGTGGGCAATGACCGTACAACTAATATACCATGACGTCCGTGGCCCGGTGTGTAATGGCCGTACAACTAATATATCAGTGACGTCCGTGGCCCAGTGTGCAATGGCCGTACAACTAATATACCATGACGTCCATGGCCCAGTGTGCAATGGCCGTACACCTACTACACCGTGACGTCCGTGGCCCAGTGGGCAATGGCCGTACAACTAATATACCATGACGTCCATGGCCCGGTGTGTAATGGCCGTACAACTAATATACCGTGAGGTCCATGGTCCGGTGTGTAATGGATCATTTGGTGTCTTTGCCATTATCTAGACATTCCGGCCAATGGTGGCTTCAGTACACGCGATATGTGCGAAATGTTGGGCGAAGGGAAGGGGGGGCACGGCTACAATTACAGGTTTTTATAGTGTGGGCATCACGATTCTTATTATAATTTACAATTATAATTTATATAATATTATAATGTGGACCAGTAAAATACTAGGAATACAACTTAGCGGTGCACCGAGACCCTGCGGTATTTGTGGCCCTGGTGTCATGTGTATCTCCAACACATCATCTCAGATTTGCACTCGTGTGTAACGCTATATTAATTAACATACAAAAGTAACAATATATTAGTCCATGGGCATGATGCAAACGGGAACAAGAGACACTGTGATAGCGTGGGTCGCTGAAACACAGATTTCTAACGTTACTGTTCAGTATTTACGGGAATTAATAAACGTTTTGTTAGCATGCAGTAGAGTTCATTGTGGTGTTATACAAGTATATATTGCGCCAATACAAAAGGTAAGGCTAGCTTGTCATGCGAGCAACAGTTTGCGAGTTACAATGACGGGAGAGTCCTGTATTAGGGAATGACCTAATTGCTCCGCTAATTATCTCATAATTCGAGTTGTTTTGTTCTACTCGGTTTTAAGTGACCACGTAGAGTCTCGTCGTGGCGGTGGAAGGCATTTAGTGACATATTAACCAAAGATATGTGTCAATCGTCGGCTCATTAAAAATGACGTCTTATGTAGGTGACGAGTCTTATCAAGTTTACCAGTACCCAGGCATACTTACCGCCCATGCCAGTGCCTGTGGTGGAGGACATGGATAATCCATAACCCATTCTGACTCACACGGTTTACCACTTTCGCTGCACTTGGTGACATATCTGTCAGCGCCCCTTGCCCTACCAGCCCCTCCCCCCCCCCCCACCCGGCATCCCTCTCAAACCCACACAATACGCGGGCTAATGCCAACACGGAAACAAGCGATCGAGTGAGTGGTAAAGGCTGATAAATCGTTTAAGGCTCGTTTGAAGACAGTCGAAAGAAGTGTTCCTAGAAGACTGTGAGTCCTGATTTTTGCTGGTGTTGTCGGCCGCGTGACGCCCCCTCCCCTCGCCCCCCCCCCCCCCACACACCCACACACCCAGGGGCCCCCGCCGGCCATGCCGTAGAGTGTTCGCCAGCGGGTGTGATGCCGCTAAGGGGTATAACCAGATGGGGAAATGCCGGCCGCATGTAAATGGCACGACCTGTCAGGGGTGCGGCTACTTTGGTGGAGTAGCCGATACAAAAACCAGCACAGCGCTCACCCAGAAATTATGCCGTGTAGTTGTTTCAAGTATGTAGTGGGTTTACATTGGCTTCTTATGGCGATGATTAAGTCATATTGTCAGGTAAAAAACGAGAGGCGATGTTTAGCAGGAACTGTGAGGAGAGCCACGATTAGGACATGGTACATCTGCCGGCGGTGGGGGGGGGGGGGGTCACCTTAAAAAGTTAACTATTTCCGTGGATAGCACGGCTTCCGTGTTGTTATCTGCATCGGTAACTAACAGAGGGACTTTTACTTGAGTTTACAAAGAAGGCTAGCAACAAACTGCAATATGTGGGCGCCTGGAAGGTGAGTGTCCTACAGGAGGCCGATCCAAGAATGGCATCCACATCCTTGGCATATCTCCACCTCATTTCCGTTAAAAAGAAAATACTGTTTTGTCATTCTAGAGGTGAGAAACGTTCAAACAAACGACGGATGCGTCATTCATTGTAAGTAAACTCCACGTGTTTCGCCGGTGTATTTTGTCTTTTGTTTTATATATATGTATAACTGTTTGGATACCGCACCCGTTACTAATACATTTATTTCACTAACCCATTTTTATGTTGATACAACATGAGGCATATATTGAGTGGATGGTGTGAAGCTGTGTGCTGCAAATTTGCCGAACTATCTAATACTTTATTCCAATGAACATTTCAATGAGCGAAGAAAGCCTCTGGGACAATGAAATGGATTGGATGAAACTTTCACCAGATACAGCTGCCAGGGTTCGCACTCAAAGCACATCAGTTACAGTAACAGTATTGACATAATATGTGAGTGATATAATGATTATAAATCCAAAAGTTCGTTCAAGGTCACATAAATCCACTTCGCTTCGCCGAAAAAACAATAACTAAGATGAAATCATGGCCACAAATATATAATATAATATTAATGCTGCACGCTAGAAATATTTAAGTTTACTTTCAAGCCACATAAGCAAATATGCTGCCTTTAGACCCCACCTGTATAACTTTGTTTGGCATCATAATTTGAAATGACAAAGGCTGTTACAAAAAACGGACACAAACAACGTTTACTCATCAATTGGGTCAAATTACTAAATAAAATACTATGAAATACTGTTTCGATTTCAGAGAGGGAAGGCTGCCAATTCAAAATTCCAGAGTAGCGACACCTTAAAAACAGCCACAGGACTCCACTCTGATGCCATGCTCTCTTCGGCCTGGCTGAAGGTCGGAAGTAGATTGACAGTGTGGATCTTGAAACACACGTAAATCCATGTATGTTGGGCGACACCAGAAAACAGGCCATTTGTGACATTTGTGAACGACAAAGTAAGTATGCGTTCAATGCATTTACTGTTGAATGCTTGCAGTGCCAGCAAGTGGTGACGTTGTGGTGACGTCAACACATATCACGTGGTCTACGTGGACGAAAACAATCCTGCTCAAAGCGGGTAGCTAATAAAACTCTTACCCAGAAGTAGTCCCTTCATCCATGTTAGGGCGCACCATTTTTCAGTATATATAGCGCATGTATTGCGCCTCCCATTTACTACAATAATACATTTCGTAATGTCTAACATGAAAGCTTGAACCCACAAGTGTGGGCGACCGTCGTTTAAGCGGCGTCCAAGTCTGAGGCCTAATGGATTAGGCCTAGTCAATCCGTCCACCCTCGCCCACACCCTCCTCACCCTCGCTCACACCCTCCTCACCCTCCCCACACCCTCCTCACCCTCGCTCACACCCTCCTCACCCTCGCCCACACTCTCCTCACTCCCATTTACACCTCCCTCACCCTCGCTCACACCCTCCTCACTCCCATTCACACCTCCCTAACCCTCGCTCACACCCTCCTCACCCTCGCCCACACCCTCCTCACTCCCATTCACACCTCCCTCACCCTCGCTCACACTTTCCTCACCCTCGCTCACACCCTCCTCACTCCCATTCACACCTCCCTCACCCTCGCTCACACACTACTCACTCCCATTCACACCTCCCTCACCCTCGCTCACACCCTATTCACCCTCGCCCACACCCTCCTCACTCCCATTCACACCTCCCTCACCCTCGCTCACACCCTACTCACCGTCGCTCACACCCTCCTCACTCCCATTCACACCTCCCTCACCCTCGCCCACACCCTCCTCACCCTCGCTCACACCCTCCTCACCCTCCCCACTCCCTCCTCACCCTCGCTCACACCCTCCTCACCCTCGCCCACACCCTCCTCACTCCCATTCACACCTCCCTCACCCTCGCTCACACCCTCTTCACTCCCATTCACACCTCCTTCACCTTCGCTCACACCCTCCTCACCCTCGCCCACACCCTCCTCACTCCCATTCACACCTCCCTCACCCTCGCTCACACCTTCCTCACCCTCGCTCACACCCTCCTCACTCCCATTCACACCTCCCTCACCCTCGCTCACACACTACTCACTCCCATTCACACCTCCCTCACCCTCGCTCACACCCTACTCACCCTCGCCCACACCCTCCTCACTCCCATTCACACCTGCCTCACCCTCGCTCACACCCTCCTCACCCTCGCTCACACCCTCCTCACTTCCATTCACACCTCCCTCACCCTCGCTCACACCCTACTCACCCTCGCCCACACCCTCTTCACTCCCATTCACACCTCCCTCACCCTCGCTCACACGCTACTCACCCTCGCCCACACCCTTCTCACTCCCATTCACACCTCCCTCACCCTCGCTCACACCCTCCTCACTCCCATTCACACCTCCCTCACCCTCGCTCACACCATCCTCACCCTCGCCCACACCCTCCTCACTCCCATTCACACCTCCCTCACCCTCGCTCACACCCTCCTCACTTCCAATCACACTCCCTCACCCTCGCTCACACCCTCCTCACCCTCGCTCACACCCTCCTCACTCCCATTCACACCTCCCTCACCCTCGCATACACCCTCCTCTCTCCCATTCACACCTCCCTCACCCTCGCCCACACCCTCCTCACCCTCGCTCACACCCTCCTCACTCCCATTCACACCTCCCTCACCCTCGCTCACACCATGCTCACCCTCGCTCACACCCTCCTCACTCCCATTCACACCTCCCTCACCCTCGCTCACACCCTCCTCACCCTCCCCACACCCTCCTCACTCCCGTTCACACCTCCCTCACCCTCGCTCACACCCTCCTCACCCTCGCCCACACCCTCCTCACTCCCATTCACACCTCCCTCACCCTCGCTCACACCCTCCTCACCCTCGCCCACACCCTCCTCACTCCCATTCACACCTCCCTCACCCTCGCTCACATCCTACTCACCGTCGCCCACACCCTCCTCACTCCCATTCACACCTCCCTCACCCTCGCCCACACCCTCCTCACCCTCACCCACACCCTCCTCACTCCCATTCACACCTCCCTCACCCTCGCTCACACTCTACTCACCGTCGCCCACACCCTCCTCACTCCCATTCACACCTCCCTCACCCTCGCCCACACCCTCCTCACCCTCGCCCACACCCTCCTCACTCCCATTCACACCTCCCTCACCCTCGCTCACGCCCTCCTCACTCCCATTCACACCTCCCTCACCCTCGCTCACACCCTACTCACCGTCGCCCACACCCTCCTCACTCCCATTCACACCTCCCTCACCCTCGCCCACACCCTCTGCACCCTCGCCCACACCCTCCTCACTCCCATTCACACCTCCCTCACCCTCGCTCACACCCTTCTCACTCCCATTCACACCTCTCTCACCGTCGCCCACACCCTCCTCACTCCCATTCACACCTCCCTCACCCTCGCTCACACCCTACTCACCCTCGCCCACACCCTCCTCACTCCCATTCACACCTCCCTCACCCTCGCCCACACCCTCCTCACTCCCATTCACACCTCCCTCACCCTCGCCCACACCCTCCTCACCCTCGCCCACACCCTCCTCACTCCCATTCACACCTCCCTCACCCTCGCCCACACCCTCCTCACCCTCGCCCACACCCTCCTCACTCCCATTCACACCTCCCTCACCCTCGCCCACACCCTCCTCACCCTCGCCCACACCCTCTTCACTCCCATTCACCCCCGATCACACCTCCCCAGTCCAGCCTGCAATTACAACTTTAATATTTGAGAAATGAGTACAGGAGAAAAAAGAGGAAGATGTACAATGTACAAGCGGTGTGCGACATGAGATGTGAGGATGTGACATTGCTGGAATGCTCGGGATAGTTGAGCCTGATTACATACCTGTGTTCGGCAGTGTTTCCGCGCCTCCGGTGTGCAGTAGGGGAGGCCGGGTGGGTCAGTAAGGGGCCCGGGTGGTGCAGGCAGGGATAGCAGCACGGTAACCACGATGTTACCAGACGGCAGGGTCAGACACTGAGGGTGTCTGGGTGGAGGTGGGAGAGGGGTGGGGGTACGGATAAGAGTGAGGCCTCAGGCGTCTTGGCGACTAGGGGTGTCGGCTGCAGCTAGCTCCAGGGTAAGGCTAGTCACAGCTCAGCTCTGATATCAGACAAACCCTGGAATTCAATCACCGCCAATTGGTAGACAGAGCGACAAGTAAATAGTGAGTGGTCTTTAACTTTGCCGTCGTCCGCGGTAATAAAAGCAACCGCTCAAGCGCCACCGTGTGTGCAACCCCGACCCCCCTCCTCACCTACCCCCGCCTCCCCTCCTAGACCAACTGAACAGCCAACCGTTTACAACCACCACACCCCGAGAGCCCACTTTTACAAAGATTCCTCCTCGTGTAATGGCAAGAACGCACGAGCCCAGAGGCGTCGGGCTCAGGGCGGTTAAGCATGAGCCCTGGGTTTATACTGATTACTTACCTTTACTATTTGCTTTAGGCATGAAGAAACACAACCCTCATAGGATGCGATGCCTTGGTAGGCCTAATAGGGTGCGGGCGGGTGTATGTGAGGGATAGAAGGGGGTGGTTCAACCCTAAATTTACATCTAATCATTGACGGAACCGGGCGGGAGGTGGGATCTCGGGGGTCAGGACACCCCCGCCCCCGTTTTGAAGAAGAATGCCATTTTTAATGCAAAGTTTAGCACCCCCTCCCGCCCCCCGCGGTGCACTTTTTTTTAGAATCCCCCCCCCCCCCCTGGTTGTAAGTTCTCAGTGGATCTCTCCCTTTTCAAATTCCTGGATCCGCGCCTGTCTAATAAGGCAATCCTATCCACGATCGCACGATGTAAACAAAGAGTATCCACCTAAAGATAGATTAATGACAGTCTATCATTAAAAAATGTGTACATGGGGTAAAGTAGCAATGAAAACCATTAGTTGTTATTGCGATACTGCCACCCGGCGAAAGTAAATAATTAGTAAAATAAGCATGTATACATGAACGGAGGGGGCGTTGTGCATAAGGAGCGAGTATTGCGTGTGAGGCAGAACTGCTAAAACAAGACTCATATTGCTTCTAGTTATTGACAGGATATTCTACATGTTACGTATCTGCATTTATTATTAGCCTTTGAGCCTTGGGTGAAGAATATATTGCGTCTGAGTTCCCGCTGTCAGAGAACTAACAGCATCGTGTTATATCATAAACATTAATTACTGGTTGAATATTCCCTGTCAAATTAAGAATGGAAGAAATTGGTTCATCACAGAATCCACCATTAAGATTTCATTGACCCGGGCTGCTCTCAGTAAACGACTGCGGAGAGATCTCCGTAAGAAAGTAGCAGAGTTAAGGATTATTTCCATTGTCGCCCCACTTACTGACGTCACGGTGGTTTTTATCCAATCACGTGGTGCAAACATACACGTGCGTTTTGTCGGACAAACAAAGCAAATGTCACTTTGTTGTCAGTTTCAGAGATGAGTACTTCGCACTTGTACCTACATCAACTATGATTGTCAATTTCATACCCACGACTAAAGAAAAAAAGATTCAAACGTGGGCGGGGCTTAGTGTCGGAGTGTGGATCTGTCTATTCTGCGACTGGGCGACGGAACCAGCCATGAGGCAGGTCCTAACGAGGCACATCGCAATGGAGGCCACACCCCTTGTATCACTTATAATTGAATTGCCACCGCCCCCCTCCTCTCCCCCCCCCCCCAATTGATACCAAGGCAAACTGATTTTTTTGTGCACGTTATGTTCACAGGCGCGACGTGTCACCGTCAAGGTCGTCCCTCATCAAAGCCAGCCATTCTGTCCTCGTGGCGACGCCCACAAGCGGGCCTTGGGTTTTGGTATTACCATAGCCGCACAGGGTGACCGCTCCTCAGTCGCGTCCGCGTTGACCATTAGCGCACTCATTGTTCAACCGTCCGCCCTGACCCCTGATGTAAAGGTCCCGCGCACCAACCTAGGCGCTAGGTTTGTACCTGTATCGCGGCCAATGGTCTCTCCGCGTGATGAGGTTGGCCCGCGCCCACTTAACCTACCGATGCCCGCCACCAATCAAAGGGACACTCCGACTGACGAGCGAGCGCTAAGCCTGGTGATCTTGGGCGTTCGTGGGCGTGTGTCCGGCACCAAGCTGTTACCTGGCTCATCCCAACTTAGCCAAACACCACGGGTCTAGAGAGGACGCCCCCGCCATCCTCCCCCGCCCCCACACCTCACCCCGACTCCCTGCCCGCCTCCGGCGGCGGAAGAGGACTGAGGGGGGGGGAGGGGAGGGTGTCCCCTACCCGACCCCTACCCGACCCTCTCGGCGTGTTGTGCCCTCTCTCACTATCTATCCGCCTCCGTCTCGCGATGTTTCATTGAAAGTCACGTTTGAGCCATGGCTCCTCCTCCCATTGTTCCAGCCGCAGCCCTCCGCCAATGGCGTGAATGGAATCGCGGGATGAGGAGGAAGACGCTCGAGTTAGAAGGAAGGTGCGGGCGGGACGTGGGAAGTAGACGATAGATGAACGTCCCAGCGCCAGAGGGCAAGTGTAGCTAGAGTAACAGGGAGAGGGTGGGGGTGGGAGGAGATGTGCGGGTGGGAGGGGGGAGGGGGGGCTGGGAGGAACGGGGTTAAGGGGTGACGTCCATTGAAGAAGCACCGTGGCTCTACCCTTGCAGTCATGAAGGCGAACTAACACCTTTGGCCGCCAGAAGTAAGTGGGGAGCTGACCGCACGCGCTGTATTTGGCGGGAAACTGCGAAATCCGCGAGAAGCAGACGACACCAAGACACCGAGCCGCACGATTACCGTATCATTGTGTAAAGTGTGGGTGTGGTTACACCTCGACTTCCTGTGACGGGGGAGTAACAACGAAGTGACAAGCTCCTGGATATACACTGACGACGGAACCCCAAAAAAACAACCGGTGTAGTGAAATACATATATTATATATCGAAATAGCCATCGTGGTCTGTGGAATAAATGCCACGGGCGGTATGAATGTAAATGAGCAGTGGCCCAGTAGCCCGCACAGGACACGCACGGGCGTCCAGCTATAAAAGACTGTGGATTCCGTGGGAAGCCTTTAACTGGGATGAGGTGTAAGGTGAGGCGAACAAGTCGAAAGGATTTACATAAGGCATGATTCGGATAAGACCACAACTGATTCCTATCGCACAAGTTGACAGAACAGAATGAATATAAACTGGGTGAGTTTTGCTCTCCTGCCTTTGAAACCTGTTACCGTAATTATCGTGTTGAAGTTAGTACGTGTCAATAACTATTTCGGTGTATTGATGAAACGGACCAATACCATGCTTTATAATCGCTTGGAGATAAGTTAGTGAAACGGTCTCACCACTCGAATGTCACGTGAATTTGCCGGTCGGAGAAACCGGTTTACTTTTTGAGCGAAAGTCAATGGAGGGCGTCTCTCTGTTTCTACGACGGTATCAAATTCCCGCAAACAAATACCTCTCTTTCATTTAAACTTTAAGCCGGCAAGGGAGTCCCTTGCCGTCTTCTGGCCTCTGACAGATTCGCAAAGTGGCATGGTAAACTTTATGGAGAAATTCTACCTGCGTTGTTTGTTAGTGTGGGTTAAGAAACCACAGCCATCTAACACTTATAGCTGCCCCAAGGCCTTGCACCAGCGTTCAGGTTCTTTACATGCTGGCTTCTTCATGCCGTGCGCCGAACTGTTTTTCTTTCCTTTTTTTCTCCCAACCTTTTATTCATTCTATCTCGCCTCTTCTTTACATATCTGAGCGGTTTTAATGGACTGTTTGAGGGAATGTGTCCCTGGTTGTTCAACATGTACACGCGCCCTCTGGCTGGTGTTTGTGCGAGACTGGGCGGAACCCCTAGAACTCACTCAGTTTATCACGGCAGGGCAAAAACGCCGCTTTATTTTATTGAATCCCGCACGCCAGTTTTTTGTGTGATATGCCTGGTATGTTAGCTGAGTCTAGAGTGGAAGACGACAGCAAAGTTAACGAGGGGCTGATAAATATACAGACAGATGGCATGGCATGGCGTGGCGTGTGCTAGGCCCTACGTAGCATGCCTGAAGAGAGCGGTGGACCGACCAAGGTTCAGCGGTTAGATACTTGGCGAAAGGAAAAGTCAGCCACTCGATCGAGTGGAGTTTTATGCATTACGCGTATTTAGCTAAAATAATAACTGAAAACGGATAGAAAAAGACACCGGAAGTAACTGTTTTCGTACCATATGCAGTGCATTTACTGAGCCAGACATGAACTAATTTAGGTTGTGCGCCTTATGCCCTATTTGTGCCTCCTGTACTGACCTTCCCTCGTACTCTCGGCTCCCCATCCCTACATTATTGTCGTCTCAGTTGTTCCCTTTTCCTCACCGTCGATTATCACCCTCTTTATTTCCAATCGCATTCCCGATCCTCACCGTTTTATTCCATATCTTACCCCCGATCCTCACCCTTTATTTCCCATCTTATCCCCGATCCTCCTCTATTTCCATCTCATCCCCGATTCTCCTCTATTCCCATCTCATCCCCAATCCGCTTCTATTTCCCATCTCAGCCCCGATTCTTACCCTCTCTATTTCATATCTCATTCCGGTCCTCACCCTCTTTTCCCATCTCATCCCTGATCATCTTTATTTCCCATCTCATCCCCGATCAATCTTCACTACATACTTACTCATCCCCGATCCTGACCCCTTTTTCCCATCTCATCCCTGATCCTCCTCCTCTATTTCCCATCTTATCCCCGATCCTCCTCCTCTATTTCCCATCTCATCCCTGAGCCTCCTCCTCTATTTCCCATCTCATCCCTGATCATCTTTATTTCCCATCTGATCAGCGCTTCTCACTCTCTATTTCCATCTCATCCCCTATCCTCACCCTCTATTTCCATCTCACCCCCTATACTCACCCTCTATTTCCCATCATATCCCTCATCCTCCACTTCTAATTCCCATCTCATCCCTGATCACCTTTATTTCCCATCTCATCAGCGCTTCTCACCCTCTATTTCCATCTCATCCCCTATTCTCACCCTCTATTTGCCATCTCATTCCTGATCCTCCTCTTCTATTTCCCATCATCCCTGATCACCTTTATTTCCCATCTCATCCCCGATCCTCACCATCTATTTCCCAACTCATCGCTGATCATCTTTATTTCTCATCTTTATTTCCCATCTCATCCCTGATCCTCCTCCTCTATTTCCCATCTCATCCCCGATCCTCACCCTCTATTTCCTATCTCATCCCTGATCCTCCTCCTCTATTTCCCATCTCATCCCCGATCCTCACCCTCTATTTCCCATCTCATCCCTGATCCTCCCCCTCTATTTTCCATCTCATCCCCGATCCTCACCCTCTATTTCCCATCTCATCCCTGATCCTCCTCTATTTCCCATCTCATCCCTGATCAGCTTTATTTCTCATCTCATCCCCGATCCTCACCATCTTTATTTCCCATCTCATTCCTGATCCTCCTCCTCTATTTCCCATCTCATCCCTGATCCTCCTCCTCTATTTCCCATCTCATCCCTGATCCTCACCATCTTTATTTCCCATCTCATCCCTGATCCTCCTCCTCTATTTCCCATCTCATCCCCGATCCTCACCCTCTATTTCCCATCACATCCCTGATCCTCCTCTTCTATTTCCCATCTCATCCCTGATCATCTTTATTTCCCATCTCATCCCCGATCCTCACCCTCTATTTCCCATCTTATTCCCGATCCCCCTCCTCAATTTCCGATCTCATCCCCGATCCTCCTCCTCTATTTCCCATCTCATCCCTGATCATCTTTATTTCCCATCTCATCCCCGATCCTCACCCTCTTAATTTCCCATCTCATCCCCGATCCTCCTCCTCTATTTCATATCTCATCCCCGATCCTCCTCCTCTATTTCCCATCTCATCTCCGATCCTCACTCTCTCTTTCCCATCTTATCCCTGATCCTCCTCTATTTCCCATCTCATCCCTGATCATCTTCATTTCCCATCTCATTCCCGACCCTCACCCTCTTTGTTTCATATGTCGCCTCCGATCCTCCCCCTCTATTTATCTCATCCCCGATTCTCCTCCTTTATTTACCATCCTATCCCCGATCCTCCTCCTCTATTTCCCATCTCATACCTGATTATCTTTATTTCGTATCTCATCCCCGATCCTCACCCGCTTTATTTCCCATCTCATCCCTGATCCTCCTCCACCATTTACCATCTCATTCCCGATCCTCCTCCTCTATTTACCATCTCATCCCCGATCATCACCCTCTTTATTCCCCATCTCATCCCCGATCCTCCTCCTCTAATCCCACCTTCTATTGCCCATCACCTATGTGTAGGCGGCATGGCTTCAGGGCGTCGAGTTGCCGTTCGGGGGCGATGTCCACCAGCCACGCTATCTGAACAGAGATAGATAGTACTGACATACCGGGCCGAAGTGCCGCTAGCGCTGCCAGTGGCCGCGCCCGCACAGCCGTATCTATGACTTACTGCATTGGGCCGGGCTGGGGGCGGGGCGGATATTGCTACGGAAGCGGTGCCAAGAAATAAGATGAGCTGAATGTGATTGGAACAATGAACAGTGACCTTTTTTTCAATCAGGGTTCATAGTAGTGTACTTTAGCTGGCTTAATCACACATCTGCTGCTTGCTATCTAAGTGTCATGTTTTATTTTTGTCATGTAATTGATAACTTTGTCAGACATGGTATTGAATGTTTAGAATAGTTAAATGTACGCACTTGGCAGGCGCATGAAAAAGCTCTATTGTCGAGCGTGCTCTATTGGGCTAGCCCAAGAGGCCGGTAGGTGGTTTGAACCCCAACCTGCCCCAATAAATGTCCATATAGGATAAATATCCCATGCCTGTCTTCGCAAAGAGTAGGGGTTTACTCCCGGAGACATGACTTCTCTCCATCTTGACCCTTCCCATTGGCACACTATGATTATCGCGTCCTACACAGACCAATGCCAGTCGTTAATAGCTGGCCAGTAATAACCACACATTTCCCATTGTCACATGTAGTCCACTAAGCATTCAGCCTATGTGATCAAAGATCATATGTCATGGACGTATACTCGCCATGTGTCGACTGGAGTTAATGGCCTGTCTGTTTCCTTTGCAGTGTTGCGACACATTTAGCGTGCTGAGGATGGTGGTACTCATTCACCAGCTGTGGCCGGCGCTGGCCCACCCCGCGAGCAGGGACAGAAGACAGACCGGCCCCGCGTGGGACTCGATCCCAGACTGCCACAGCGTCACGGACGAAGTCCTCTGGCTCCGATTGGACCCTACGCTGCACTCGTCGGGGGGTCATCGGGACGGGACTCCCGCTGCCGCCGCCCTCACGGGGTCCACCGCGGGGGTGGGCGGCGGCGTGGGTAGATTATCCACGTTGCAGGGTGTCGGGGGCAGTTCCCCGCTGTCCCCCGATGGTGCCATGTCCGCCCCGGGCATGAGAACTGCCGGCACAGGCGAGAGGACAACGTTTCGCCTTCGCCACCCGCGGAGCGCCAACGCCGATTCAACGTCGAAGAACAGACGACGCCACCATAAGCGGAAAAACAGTGACGCCAGCGATAGAAGCAGCCGCAGCAAGACTCTGGAGAAGCTACGCAGTCGGCTGGCTAAGGCCGCCGCCGATCAGAAATCCGTCAAGCGGTTGTTCAAGAAGAAGCAATGGAGCTGTCAGTTTAAGCCGTCCTGGCAGCAGATGGACGAAGGTGTGTTCCCCTCGGCGATCTCCACCGGGTCCTGCCAGCAGTCTCACTGCATGTTCGGGTTCTACCAGTGCAAGCCCATCCAGTATCCGATCCCCGTGCTAAAGCGCGATCCCACCCTCTGCCACCCCTTGCCCACCATCGGCACCAACACGACTTACGAGGAGGCTTGGCACGTGGTGCATGTCATGACAACCGTAGGCTGCGAATGCGCACGCGCAGGCTCTTAGCCACGGCAGTCGTTCTGCTTTTTCCTCTACTTTCCCTCAGCAAATTTGCCGTGCACCACGTACCTCAACCCGTGTTAGCCGTTACAACGTTTTACCTGCAGACGCCGGACAGTTGCGGCTTGGTGCGCCCCACAGTCGAAAGAATCCCTTTTGCTCAACAAAATGTCTGAAAGTTGCACTCGTCGGCATCAGTCAGTCTGATCAGATGCTGCAGACAGCCGAGCGCCGTCATGACGTTGTCACTGACCAAGATGTGTGCCCATTATACACGTTGGTGACG
The DNA here is from genome assembly GCA_964019135.1 of Arenicola marina. Classification (NCBI taxonomy): domain Eukaryota; kingdom Metazoa; phylum Annelida; class Polychaeta; family Arenicolidae; genus Arenicola; species Arenicola marina. The sequence goes on from OZ025249.1 coordinate 25,232,995, forward strand.
TCCTTGTGGAGAAGCAAGGTGAGAAACAATGTACGTCAAGTGTATTATCTCTCGTACCTCTCACACATCGCGGCACAGCGGCCACGCGGACGACTTCCCGACAGGGGACTATGCCAGAAGGGAAGTAGGCTATGTACTCCCCTTACCCAGATTATGTGACGCCAAATGTGAAGGAAAAATTTACACTAGTGATATGAAGTGTTAAACTTGGGGTGTATATATATATGTGTATAATATATGACTACCGAAGAGGCGAGCTGCTGTTTAATTTATTAGTCGTTGTGTTCGCATGGCTTGGCTAGTGAACGACTGGATCAAGCGCTATGATAGAAGCTGCTATTCCAATTGATGTGTCTTTCTAAACGCCACGGCAAACGTATTAGAACCGGGTATTGGGCTTATACATAACGCACGTGTCCATGGTTCACGCCTCGTCTGTACATATTAATCTATTTATCAAGCGGCCGAAGAAGTTCGATGTAAGTCTGCGTTATAAGCCGTCACGCGTCCGTTGTCTGTATCACTAGCAACGAGACGGTCAGCGAACTGTGCACAGCGAAGCATTAGTCTTGCCTCTTGTCAGTTATAATTGATCTCATTCCCTGGGTCTAATATAAACACGTATATATGTTATTTGTTGTAAGGGTGATATGTGATCGACGGCTTCTAGGGATGCTTTGTTGGTGGCATAGCTCTACGACTCTGTAATGCTATAGACGCCATGGTGGCTCTTGATGCACAGTCATTTCGGTATATAGTAAATATGGGCGAGTGTTGTTTCTAGAATTGTCCATACTGAGCGATAATATGATTATTAATATTGTATGGTATACACTAGTGTACACTCGTTGGAAGTTTCTGGCAGTGTACAGCGATTCGGGTTTTTGTATATGTTATGAAGCCTCGTGGTAAGAGAATAGTGAATCAATGCGCAATTGCTCAGGAAATGCTGTGATTTCAATTGCCTACGAGATCAGTTTCATTCTCATTATGTTGGCTGTAAATGACGCCAAGGATGTTAACGTTGTACTAACTGTTGTTATTAATTAATAAGTTAGTTGTTGCTACTTGGCGTATCTTCTGCCGTTTCATTTGTCGTATCAGATGTCGTATCAGCATCGTCATATCAACATAAGCAGTGGAGCCGACAAGTGTGTTAGGAACAAAAACTATTTGTTGTGTTTGATATTGCAAGGTTATAGCTGTTGTTGCATCCCAGAATTAGATCCGGGGGAGGGGGGTTGCTATAGAAGGCAAAACCTTAAAATGGCACAGAGTAGTGTGACGCTCAACATCTATCAGATGGCTCCGCGCCGCACATAAACACGACTGAACACTAGGAATGTCGCACCCTACATTGCGGCCTGCTGGGGTAAGGCGACCTGTCACACAGAAGGGGGGTGGGGGAAACTTAATAGAGTCAAAACGAGATGGCATGCATGGCGGCGAGGTCGGAAATGCATGAAATTTCATAAAAAGCTTTCTAAACCTTGAAACCGCTGTGAAATGAATAATATTTTAACTCGGCCACACGATAAATTAAGGTTCCTGATGGACTTGAAAGGCTGTGTCTACGGCTTTATAGCAGCGGTTCTCGCCGGCGGTTGCCATATAATGTTGCTCTGATAGATCATGTTACATGTGTAACGGGTCAGGCCCGACATCCTCTAGTCTGCCAACTTCCGGTCTTCAGCATTTAGCATTCAAATGACGCTGCTTGCAAACATATACAGTGGCTAGCCACTCCCACGCTGTGCAATACATGTATCATTTTCTCCCATCCACGCCATAGAAAAAAGGCTGCAGACTTTCTGACATGACACTTGTTACAATGTGTGACAATGAGATTTTTAAAATAAGAATATGATAATATGTGTAGGTCAGGTCTGAATGTGAAGAGGTGTCCCGATGTGCAATATATATACATGTGGCCCCCGCACCTTGCCGTAAATAGGTTTTATTATACAAAAATGGCAAGTTTCACTAACAATATGGACAAGGGTACTGACTATAGGTCAAGTATTTGATAGAGTTGGACTACAAGCGCAATGTGTGTTTAGTGAAAAATAGGCTTCAATACTGATCATCAATTATTGACTATTGTGTATCGCGCGTACCACGCGGTCTAGGCATCTGTTCACATAGGCCGTATTAGTGTGTCCATCGGTGTCTTTACACTGGTGTACTCGATTAGCTACAAGGTGAAGTTGATAGTTGTTTGCTGCATTTAGATGTGATTAGGAAGGATCAAGGATGAGACACAACAGTGAACGGGTTAGACGTTACTTAACGCTAAGTTCATCGGCCGGAAAATAGTGTGACTCGGAAAGTGACATTGACCTGTCGCTATAGTGCGTGATACGCCCCTGTTGTGCAAATATTTGGGCCGTGGTTGCGTTGTGTCCCGGTCAAACACGGAGCTGTTGGGAACTGTCAGCGTGTTGTATGCTAACTGTCCATGGCCCGAGATCACAGGGAGACCTGGTCGGACTTTGAACTTTGTGGCATCGTTAGATGACTTTGGTTGGACATATTGCGGTCGATTTGTGTCGAGACGTCGCTCTTGACTACCCTCCGCCCCCTTGCCTCCTTGAGTCGGCCATCCGTGTGTGTCTTCCTTCCCGCCACGCCCTTTGTGGTGACACTATGTGACGACCTGACCCTCTGCCATGGTGACACATGACGTGGTGGCGCTACGACACGACGTGACGTTGTGACACAACATGACGTGGTGACACATGACGTGGTGACACATGACGTGGTGACACATGACATGGTGACGCTATGACGCGATAACGATGTGTTACGCGACGTCGTGTGACACGGATGAGATGCAACATAAAGCACGCTTTATCTGTCGTTAGCTTGAGGCCATGCAAACCTACCCCTCCCCCCCCCCCCACCCCCACCGCCCTCTAGCTGCTCTTTCATATTCAATGTCTTGTCTAGACTATCATTATCGTCCGATTGCTTGTATCTAGCGTTCATTGTGGCTGCGACCTTTGGGGAGCGCCCCAACAATAACCCCCCCCCCGTCCCCATCCCCCCCACCGTAACTCCAACCCTTCTACCCCTGCAGCCTCCCCTGTGTCTTCCGCATTGTTCACTTCGACCTCCACTGTGACGTTCTCCATGTCTCGTGCCGCAGACCGGTCAATGTGACCGCCAGATGGCGACAAGCGGCGGAAGTGGCCTCCATCTGAGGTCACGAGATAATGGGGGTGTTTCGCGCGGTTTCGGTTACAGTATCCATTGTGCGTGGCGTTTTCATGATGCCATGGCAAGGACGGGGAAATAATGGGGTCACGAGCACCTTCTTCCGGAAATGGTAGGCCAGTTATTAGTCCCAAGGCTTCCTTTTGGTGACTGAGATATCTTACCACCTATCGCGTGTCTATGTGCTTAATTGGTGTTCTCCCTCACCCCTGACCCCCACTTCATCGTATTCAACTGTGTCTTAGTACCGCTTTAAGTGGTCATACCTGAGTTCTAGTCCTAGCCTGGTTGATCCAGATCTGAATTTCTGAATGCCATGGGGAGATCCCGAACCGGTCCGGCTCCCCTATTACCTGCCTTGACACCCTGTAGTTATCATAGCTCGTGGCCTTCCCAGCCCAGCGGCCAGCCCGATGGGTTGCCGCCCAATGTACTGCACCCGTGGCACAACAAAACAATTGAAGAAAAAGCTCCTTGGTTTGAGCTTTGTAATGTGGTTTAAATCACGTTTGGCTCGCCGCAAGCCATTCTTACCCCCCCCCCCCCCCCCCAACAAACAAACCCTCCACACGTCCCTCGTACGTACATTCATTTTTCACCCTTTATCCCCCACCCCTCACATTCCCGTCCCCAAATGTTGTCTTTCGCACTCTCCCCAAGTTTCTTTTGTTGTCTTTCCATCCGAAACATCCATTGCATCCCTCATTCCTACCCCCGTCCTCCCCCCAGTCGCCCTCTCGCACCCCATCAAGCCCCTCAGCCTTAGAGAAAACGTAGCACCGCCCACAACCGCAGGGCTGGGTCTGTCAAACAAAGGCAACCGGCACCCGTAAACGTTTCTCTAAGCACTTCAGGTTCGGCAGGTCCTCCCACCTCTACACTAAGTCAATTCCTTCCCCCCCCGTCCTCCCCTTCCAACTCCCAGCCGTTAGTGGGGCGCCCAGTACCTGCGAATTCCTTTCCGTTGAGTTCCGACATCAGTAGTCCGGGATGGGACCGCACCCTGGGTGCCCCAACCACCTCCTCTACGAGAGGCCAACTCACTTATCACGAACCCTGTAATGACTCCCCACTTTTTGGCAGGCTTGTCTTGGCAGCGATGATCCGCGTCTGAGAAGTGGCAAAAACCACCCCGAATGGGTTCTACGGCTTTCCATAGCTGGTCTGCGCTGGGGAGGGGTGGGTGAGAGTGGCGGGTGGTTCCATTAAATATACCCCTGCAATGTGACAACCTTGTTGAAAGCGCCTGCGGATTGTTCAATAATAATTGATAATACTTATCGTAACTGTAAATACTCATATGTTGTTATCTTTTTCATCTATCATCAATTTCGCTACGATGCATTGTTCATATTCCTTTATTACTAGAACCTTTGTTAAAGTGCGTGTTATGGCTATGATGTGAACGGGACGTCTGCCTGAATGGGCGTCCCAAACTAGCCCTTGGGTATGTTGAAATGTACAAGCGCGTGTGTTGCTATAGCGTCATCTGTTATTCACCTTCGATCTCAAAGTGTCCGAGAATGTAACGAATGGAGTCTCGCGGAGTTATCTGCAGTCGTTTAAGTTTGATTGTATTATATATTTATTGACCTGTACCATGAACACTTGACTAATAATAAGAACATGTTTTGCAAAAAAGGAAACTGGTCTTTGTCTCGTCTTCTTTCCCAATATGCCACGACTGAATCTAAATCGCGTTCGACTGGAGTGAAAAGTCGCGTCGCTGTACATACATTACACACACAAAAGCGAAAAATTCAAAGCACCACACAATTGATTTATTCGGAATAAAGTATAACATAACAGATTACAAATATTAATAATCACTTGTCCCTCAATTTTTCCAGCTTTCTGTCGTTTTGGCCACGAATAACCCAATCACACACTTGTTTCTCAATTAGCGTAACACACTGTAAAAACCTTGGCATTATCTAAATTACGATGTTTCTATATATCCGGTCATCGACTTTATATTTCAAGGCAAACAACTCTCCAATATGACCAACTTGTGGTGTCCCAATGCCATTTCTCTACCCGTGTCAATGTCATGCTTCCCAACTCCCGCCCCGCCCTTTATGTCTCCTCTATGTCCGAATAGCCTACTTAACACTCCAGTAGTCGTTTAGTTTCTCGAGAAAAGCGACCCCTGCAGTGAGAATGCTGCCGGAAAAAGTGTGCAGTGGCGCCCCCTGGTGCATGATGTCATCGCTAAACGGCCAGCGCCGTTGACATTGTACAGAGCAAGCGAAGCGCCGAGATTGGTGAAGCGTTGTGAAGGAGTCTACCTCTCCGACCCCGATAAAACACAAGCACTTTAGGAAAAATCGGCGAGTTAAATTTAGCCACTGTGAGGTCGGGAAACGGAACAGAGATTTTGGGATGTTGTTTATCCCTTTGCATTCCTGGTTGACGTAAAATAGAGCTTACAGGGAGCAAATAGCGGCAAGTAGAGAGCAGTCGAAAGGGCGTCCCAGAGACCTTCTCCGCGCTTCCTCCGGTTCCGTGTGGTGGCCCTTCCTGCCTGCATCTTACGGGCCCAGCAGCCACCCCCTCCCTCCCTCAGCCTCCCACCGTCCCCTTCCTCGCCCACCCCGCCAGCCCTATACCCCTATCCCCGCCGACACTTTCCCGAGGGTCTGGCATCACTACAAACAGTGCAGTCCCCGGGCACCCTTGGTGAGGTATGCCCACAACCCAGTGCACCTATTAAACTGGGCAGGGTGGCAGATAGCAGCCACCTCCGTGGGAACCACGCGGGGTCATGAAACATGACAATGTGCAGCTCCACCGGCCCCAAGACCACATACCCACCTCGCCATGGTAGACCCAGCCCACATTTCGCAAAGCTACAATGTTACCTTTCAGCGTCGTTTATCAGGATCAAGCACCCGTTGACTACGAAACAAGTTGATGCGATAGCGTGGCGTCGTCCAGTGACATGTGATTACCACGCTTAAGGAGCAGAGCGTATTATTATTGATTTATAATTGAACGTGTTAAAATTTAGTGTTTTAAAATTCATGAAATCATACTGGCGGCGTTGAATAATGACATCATTGGTTGATTATTAAGCTGTATATTATTAAAACCTATTCTATGAGGCGTCTGATGATCGATTTCTGCGTAGGGGAGACCGGCGCTATAGTTGGTATTAATTGAACGTTTTGCCGCCAATTAGCTGTGTATGTCATGAAACGATTTCAATTGTAGGCAAAACACGGGCACCTGGAACGGCCGAATTTACGCGGTGGCGGGGTATGTTGGCCCCTAGCACGGGGTATGTTGGCCCCTCACACGGGGTATGTTGGCCTCTAGCACGGGGTATGTTGGCCCCTAACACGGGGTATGTTGGCCCCTCACACGGGGTATGTTGGCCCCTCACACGGAGTATGTTGGCCCCTAGCACGGGGTATGTTGGCTCCTAGCACGGGGTATGTTGGCCCCTCACACGGGGTATGTTGGCCTCTAGCACGGGGTATGTTGGCCCCTAACACGGGGTATGTTGGCCCCTAACACGGGGTATGTTGGCCCCTAGCATGGGGTATGTTGGCCCCTAGCATGGGGTATGTTGGCCTCTAGCACGGGGTATGTTGGCCTCTAGCATGGGGTATGTTGGCCCCTAGCACGGGGTATGTTGGCCTCTAGCACGGGGTATGTTGGCCCCTAACACGGGGTATGTTGGCCCCTAACACGGGGTATGTTGGCCTCTAGCACGGGGTATGTTGGCCTCTAGCACGGGGTATGTTGGCCCCTAGCACGGGGTATGTTGGCCCCTAGCACGGGGTATGTTGGCCCCTAGCATGGGGTATGTTGGCCTCTAGCACGGGGTATGTTGGCCTCTAGCATGGGGTATGTTGGCCCCTAGCACGGGGTATGTTGGCCTCTAGCACGGGGTATGTTGGCCTCTAGCATGGGGTATGTTGGCCCCTAGCATGGGGTATGTTGGCCTCTAGCACGGGGTATGTTGGCCTCTAGCATGGGGTATGTTGGCCTCTAGCACGGGGTATGTTGGCCCCTAGCATGGGGTATGTTGGCCTCTAGCACGGGGTATGTTGGCCTCTAGCATGGGGTATGTTGGCCCCTAGCATGGGGTATGTTGGCCTCTAGCACGGGGTATGTTGGCCTCTAGCATGGGGTATGTTGGCCTCTAGCACGGGGTATGTTGGCCTCTAGCAAGGGGTATGTTGGCCCCTAGCACGGGGTATGTTGGCCCCTAGCACGGGGTATGTTGGCCCCTCACACGGAGTATGTTGGCCCCTAGCACGGGGTATGTTGGCCCCTAACACGGGGTATGTTGGCCCCTAACACGGGATATGTTGGCCCCTAACACGGGGTATGTTGGTCCCTAGCACGGGGTATGTTGGCCCCTAGCACGGGGTATGTTGGCCTCTAGCACGGGGTATGTTGGCCCCTAACACGGGGTATGTTGGCCCCTGACACGGGGTATGTTGGCCCCTAGCACGGGGTATGTTGGCCCCTAGCATGGGGTATGTTGGCCCCTCACACGGGGTATGTTGGCCCCTAGCATGGGCTATGTTGGCCCCTAACACGGGGTATGTTGGCCCCTAACACGGGGTATGTTGGCCCCTAACACGGGGTATGTTGGCCTCTAGCACGGGGTATGTTGGCCTCTAGCACGGGGTATGTTGGCCCCTAGCAAGGGGTATGTTGGCCCCTAACACGGGGTATGTTGGCCTCTAGCAAGGGCTATGTTGGCCCCTAACACGGGATATGTTGGCCCCTAGCACGGGGTATGTTGGCCCCTAACACGGGGTATGTTGGCCTCTAGCACGGGGTATGTTGGCTCCTAACACGGGGTATGTTGGCCTCTAGCACGGGGTATGTTGGCCTCTAGCACGGGGTATGTTGGCCCCTAGCATGGGGTATGTTGGCCCCTCACACGGAGTATGTTGGCCCCTAGCACGGGGTATGTTGGCCTCTAGCATGGGGTATGTTGGCCCCTAGCACGGGGTATGTTGGCCTCTAGCACGGGGTATGTTGGCCTCTAGCACGGGGTATGTTGGCCCCTAGCACGGGGTATGTTGGCCTCTAGCAAGGGGTATGTTGGCCCCTAGCACGGGGTATGTTGGCCCCTAGCACGGGGTATGTTGGCCTCTAGCACGGGGTATGTTGGTCCCTAGCACGGGGTATGTTGGCCCCTAGCACGGGGTATGTTGGCCTCTAGCAAGGGGTATGTTGGCCCCTAGCACGGGGTATGTTGGCCTCTAGCAAGGGGTATGTTGGCCCCTAGCACGGGGTATGTTGGCCCCTAGCACGGGGTATGTTGGCCTCTAGCACGGGGTATGTTGGCCCCTAACACGGGGTATGTTGGCCCCTAACACGGGGTATGTTGGCCCCTAGCACGGGGTATGTTGGCCCCTAGCACGGGGTATGTTGGCCCCTAGCACGGGGTGTGTTGGCCCCTAGCACGGGGTATGTTGGCCCCTAACACGGGGTATGTTGGCCTCTAGCAAGGGGTATGTTGGCCCCTCACACGGGGTATGTTGGCCCCTAGCACGGGGTATGTTGGCCCCTAACACGGGGTATGTTGGCCCCTAGCACGGGGTATGTTGGTCCCTAGCACGGGGTATGTTGGCCCCTAGCACGAGGTATGTTGGCCCCTAGCACGGGGTATGTTGGCCCCTAGCACGGGGTATGTTGGCCCCTGACACGGGGTATGTTGGCCTCTAGCACGGGGTATGTTGGCCCCTAGCACGGGGTATGTTGGCCCCTAGCACGGGGTATGTTGGTCCCTAGCACGGGGTATGTTGGCCCCTAGCACGGGTTATGTTGGCCCCTAGCACGGGGTATGTTGGCCCCTAGCACGGAGTATGTTGGCCCCAAACACGGGGTATGTTGGCCCCTAGCACGGAGTATGTTGGCCCCTAACACGGGGTATGTTGGCCTCTAGCACGGGGTATGTTGGCCCCTAGCACGGGGTATGTTGGCCCCTAACACGGGGTATGTTGGCCCCTAGCACGGGGTATGTTGGCCCCTAGCATGGGGTATGTTGGCCCCTAACACGGGGTATGTTGGCCCCTAGCACGGGGTATGTTGGCCCCTAACACGGGGTATGTTGGCCCCTAACACGGGGTATGTTGGCCCCTAGCACGGGGTATGTTGGCCCCTAACACGGGGTATGTTGGCCCCTAACACGGGGTATGTTGGCCCCTAGCACGGGATATGTTGGCCCCTAACACGGGGTATGTTGACCCCTAACACGGGGTATGTTGGCCCCTAACACGGGGTATGTTGGCCCCTAACACGGGGTATGTTGGCCCCTAGCACGGGGTATGTTGGTCCCTAGCACGGGGTATGTTGGCCCCTAGCACGGGGTATGTTGGCCCCTAGCACGAAGTATGTTGGCCCCTAACACGGGGTATGTTGGCCCCTAGCACGGAGTATGTTGGCCCCTAACACGGGGTATGTTGGCCTCTAGCACGGGGTATGTTGGCCTCTAGCACGGGGTATGCTGGCCCCAAGCAAGGAGTATGTTGGCCCCTAACACGGGGTATGTTGGCCTCTAGCACGGGGTATGTTGGCCCCTAGCACGGGGTATGTTGGCCCCTAACACGGGGTATGCTGGCCCCTAGCAAGGGGTATGTTGGCCCCTAACACGGGGTATGTTGGCCTCTAGCACGGGGTATGCTGGCCCCTAGCAAGGAGTATGTTGGCCCCTAACACGGGGTATGTTGGCCCCTAACACGGGGTATGTTGTCCTCTAGCACGGGGTATGTTGGTCCCTAGCACGGGGTATGTTGGCCCCTAGCACGGGGTATGTTGGCCCCTAGCACGGGGTATGTTGGCCCCTAACACGGGGTATGTTGGCCTCTAGCACGGGGTATGTTGGTCCCTAGCACGGGGTATGTTGGCCCCTAACACGGGGTATGTTGGCCTCTAGCACGGGGTATGTTGGCCCCTAACACGGGGTATGTTGGCCTCTAGCACGGGGTATGTTGGCCCTATTAATGTAAACGTCGCTTCAGTGTAAACGTAAGGAACTTGACATTGGCATGCGATTAACTAGCGTTTCTGACTATCAGACAGCGAGAGACAAACGATATCGCAAAATACTCGTCTACCAATTTATCTAGGGCAAGGAGTTTCGAAACCACATGAACAACCATTGTACATAGTGTTCCCCTACTGCAGATACTTCATAAGAATTGAGACAAAAGAAGTGTGTCATATTATATATTTACTTGCCTATTATTTGATGGTTTACGCGAGAAATTGTGGGCAGGCTCAAGGGGCCAACCTAGCTCAGCTTCAAACGCCACCTTTAACCGACAAAATGTAATAATCATATTGTGCAAAATGCCTTATAGACTGTTAAGACGATGAAATCCCGTCACATTTAATTTTAAGCATAGTGTGGCCAGTAAACCTCAGAATCACTAGCATTGTCGCGGTTAGTTGCTCCGATATAACCCATGGGTCCACATAGATGGCCTAAACACAATCCCCTCACTGTGTACAACAGATTCTGTATGTCCTGGTATGCCGGTCATTCTTTAAGCATTTCGCCAAATTATTCACAAGTTAAAAGATATATATATGAAATGACCGTGCCCAAAAGCATTTGGCTCCAGATTAAAACAATCACACTAGTAACACTTGTATCATATTTGTTTAGAAAATTAATGTCGAACCGAAAAGAGGCAGTTATAATTATCACATCGTTTCCTAAAGGAAGCCAAATCACAAACGAATGCGCCATACCAGCTGGGAGTTACGCAGTTACAGACTGTTGCGCCTAATTCATGGTCGTTTATGCAATTGGTAGGATGTACAGGAGCAAATAGTTTCCAACGACCTTCTTTTAGTATATAAGGATTTATTGTGTGAGATGGCTGCGACTATGAGCCGCATTTCAGGCATCACTTTGGCCAGTGGGAGCGTATGCCTTGAAAATTACCTTGATTGGACATTTTACATACGTCGGATTCACAACTCGTGTTGAATTTACGTTGTTTAAACATAACGAGGAAATATCACTTACAGACTCTTACGGATTTCTGATTGCCCCAGCTGCCGCCATACAATTGGCAGTTCTATTGAGCAAAGCGTGCAGTCAATTCTGGCCCCACTTCTTATCTGCGATGAAGGAATAAAACTTGAACAATCTGTTGATAACATGAGTCAGTGGCGGCCTCATTTTCATCTTTCTGTTAACAGCGAGGCAACGAGCCCCGAAGACAAGCATCCTCCCACGCAGCATCTCCTTTTGGCGTCTCGTTTCCTGTTCGAGCGAGGTTTTGCCCTTGATGGCGCACGGCAGACGATGGATCGTTGCTCATGGCTCATTGGGGAGGGCCAGACGGATGGTGGGTTATATAGGTGAAGGGTGGAGGGAAGGGGCAGCCACAGTCTCGGTTGGCATGAAGTCGGGGCATGGAGGGGACACGGTAAGGTGGTGGGATGCCGGAAGAAGGTGCCGGGATCAGCGGCTTAGCACCTGCCCAGTCTAAGCAATCCAGCGATTGATAATTTTGACTCTCGCCTTGGGAAATGTAATATGGTGAGCGAAGGGGAAACAAAACGAAAAGAAAACCCCCCTCACAGACATTACTTCCCTTTCACATCATGGCAGCTACAGATTTATACCCTGCCATTTTGTGAATGAGATGATGAGGCTGGCAGGGGCGTGTGTGGGCGCGCGGTAGCGAGAGAGGGTGGGTAGGGGATGGCGTGGGGGATGGGGTGGGACGGAGCAGGAGAGACGCGGAGAATGTGATAAATCGAAGGTTTTGATCATAAATACGTAACAATTTGCCTGAAACTAATTATAATTGGAAGTGATATTCTTTTGGTTCTGACGGAATATCCATTGCGGCTTCACTTGTAGAACTTCTTAAAATTACACAACCCGCCACAAGACCGGGAAAATGGATTACTCTCGTAATGTGGTGATAAGATGCACGGTAGCAGACTTCTCACACGCGAATTCTTATAACAGTACAAAGCAAACAAATACAGGCTATGCAACACCTGCACAGTTCCTTTATTTAATTTGAAGTACTCCTTATCTTTTCCATGTTTTTGATGCACTCAGAACGGTGGAGATATGAGTGTGTAACGACTTCTTCAAGTCACAAGTGGATTGGAGGCAGATTCAAACTATTTGCCCCTCGGCTAAGTTTAGTGGAACTGTATGGCATCCTGATGTTGCTCGCAAGCCCAAAACGAACCTTCCTGCGTCACAATTTTCAATTGCGCCATCCCTCCAGACCCGCTGTATACAATAGCCCGGCGTTTACAGACCAACCAGCGAAAAAAGAGGTGGAATGCGGTAAGTTTGGGATCTGAATCAGAACGACAGTGGTTAGAAGCAATCGAGCGGCTGGGTGCGAAGGACGGGCTTGTACTACCCCACATCCCATTCATGAGCCCAGGTTCTTTTATCCAAACTCGTTCAGGTACCATTGCGTCTACGCATAGTTTGACTACGCGCATGCGCGAAGTGGAGTGGGTTGCCTAGGGTGAGAGGAAGATCAAAGCGCGGGAGACCGGAAGTGCATCCCAGCGGCCAGGGGAACTACGGACATAAAGCAGGCCATTGGCATTCTTTTATTTTCTCGCCCTGAGCCAGAACTATGTGACCATCCGCGCTCCGGACGTAATTCGTGGAACTGACGTGGAATTTCCCCACTTCCGCTTCCCTTATTAGCCAGCTGCATGTGGCATGTAAGACACCCCATTATCGCCCAGTAATTACCGACCACAGATCGCAACAGGCGCAGTGTTAACTGGCATATCCCCGCAATCAAATTCAAACAGCTAATGACGTCCGCAGCGACAGAGCTATCAACTCGGCTGCGTTTAATGACCGCCGTTAGGTGTTTTCTTTCGTGCGAACACAACTTGAAAAGACGTTGCCTAGCGACTCACCCCAAGGTTAAGGTCAATAAGTAGAACATGGGCGACCGCGATATCAGGAAGTTGTTAGGTAAGATTTGACACCAACAAATCCGTTACCAGATCCAGTAATCGATCACCAGGTATTCGGGGAAGAATGCGCAAGAGGGGAAGTAAGTACATGGCCGAAGGCTACTTGTGGAGTATGCACCAGATCATCTGTAGTCTGGCCTACACTTGAGTGGTTGCTATTACACTTTGTACTCACACCGGGAAAAGTACATGTTAATGGCGATGAAAGATTTGCCATGGGGAGGATCAGTATTTAATTTCGGTGTCGAAAACCGCAGAAACTACATCGAACAGTGGCTTCCCGAATTCAAAAGAAGCGCACATTACCCATTGAAAGTCGAAATGCGACCAGAGCACACCAGTGTTTGTGTACTACACAATCATTCTGAGCGATAATCGGGGCAGATGACGGCGGATCCCGCCATTAAGGGGGTTTGAGTGAAGTGTATGACGCTCTCGTGGGTTTGGTCAAGAACTTATATGTTCTTTATTAGTTCGTATGATGACAGAGCGTATATGGAGTAGCTAGGTAGAACATGCTTAAACCGATCTCCAACACCCGGACATCGCTATTTGCCGAGCTCGAACAGGCTCCCAGTTCATTGCGCTTCAGCAAGTATGATCCATGGGACTTAGTCGCTACTTAATCTAAGCAGCAAGTGTAACAAAAAGTTTGAGCACTGACATCAGCAGAATTTCGTAGAAAATAAGGCAACCGCTCGTAATTATTATGAGTCAATGATGAACTCTTTCGCAGAAATGGAGCACCTCCCCTAAAGAATGTTAAAAAAAAGAAGGAAAAAAATTAAATTGGGTCCGAATTTTTGAGAAGCTGAATTTCTTATGATTTCATGCGAAGTCACAAGAAATGGACAGAAAGGAAAATCATCCGTCGCATGATAGTTTGAATTGCAACCGTAAGAAACGTCCGCATACAAAACAGATAAATCGTTCTGGTAGTCTGCTGGTCATGATTCACAGGCTGAATTAAGCCCCATCTCCTCGTGTGCCATTTGAAATCGCGCATTCCATCCCAAATATCACACAATAATTGTAATTGAACCGCAAACATTAAACCATGGCCGTAATTGAAACCCAAACATGACACGATGATCGCCATCGAAATCCAAACATAACACGGTGATCGTAATTGAAACCCAAATATAACACGGTGATCGCTATTGAAACCCAAATATAACACGGCGATCGTAATTGAAAGCCAAACATAACACGGCGATCGCCATCGAAATCCAAACATAACACGGTGATCGCCATTGAAACCCAAACATAACACGGTGATCGCCATTGAAACCCAAACATAACACGGCGATCGCCATCGAAACCCAAACATAACACGGCGATCGCCATTGAAACCCAAACATAACAGGGCGATCGCCATCGAAACCCAAACATAACACGGTGATCGCCATTGAAACCCAAACATAACACGGCGATCGACATTGAAACCCAAACATGACAAAATCTTTCTTGTTGCTACACGGAATGCAATCACTGGTTCACGAACAGTGTTGTGTGGGTGATCATTCGGCCACGTAAGATTACGTGCCACAAAGTCTGGAGTAATTTGCATGAGACGCAATTCTCAAACTGATATAGCTTGATCAAAACGAGAACTGTGTGAGTGTGCCAGTGACATTGCGGGCGGTATGTCTACCGTTATCTACGTTCAACAACCTGCTCACCACATGTTATCTTGCAGTCTTTAACAGCGTTAATCAGATCTGTGTGTGTATTTCGTTAATATCAATATGTGTTTATCATTATTTCCCCTCGTCCTCGGCTCGAGACCAGTGTCCTGCCATCAATACGATGGTTCCCTCAGGAAGTAATCCGATCATGACGTCCCCAGTATTAGGAGTACGGAGAAAGAACCGCCTGTTATCATAACGTACCACACGTGTGATGCACTATATTATATGCAATATACACACTGGCGAACGACTCCATTCATATCATAACGTTCACCCTAGTCAACAGTCAGCAAGTTAATGCAAAAACCGTTGTTTTCTTTTGCTCCGGAGGAAGTTATCATCGACAGTGCAGGCTACAACATGAACCATGTCACAACCTGCGGGCGGTTCTATCTGCACAATAGTAAAGAAAAACGGTCAGCAAAGTAGTCAAGCACACCACCAAGTTTAATTAGAAGGGAAAGGTAGTTGATGTACGTACCGATTGCATCGATATACATGAAAAATTACTTAACAACTACGGTCGTGGATGGCAAAACGGGTTACGGTACAGGTCACGACCCAACGTTGTCAACAAACCATGACCTTTCTATATGTCAGGTGCTAACCAGGTGAGGTTTATATATATATATATAGTTACGCCCACCAGTTTGTGCCGTAGTGCACACATTCGGCTGTTCAGGGGTGAGCCAACAGATGTCGCTCACAATGCACTACTCATAAGCCATTAGCACCTTGTATGCATGCAGCAATAAAGTAGTAATATCGCTGAAGTGGTACTAATAGTTCTCTGTACAGTTCTTGGCGAGCGCGTTTTGCAAGACACCGCGTCCACCTTACACCCTCGACACCCAGCGCGGTCTTTCAGGTCACAGTCGCAATGTAGAATATGTCATACTTTTTAATGACTTGTAGTAAACACAATGCTCGAATTATCTATGGCAGGTTCTTGTACGTGCTAAGGATGTGTTAAGGGCTTTAAAAAACATGTGTGCAGTAGGCTTCAATACCGCAGGAACCGCCACTGTGGCTGTCAGAGGTTCAGATCAATAGATTATTGGGCCATGTCAAAAATCAATGAAATGGAATAATGTGGTAAATGGCGGCTGTGAGTCATACGTGATCAACGCGGAAACAATGGTTGGCTCGTAGGGGCGGATCCAGACTTTAGGGGCTGGGGGGGGGGGGTGGGGGGGGGGGCTTGAATTTCGACATTACAGTGCATAGGCGGCGGAAGCGTGTGGCGGGGGGGGTGGCAAGGGGGCACTGGCCCTTCCTCAGCATCAGGTTGCGCTCGTGACAGGGATGGGCTTCTTTATTCTCGGGGGCTAAACCTGCCGGTGAGGGGGGTGAGGGCTTCTGCGGCTTGACCAGGGGACGGGGGAGGGGGGCTATAGCCGCAGTAGCCCCCCCCCGCTAGATCCGCCACTGCGGCCTTGACATTGAAGAACAATGGAATAGATGATAGTCTTGTTCGTATGAATTTAGTCTCCATCAAGCAGACGTTAGGGTTCGATCTCTGCTATCAAATTGACATATCGCGTCACTGTTCAGACCATAAACAACTTAGCCCGACGACCATACACATCAAACACAATAGCTTTTAACGTTTTATCGCCGCCTTATACGCGTATATGTGTGCATGGCCCAGCACTACTTATACTATTATACTACACATTTCGAGAGTTCTTTAATAAACGAATTAATGGCATGTACCAAAAAAGCACGCTAAGCGTGTGTTCAGGAAAAATGGCTTCATAAGACAGTGGGATTCCTCACGACTTGAGATTCTGCTTGCAATTTTTGCGCTGACGGAATAAAGGTAAGCATGCGTGGCGACCCCTTGTGCCGGGCTCAGGCCAGACTCATACTGTCTCCAACCAGTCTCAGTCAAGTGGCCTTTAACCATTCAGGAGTTTTTGCCTTCGTGATATAGTAAAAAGCAAACCCGCCCTGCGCCCTTCCTTAATGTGTCCATTTGTGTGGCCCATGAGCTCAGATCTCACCTATCACTGCCCAACGGGTTCACAGGCCTGGAGAGTGCGTTGGTCACGCCTCGCTGCACAAACCTTCAACACCTCCACCCCCCCCCACCACCCCCTCACTTCCTCTCTCTCACGCTTTCTCCCTCCAGTCCCGCCCCGTCGCCGAGTCTCATTGCTCTACTCGGGGTGTCGCGACACATGCCTCCATCCTGGCATTGTGATCACTGTGTGTGGAAGCTGCTGGCGTGACGGGATTGTCTGTGGCTGGACTGTGGCACCGGGATTGTCGCTGGTCGGCTCTGGCTAGGGTGCCGCTCCCGTATCTACCACCCGGATAACCCGGATTCGGGAGTCCCGATTCCTGGTTCCAGATACCGGTCCGCTTCACGTGACGTTCCGGACAGAACCCCTTGTCATATTAATGGTGCATTTCGAAATTAGTGAGCCGAGTAAACACTATTTGGCATTCTTCACGTGCGGTCTCCCTACATGAGTAAATTTTGTAATTCCTGCCAGCGGCAATTGAAGTCTACCTCGACGAGCACATTTCGTATCAATCAGTCACAACGAAGCAATTGACTGAGCAGTTCATTTTGCCATTTAGAACAGTTCGCTGGTCCCAGTTGGCAGACCGGCACGGAACCTTTTGACATGTTGTTATTGCATATTGGACTATTATTCATTGGAACTATCTTGGAACAGGTAAGTGTGGCTAGTATATGTTCTTTTGTTTTATGAGAGCGGTTGTTTTGTAATATGTTTACGCCAGGTCTATGCATATGACGGACAAGTTCGGCTGAAACGCCTTTGAGGGCATCGACTTGGGGTTTGCTGAAACATATCCCAGCTCCAGGCGTGTTTTTGGTTGGCTTGCCATGTCATACATCACAGGCACTTGAATCATGCCCCCCCCCCCCCATGATTCAAGTGCCTGTGTCATACATAGGCATACTTTAGGCACAGCTCACGTTAGCCCTGAAGAACCCAGGCCGAGGACTGGGTTTTTCAGGGCTAAACTTACGTTAGCGTTGACATAAAAACCCACCCAAGGTAAGGGTTTTGATTGTGGCATATCATTTTCTTATCACGGTCATGTGACAGTATACACGGAAAAAGTTCCTTATCAGAAGGATAAGGACATACCTTTTCTGAATCCGTGAGTGTCAGTCTCATTGTAAGGTAGATATCCCCAACAGCAATGACAGAAATGAAATGAATAGATTAAGGCTTTTGGCAGCCACAAACCATACAAATCTAGTTAGCTGCAAAAATATCATAACAGTGCTAGGAGATTGGTCTCTTGGTTTTCGACAACAGTTAAACAATCCCTGGATTTATATCCAGATCAAGCTGGAGTTGGTGCCCTATCAACTCGACTTGAAGCCCCCAAGCTGTGAACATAGGTTTAAAGTGTTGCTGCCGCATTATTTGTTAATCCGAAGTTAATTTTAAGCTACAAAATAGAATCTGATTCAATAACCGGTTACGGATTATACTCCGTAGAATCACTTAAGTGGCATTAATAGAAATAGCAAAACTGAGGTTCGGTTTTAACCCGTACTTGAAACTGCAATATAACTGAGAGGGTTCGGTAGCATGCATTGCTCGTTCTAAAGACCCCTGCTTATACCATAAACCTGCCACACCATTGGGTACAAAGTCGAATTCACATACACTTATGCTCTAGACCATTGAGAGACCCTCATCGATACGAAAACGACAACTTGGCTTTCCGGAGTCTAGTCATCCGCCGCCCGCCACCGCCACACCCCTCTGAAATATGCCAGGATCTTTCGCCATGGGCACGGCCATTGTGGCTGCCATATAACTCAGGCTGGTCAGTAAATCTGGTTGGAGAGGGGTGTTATATCAGCTGGTCAGCGGGCCGTGTCCGCGAGGTAGCGCCACCCGCGATGCCAGGTCATCACTGTTAAGGCCTTCACAATGAAATCCCAATGGGGGAGGGTGGGTGAGCTGTGTGGTTGAGGGGGGGGGGGGTGGGGGTGGAGAATCCTCACATGGATCAGGCAACTTGAGCCAGCACGCCTAACTGATGGCCATGGTGACATCCTCTGAGGAGGACGGGGTGTGGTCCACCAGGGATCCGCCACCGATACCCTTGAATCTGTGCGGTGGGCGATGTCTCCTACAGATAGCACTGGAGGCAATAAACAGATCAGGACACGGCCAGTGGCTTCCGCTGGCTCCCCGAAAGCGGCGAGGCACTTAATACCTCGATAACTCATTGCGCTAATCTACGCAGTTATATTGCATTTGTAAACATGCGAAGACCATTCTGAATATGTATGTTTTATTGGGATCCTTGACTAGCATTAAATTAGCATTGCAGTTCATTATATGCGAACAATTGTCCCAAAACCCCATTAGAGACAACTGGTAATTCGATAGTCATATTTTATTTGATATCGTATGGTTCGTATTATATATTGCATCTGTATTTTAAGAAAAATGTTGGTGTTTAGGCGGTGTTTGTGTAGATGAACCCACGCTAACCACTGAGCTATGGAGGCTTCCCCGGCGACGATATTTAAGGGGCCGAGGGCAGGGTTTCGCTTAAAACATAGTGACAAAGGCTCCAAGATACAGCGAACTCTCCGTGGCCAAATCAAAGCATTTAATGTGACGACTAATCTTTGACGTGTCATTAAGTTAAGTTATGGTGGATAGGCGAACATCCTATTTGACCATCTGGTCGAAAATCGTATTATGGGTGTCATTTTATGAAGTTAGTAGCATCTCTATATACATTCGCTGGCTGGTATAGACACTTTAGAATGATCTTCTTGCACAATATCATGGGCAAACTGATGCTTTTGTTCGCAGTTCATCAAAATATGTTTCAGTTTTATCGCCATATAGAGTGAAAATTGGATGTGAACACAACTCACGAGAAACAATGTTCATTAAATGAGTGCAAAATATTTTGCAGGTCCAGTATGACTTTCAGACGGGGCGGGGTGCGTGGTGAGGGTGAATGGAGGAAGGCCAGGGGAGTGGGGAGAGTTCCGAGGGGAGGGGGGGTGGGCAAGGAGGGGCGAGCTGGGCGGGGGGGCGCAAGCGAGGCGGGAGGGGAGGCGATTTCGGGACGGCGGGGGAGGCGAGCGGAGCGGGGTGGAGGCGGACGCTGAGGGGGGGGGGGGGCGAGCTTACACAATCAGATTACACAAAGTCGACAGTGCTTTTATGGTATTGATTATCATATTTTGATGCTACCTGACCTCTCCCACCTATCCCGTGTGGTCACCGTCTCGCCAAGGACCTCTATATCAAGACATCCACTTGAGGACAGCCCTTGAAGTTGTGTTCAACTCCCCCACCTGACACAGATTCTCTTGCGCCGTTGTTTGCCGAAGTGCTTGTGGCACACAAAATCTCAACGGTCCTTTGCGCGTTACTTAGGGGAGGGTGTTTGGGACAAGGTGTGGAGTATCACCCGGCGATAAGCCGCTTCTAGCCTGCACCCCGTTGTGTATATAACTTCCACCAAACACACCGCTGCGCCACCCTCGACACTGGACATCGCTAGAATTCCACAGCTAACGTTTGATGATCTGCAATTTGTTAAGACGAAAATTGTCGGTGTGTTCCGTTTGTCTGTCTGTCTGTGAGTCTGTCTGTCTGTCTGTCTGTCTGTCTGTGAGTCTGTCTGTCTGTCTGTCTGTGAGTCTGTCTGTCTGTTTGTGACGCGGGACATTAGCTTTCGAATGCCTTAAGATATCGACTTCCAAATTCACAGAAAGATCCGGAAAGACAATCGCCAGGCTAAGTTCGTAGATGGGCAATAAAACTAGAAGGTCAACGTCACGATGACGTCATACGTCCAAAACACATTTTGCCCTCTAGCTCTCTTAATATTGCAGAGAGAGCCGCAATTAGTGTCAAAATACTCAGCTCCTCAAAATCTTTCTCGTTACTGACATCAGATTTGACGTAGGATGAAAACTTTTCGCGCTACGGTCACTTGAAAATTAGAAATTCTTTTTTTATAAAGTTTGAGATATCGACTCCTCCTTCTGCACAGACAATGCCACGGCCTACCGTCAGGCTAAGTTCGTAGATGGGCCATGTAGGCCAAAGGTCAAGGTCACAGAATGTTTTCTAAATTCGCTTAACCATTGAAAGATAGGACCAAAAATCGGCAAAGTCGCTATAACGTTCCCAGTTTCTACTTAATGACGCTCAAAATTAATTCACGTATTGGGCTCATAGGTACCTTGTATACGGTGTTTCAATTTTGAAAATCGTCTGCATAGTTCTTCTGCAAAAAATTCCCAAAGTTTAACATGGGACCCTATGGGAGCATTTTGGCGGGAATCAGGCCTCCTTAATTTCTCCATGAAGGGGACATGTCAGACAAACGACACCTTGCGTGAGAGATGACATTAGTATTTGAGCGCAAAGTACTATATTGACAAAGGTCACGCTTCCAAGGTCAAGGTCACGTTACGGTCAAGGTTACGAAACATGTTTTCCCGCGTAACTTCGTTAATATTTGGTCTACAGATTCGCGTTTGTTTCTTCAGAGAGATGCGCAAAAGTCATATGCTCTCAGATTTCACCTCACATTTATAGTTTTTAAGTTATTGGATGATCAATTTTGACATTGCCGCAAGTGCAAAAAAATCGCTGTGACTACATTAATGCAGGTAGATGACGCATATGTAGTGGAATATGTACCCATATTACTGACATCATATATGCCAAATGCCATCGAAATCGAACCAGTAGTTTCGACGTTGGCAAATAATCACACTTTAACATGGCCAAGCCCATTATAAAGCCTCGATATGAGATTATGTCTTTCCTTATTGATTCATACGGGTAATGTCAGCAGCAAATGTCGACCAGGTCGGCCGGATTCCATTCGGTTCCACCATTATGGCTTTACACGTTGGTTCGGTCCATGATTGCCATTGACGTTAACAGCTGGGAATGGCTAACCCTACCCATGCCTCCCGTACAGGGGGTCTTCAAACAGCGTTACACCCATTCCATGAAGTTTACTATACGCGTGCACAACAGTGAAGCTACCAGTTTCTTGTTTGGTGTGATATACCAGCGGTAGTACTAATATTCTTAAAGCTTCATCCATCGAAGCTAGCCGATGTAACATTGCATAACGTACATGGCTAGTAAATGGAAACTTCAAGACGCCTTTCCGTGAAAGAATGTGACTGAAGGGTCTTGTGATTCAACTGCGTCAAGGGTTTAATAAACGTGATTAAAAACATCTTGTCTGCACCGATTGAAGTGCATTTTGCGATAAAAACTGATGTTGAAGTGGTCAACCAAAGCCTCTTATCCCGGTGTTACGGCCTTGTAAACTGCTCTTTGGTGATATACCGTTCGCCATTTATAAACGACTACAGTATGGGAATATAAGTTCCCCGGCTTATCCCATAGCTGACCTGGTGTTACATAGTCGCATCCCGCGTTGTCCATGTTTATCCATGAAGGGAAATGGTTGCAAACGGACTCAGACAGTAGGTATCTACACAGCCTCCCCTCCATGCGCTGCAACCGGACTGAGCGCGCCACGTAGCGGTGGGTTGTGGAGGAGATTTACTCAGACAGCAACCCTACAATGGTGCGCTATGTGGTCAGTGATCAAATCTGACAACCGAGGGTAGGGGCGTGTTGCGACTGAAGAGATTTTTCGAAAAGGTTCCGAAACATGTGTAGGTTACTGGACGTAGGGGCCTGTGCAGGAATTCGTGAACGGGGGTGCACAATAATTATTGTTGCACAAAGAGACGTAGGTGCATGACCGTGGTGGACATAATTTGAAAGGGGGAGAGGGGGTAAGGTATATCTTAGGGTCTGAAATTGAAGGGGGGGGGGGGCGCACGTGCCCCCTGTAAGCAAGTGATTTCGAGGCGAGTGGGACGAGCTGGATGAGTCCCCATATTCTCCGCCCACAAAACGATAGTCGCACTGTTGCAGCAGCCACGACAAGCCTGCACCAATGCCATCCCTGCAGCAGGCATTATCAAGCGATAACATTCTTCGCCATATAGGGGCGCCGCACGATTGCCCGCATTTCTTTACTTCCATCACCCACCCACCCACCCGGTCTGTCAAGCTCATCCCTGCCAATAAAACCAACAGTGGTTAACACTGGTCGAAGACGCTGACGCTTGTTCTCCATCTCGCTGCTATGTTTTGCCGACACACCTCGTCCGTCACGGTCTGTATTTGCATTGGTTCCCAGCCCACACAGCGCGCTGGCCGATAGGGAGGGATAAGGCACTGAATTGGGCGCCGTGTAGATCGCATCTACAGTTTGAGACTCAACGAGTGCTGCAAACCGCCATTTTAACGGGGGTCAGGTCGCAAGCGCATCGTGGAACAGACATTTGCTCAGAGAAAGGTCAGGTTTACTCTCCGGGCGAAGCACTGTTGGTTTGCTGGTTGCAGAGTCTTTGTCTCTTTGAGGTCACCAGTCACACAGCGCAAGGTCACTGGGTTCGGTAGAAACTGCAAACTCGTGATTCCAGATTGGTCTCTACTTCCTGGTCGATACTTTCTGCAGTGGAATGCCAAAATGCACTGACCTTCCATGTTGCATTGTCAAAATAGCAGCCTGTGTGGCTCAGTTCTATAGCAACTCCAATACTTGATTTTTACAACTAAACGTGGACAGCACGGTATTTAGTCAAAGGATTTGCCATCCGAAATATTTTTTTAAATATGGCAAAGACATGGCGTACAAAACACAACCCAAAACATGGCGCACGAAATTTAATTCCCATATAAGCTTATATATATATATACATTCGAGTATATAGAACAAGTTGTGATTCATTCTCTCTTTTTTCGCTGCAAACGATATATAATCCTGTTTGGTCCTTTTTTGTTTGCGCTATAATCCGTTATTCAGAGAGTGATTCGGAAAGGTCGGTCAGTCGAGGGCGTTAGAAGACATAGGCGTACTCAACACGTATCACATAAAAATGGGGCAGTGTGTGACACAAGACTCCCCCACCTCATTCGTAAAGGGAAAGGTCAGAGGTAGCCCAGCTCTCGCGTTAGGCAGCCTTGCCCATTGCCAACATAGTGCCACGCACTGCAGCGTACGTAACCAACTTTTGACCGTTGGTTCACTCACTCAGATATGAAAATAGAAAGGCTCGTCTAGAAACAATCCACGCCCAATACGATAGGTCAGTCAGTCTATGAAATAGGTGACAACGCATGTACTACTATAAATAGGACAGGAAGAACAAATACCTGCTCTTCTAGTGTACCATTCCCATACAGTACATATAAAGGTGACAAGATGGCTACTTGTGATCATGGAGAAAGTATGCCCATGTGTTTGTGCCCGAAAACCTATATTATAAGTAGCAGTCGACATTTATATATTTAGTTTATTAATTTATATATTTGTATCAAATTATTGCTCACGCAGACGGGAAAATAAAATGTGTGTGTACTCATATAAGTGGTATTCTTATCAAAATAATCAAAATCAGGCATAATACATCTATGTAATTGAACTACTACTTAGGATATGTGTATTTAAGATGGCATTGCTCAAGTAACAAGAAATAGCCTCTCCAGCAGTGTTTATGTTCTTGGTGGGCATGTCTAACTCCCCTAAAGGCAATGAACATATCGCAGGCCAAATATTTATGTCGTGTTTTTTTCCAAGACGCCATATATCGTCCATTGTCCATGTTTTCGATGTCGCGCTGTATATACACCTAGAGGCAAGGGAAGATACGCAAATGTGGTCAATAATGGTCTTCATCTTGCCCTGGTAGGTCACCCCGTGATCTGGTGGGTAGCGCGTTCGGTTATTGTCGAGTGCCCAGCTAGGTCAGCCCCAGCGGCCAGTGCGGGGTTCGAATCTCACCTACTTCTACTGGGTTACTGACAGAACTTGCTATCGCGGTGGAGTTCTGAGAGGCCCGATCAGGCATGATCAGGGTGGGGAGTTCGAGAAGGAGGTATTGGTGGTCGGCGTGGAACGATGGCTTTACCCGATCAAGCCCCCCCCCCCTCCACACACACACACACTCTCCTTCCTGTGCATGTACTTTATGCATTTGATCCGCCAGTGTATAACATCGGCTGCCACGATGTTTAGTAGTATACTTTTAGTTGCGTGGTGCTGCGCGTGTGATATATCGTCATAAATTATGTTCCGCAGTCGAGATCCAGCAAAAGGGAAAGATTCTCTTGGAAGAGATACTTGATCCACGCATGTAGCAGTCGCCTTTCGAATGGTGTTGTCTGCACCAGAGACACGAGCGTTGGTCAACATCGTGATTTCCCTTGCTAGACGATCAGCTCGTAAAGCTCGATCGGTACCTCCATCAACCTACCCAAGTCACGACTCCCTTCCCCTTGACGTCATGGACGTATCTGGCAGCGGTGCTTGTCACTGACCTGTGCTGCCATCCAGGCCTGTCACCAGGAACACTCCATGGCATCTTACTGTTACCCCGTCTCTCTAAGAGAGTGATTACTTGTTACTGTTACCTCCGCCTCTCTAAGAGAGTGATTACATCTTACTGTTACCTCAGTCTCTCTAAGAGAGTGATTACATGTTACTATTAGATCAGCCTCTCTAAGGGAGTGATTACATGTTACTATTACTTCCGTCTCTCTAAGAGAATGATTACATCTTACTGTTACCTCCGCCTCTCTAAGAAAGTGATTACATCTTACTGTTACCTCCGCCTCTCTAAGGGAATAATTACATGTTACTCTTACCCCCGTGTCTCTAAGGGAGTGATTACATGTTACTGTAACCCCCGTGTCTCTAAGGGAGTGATTACATGTTACTGTAACCCCCGTGTCTCTAAGCGAGTGAGTATATGTTACTATTACTTCCGTCTCCCTAAGGAAATAATTACATGTTACTCTTACCTCCGTCTCTGTAAGGGAATAATTACATGTTACTATTATATCAGCCTCTCTAAGAGAGTGTTTAGATGTTACTGTTACCTCCGTCTCTCTTAAAGCGTGATCGATTCAGCTTTCCAGGAGCTCATCCAAGAATACTAAATATACACGATGAATCGATCGCGTCTTCACCAGTCGTTATAACAGTTGCAACTGACGTATAGTCGCCCTTAGTCATATACCATAGCCCAACACCAACAGTCAGATAGTCACTGCTTATGTATATGCAATAATGAACGTCTTAAGTAGTTTACAAATTATTTGCGTTTAATGCAATAATGAACGCCTTAAGTAGTTTACAAATTATTTTCGTTTAAATGTTCAATCTCCGCAATATTGAGATATCCCCTACCTCCTCTCTCTGCCACCCCCATGAGTGGAAGAATAGAAGCGGTCTTCTGGGAAATTGAAAGGCGAAACAATCGCTTCCGTAAGATATGTATTTTCGAAGAAGTGTTTCGACCGGAGCCTAAATTTGGCGTAAATACCTATATCAATTTAATGTTGTCGAGCTATTTGCCTTTCTATGCGTCATTGTTTCCAAAGACAAAGATACTGACAAACATTCCTAATCTGCTGGCACCAAATAAACTACACGAGGGCAAGCCACTTTAAATTTCGTAGATCTAAACCCACATGAGCAAGAGTCGAGCTTTATTGACCAAACTACTGTTTTTTGTAATTTATTTGAAAGACGTTAACACTGCTTTCAATTGTGTACAGAGTCCTATGCTGGGTTCGATATATACATAGAGTCTGTATGTATATATGTATATTGCTGTCATCATCGGTATGAGATGACGTCAGATCGATGACACGCCATGACTATCCACTGATAAAACGAGAGTTGTGTGATTACCATGTACCACTCCGCGCAAGCAAATCCGCAGCATGGGATATGTCCATACGACTGATCGTTCCGTATATGAATTAAGATCATTTCTACGTGACATCTTTGTCGTCATCAGGCGGTTCCGGTTAGTTCTGTGGCCTGGCTCAATGTGGAGTTGATTCGCTATGAGAATCCGTCCGGCAAGAAGTACAATGGCCTGTGCTGTGATCTCACCGGGACGGCCTGTGCCGCTGACCCCTGTGACCTCTACTACTCCGCGTGCATGGACGATGCGTGAGTATCGACATTTACACAAATTCAGAAAGCTGATGCCACACTCTTGTTCAGAATTGTCGTTGTAAATTACTGGGAAACCATTCAGGGCACACTCGACATTTTTATTTGGTTGCATAGTAATTTACAATATCTTTGGTTGTGCCCTGGATAGGGTAAACACCATGTACCATGATTGCATAAATATTTTATCAAAAGAATATGTAAAGAGTATTTAAATATTCTTGGAAGAAAGTCAGCAAGCGCAAATGACATCCTGCTATGTTTTTTTTTGCGATATTAACCATTTATCCTCTCTCATTAACTGTCGTTCTCCACTGTCCTAATTAAATGTTCGTCCTTTCTATTTTTCTGTGATATACCTGATTGTTTTTTTACACAATGAGCTTGTGGGGGTCTTCCAGCGTTCTGTGCACGGGATGATGTGTTTACCTTTAAACTACATATCGTTCAGCCACTGTGAAGTCACGTGATCCTGCTTACGTTCCAGCTGTAGGGCGCCCTGTGACCTCCACGCCCCATGACCTTGTGTTTCTCCGCACGCTACGATGTCTTGTCCGAGTCCCAACTTGTGGCGCCTTATTGCCATGCACGCAGAGTGGTCACGTGAATCTGCTTCCTGTTTCCGTTTCAGGTACTCGGCGTCGTGTCCCGAGGACGGCCGCGACATCCGGTCACTGGGGCCCTACACGAACCAGAACATCATGGATCTGGAGGGCATCGCCAACAACGGCCAACAGAACCCCATGAGCTTCGAGATGGACAGATGGGACGTAAGTGCATCCGTGGCAAAAGGCTCATTTCACAGCGTTTTATATAACTATATAAAACCAAGGTAACCCCTGTCCGAATCGACGTCAATCATGGTCGCTGGTACAGGACATATACTGCTGTATCATGCTTAGTTTACAGTTTAAATAATGTCTAGTAATCATCCTTGAAAATTAGTCATATCGCTGCCAATTTCACACGGTATTTTTATGTAGGTGGTGCCATAAATAGGATCATTTTACTATGATAATAAAGTGGAGTTATACGGGACATATCAAGTACAACGTATATCAATTTGTTAGTGCCACTAAACGATTCACTAAAGATACGAACTGCAGATAACCTGACACAATTGCAGGGGCTATAGGCGTACATTATCACTGTATCGGTTCCTTTAGGGGTGGACGATCGTGAACCTGGTGGTAGAGGACACCGACGTGGGATTCGCCGTCACCGAACTGGTGGACACATTCACCATTAACTTCACCAAGTCAATTCCCTCAAAGTCTATAGACGACGTGGTCTACACAGAGTACAACGGTATAGCAGGCCAGCGAAATGTGGACCGGAGCAGGTAAAAGTCAAGCCAGCAGTTATGGAATGAAGATAGATCTTTGTCTGCGCGAATATTTTTTTTTATAATATGTCGTATTTTCAATCGCTATGAAATATATTTCAGCCAGTATCCGTTGATGCGTTGAAAATAGAGGTAGACGCTAATTACAATGCAGGAGCCTAAAAGAAATACATAAACATCAACCAATGAGCCATCAACGAGACGTTTCACCCTGTC
Source organism: Arenicola marina (assembly GCA_964019135.1). Taxonomy (NCBI): domain Eukaryota; kingdom Metazoa; phylum Annelida; class Polychaeta; family Arenicolidae; genus Arenicola; species Arenicola marina. The sequence goes on from OZ025249.1 coordinate 25,261,465, forward strand.
CCCTATTTCACGTACATAATTTAGCCGAATACGGGGCTTAGACGGCTAAAATCGTCCATCAATTACATGGTAACTTAAGTCGATCAAACACCGTAGTCGGCTGAATGGGGGCTTTGTAAAAGCCGCCACTGGATTCACGCCATATATCTTTGTCAAACCAACCACCCAATAATATTTCTACTATAATTATGAATACTCTTTTGGCACGACAGCTTTTACCTGCGTATCGACGTCTACTGCGGCAAGCATTACTACGGCCCGGCCTGCGATGTCTTCTGCCAGACCACGAACGACTGTTACGGCCACTTCGACTGTGACGATCAGGGCGGCAAGGTCTGCAAGGTCGGGTGGATGGGACCCAGATGTACTCAGCGGGTCCCCGGATTCGACGACTGCCCGCTGCCCTCCCCCCCCAACTGTGAGTGCCTGACTGCATGACGTCATCACCGCAACTAATCCGGATGACCATAAATTAACATCCATAACTTGACCAGAGTTTGGTCTATATTATTAATACAGGCGTATACAAGGTGATTTTATTTTTTCTCGATTATTTGGTACGACAATGAGATGCATCAAGCCAATAATCTATATATATATATATATATATATATATATATTTACAGTAAATCATCATGTACGTACTAAAGATAATAAGGCTTTAACTATTTCGGAATTTAAGCAATTTTTCGGGATTCTGGAGTCTCCAATTAGTTAAATACTCTTCCAAACTGTCGATTCGCTATTAGCGCGATGTGTTACCTTGTATACGGCCACTGATTAACCCTCGGGTTGACATACGTATATACACGGTATGTTGCTATCCCGGTAGTTCAGTGGGGCAGAGCGCTCACACTGAGGGTTCTGGTCACCTGAGAGCTTAACGGCACGTGGATCGATGGTTCGAGCCCCGCTATGGCCATGTCTGTGCGGTCGCAGGATAAAGATCCCATGTCCTTCTTCGCAAAGAGTAGGGTTACCCCCGGGGACATGGCTCCACTCTCCCTTCCTTCTCCCATTGACGCGATATGACCAAAGGTGGTTAAAACGTCCTGGATAACCAACCAACCATTATTGCATTAACAATCGAGCTGGTCCGCCGCCCTAATGCTGAATTAACATCGTTCTGAAGCACTGTTTATTAATTGTTCTTATTATTGTGAGTTTGGTTTTGGATGTTCGCTTCCGAGAAACATGCATTAATCCTCTCGCTTAACCGTTACACCGCTAACCACTGTCAGACACGTGTGCCGCCATCGACCTGTACTTCCTGCTGGACAACTCCGGCAGCGTCAACAAGATCGACCCCAACAACTGGGACTACATGCTGACCTTCATCCAGACGTTTATTGACCGCGTGCCGCTGGCCCCGACCCAGTACCAGGTGGGGGTGGTCTGGTTCGGAAACGAGGGCAACGTGAAGATCCCCCTGGACGCCACCTACGATAAGACTATCCTGAAGCAGATGGTCCTGGACCTGCAGTACGGCAACCGGAAGACGAATTTGATCGCGGGCCTAAACGCGACGAAGGACGAAGGGTACCTGGCGACCAATGGCGGACGCCCGTCGGCGCACCGGGTGACGGTGGTGCTGTGGGACGGGGAGATGCCAAACGCCGACTTCGGGGACCCCCTCCCCTACGCCAGCGACCTGAGGGACAGCGGCGTGGAGGTGTTCGTCCTCACCCTTACCAACCACTCCTTCTCCGCCTCGGACACCGACTTTGCCGACCTGATGGCCGCCATCCCGAGCCTCGCCCTGGCCGAGCATGGCCACATCCTGGACGCCTACTCCCAGCTCAATAGCTACATCACCCCGATCATTGATCAGACCCGGGAGACGTGTATAGCGTCTGGAGTGTCTACCGCGGTACCCACGGGTACCCCACCCGCTCCAGGTACAACCGGAAAACCAACGTCTAACACGTCTAACCATGCTGTCAATAATCACCAGTAACTCCATGTATCTATTAACCCCGTTTGGCGTATTTTTTGCTTGTTGCTGCGCTCCTTGTAATTTACTTTGGCTTATAACGAAATTTGCTGACTTGCCAGTCGCAATATTTCAATATTTCTAATTTGCAGCGTTCATACAAATGTTGACTAAATGCTGCTAATATGTAGTATGCGTGATAATATACCGAACTACATATACTAACAATCTGTCATCGATTATCTAACCCTAACATTTGACTTCTGACCTTTGACCTGTGGCCCCTGGCAGTTAACATCCTCCAAGGCCTCTGGACTGGCTACCTCACGTGCGGGGGCAAGAACTTGACCTTGGTCGTCGACCTTGCCGTCAACGGCCCGAACTATTTAAACGGGACTCTGGAGTTCTCGAATGGGACCAGCGTGGGTGTCCAGTTACTGACGGCCCTGTTCATAGACTCCACGGGTCAGATCCTGATCAGCGGCACGTCCTGGGTGTCCCGACCACCCGGAGCCGAGCTCATCAGTCTCCAGGGGGTGTATGACTACTTCACCGATACCATTGCCGGGATCGTGCCCAACCAGGACTGCGGCGGGTTCTGGCTCCGGAGAAGCCAGCAGTGTGCGTGTCTATAGCAGCTAACTGTACCTCCACTAATATGTAGATATTCTAACGATTGTCTAGATCATATATTGTAACAGATATCGTGAGCCACACCTGATGTCAATGGCAGGTACAGAGCAAAGTGATCCTCGTGTCGCATGTGATTTGCTGGGTCAAATAGAAAGAAATGTTGTTTAGTTTAGCCACAATGAACGGCTTAATGTATTGATGTTCTACGTCCACATCCGGTTGATAACCAGAGATGGAACCAGGTGGTTAATTTAAGGCATTTAAAACTGCTGATTGAAGGGTAAGAGTTTAGTGCGATATTTGGTTTGACTGGTTTTGAATTAGTCACATTGTGACGATAGTCGTTCAAATATTTCGTTGAATCGTGTGTTTTCCAGCCTCGTATTGTGATAATGGCGGCACCTGTGTCCGGTATGGGTCAGGAGACGATGACGTATACTGCTGCTGCTCCCCTGGTGAGTGACGCATAAACTAATTTAATATAAAGTAAATGATGTGACGAATAGGTAGGTAGCATAGTGCATGTTTGGGGGTAGAACGTAAGGACGTTTTGACCCATAATACCGGATACGGTGTCCTTGCATAACTTGTAGAAGGATAATGTCGTGCTTCAAATCACGGCTTACCACTGGTGCAGTATACTTTACATATATTTAACCCTCAGCATTTAGTAACTTCACACTGAATACGTATTATGCGATGATCAACGATCTACAGTAAAGATGTTACTCCTGCATAAGTTCTCAAATGCATAGCAACTCTAGCAAGCCGGCCGTGCCGTCATAAATAACGGTGAATCCAGTCTGTCATTATTACAAACAGAAATCGAAGTCAGACTGCCATCTTTTCTGTTTAGAATTCTACGGTCCACGGTGCGGGATGCGCGTCAACCCGTGCTCGTCCAACCCCTGTACATACGGGACCTGCTACGCCTCTAACACCACGCACTATGAATGTAGCTGTCCTCTGGGGTAAGATACTAGTGACATGTTACATACGGGACCTGCTACGCCTCTAACAGCACGCACTACGAATGTAGCTGTCCTCTGGGGTAAGATACTAGTGACATGTTACATACGGGACCTGCTACGCCTCTAACAGCACGCACTATGAATGTAGCTGTCCTCTGGGGTAAGATACCAGTGACATGTAACATACGGGACCTGCTACCATTTGTCTCGTTTTAGACTATTGTAGCTAAGTCCAATAGTTTCTCGTCAGAACGTACATTGATTGTATATTCTTGGCCAATGAGGCACAAGCCATGGCTTGTTGGCACTGTCATATCCATCATACAAACAATGGTGTGCAGTCATTACAATCCCTTAAGCCCAGATAGTTTTATTTATTTCACGTAATTAACTGAAAGGGACCCTGAACCAATATTCAAGTGGGATCACGTGGTATCACAGCGCCCGACTGCAAACAGCCCGGTGGCGGGTTCAAACCCCACCCATGTCAGGGTCCATTTCACCCTTTCCGTTCCCTGATCCCATGGATATCTTGGCCCGGTGTCAGTGGCCCATGTGACTGTGCACAAAGGTGGCTTAAAAAAACCAATTCATCTATCCAGTTTTGTGTTGCATTTCGCAGCTACTACGGCGCGACGTGTGATCTGGCGGGTGGCAATGTGACGTGCGCCGAGGGTCCGTGCCTGAACAACGCGACGTGCGACGACATCGGCGACCCGGGGTACGACTGCACGTGTCTGCCCGAGTACACGGGCGTTCAGTGCGAGACCCTGGTGCCGCCACCCTGTCCCGAGGACTACTACGGCCTCTACTGCGACACGTTCTGCGTGGACACCGACTCCTGCCTGGGCCATTACACATGCCTAGAGTACGACGGAACCAAGGTCTGCCGCCCCGGTTGGCAAGGAGACGCGTGCGACGAGTTCATCGGTGACCTCGTGGCTGAGTGTCCCGGGGGGACGCCGTCCAGCTGCCTCAATGGCGGGTCCTGCTTCAACCAGAGCTGCTGCTGCGCCCCTGGCTTCGCCGGGACAACGTGCCTGATCAATCTGGACGAATGTGTTTCGGGCCCCTGTTTGAACGGTGGGACCTGTGTGGACGGTCTCGGTTCTTATCAGTGTAACTGTCTTTCAGGTAAGTTTAGTAGTAATCATGTACATGAAGTCATTGGCGTTTTATCGTCTCTCAAATGGAAGTTTGTTTTAATATATCAGAAAGATTTCGACAATATATCGGGATTGAAGCAGATTATTGTCACAATACGTTTGGCACTCTGGTCTTGTATCTGTGGTATTCACGCCACGTGCTACGTGGTATAATCTATAATTCAAGGTTGTGTGAACGTGACGTCATTGTTCTCTGGTCTGTGGTGCTTAGATAAACTGTTGACATGGTGTGTGATGCTATGTGGCCTCAACTGGAAATTCATCCTTTTTTCCATTCAGAAAGTGAAAGGCATCTTCACTTCAACTCAATGTTCTTCAGGCCAACGCAAAATTACTGTCATCGTCTTTTATGCCAAGAGTGATAGTATGTTCCATGGCTTCTGGTTAAAAACGAATTAACCGTTGTTTGGTCACCATTTAGGAATCACAATATGATACATTATCTCTCAGTCTTTTTTAAAAATATAAAACAGTCTGAACAAACAGAAAGAGACAAAGTTCCCAATGCCATGATCAGGCCAGACGCAAAATATCTCTTGTTGTAACACCATTCACGATGCCGTTATTTCATGAAGATCGGAACAAAAAGAAAAACAGGGGGATTAAAACAAACAATTGTAAGGCGATGGTCTGATGAAAGTAAGAGCGGCCGACGAAAATAAGCAAATCAAGCGTCAACAACATATATATATATATATATCAAGCTATGTAGGATACTATATCTATGATTGTTTCGACCTATTTTTTATTGTTGTGTGAAACTACAATACATCTTATCAATGGTACAAATGTAAACGATGCAAGTATAATGATAACATTACATAGTAAAATGGCACACATCTGGCCTAACATCAATTCTGATCAGGTATACAATTGGAATATATATCGGGAAGAGTACACACTCCATTATTCCAATCTTTGATTTATCACCTATTCAATATCTATGTATGTCTGTAGATATATACCCGCTGCAGCTCAGACATACCCATGTGGCTAAAGTATAGGGTTGAACCATTAAGCTTAAGCGCACACACTCAAGGCATGGTACGTCACGTGACTATTTACCCACTACATGGTCTGTATCGCTACCTCCTATTGGCTGTGGATCTGTCTGTCGGTTGCTGTTTACTTCCATCACTGGTGCTGGGCGAGGGCGTCTTTCCGAGGTAAGCCCGCAGTTTTACATCTATTACTTTTATATACACAGCTTAATATCCATCCTTCGTTTACTGTGATGGAAGAAAAGGTAGTTTGCAAAGTTTAATATTGGGGATCGTATATCCAATTATATTGAGAAACAATTTGGGGAAGGCTTCGTTATACGTATTGTTTGTCTCTACATTGAATTCCATTTTCAGGGGTCACGGGTGATCGCTGCGAGACTAATACGTCCCTCTCGTGCACGCCCTCTAACAACTGTGACGGTCACTACAACTGCAGCGCCACCTCGGTGAAGATTTGCGATATTGGTTGGGTGGGTCCCAACTGTACCGACCGGAACTTCTTCGGTTCGGTAGATCCGCAGTGCCCCCAAGGTCCTGGAGCCACGTAAGACACTTCACTTTCTCCGTCTGACGCCCTCAACTCTCAACTAAGATTCTCATGAAGCCAGGACACGCCTTTAAGTATCTGTTTAATATGCATATGTTTATTGTCTATCGAAGATCATGAGTGACAGGGATTGGGAGCGTTGCATAGTCATGTGCGTCACTTTTCAGAAAATGAATATGTTCAAACGCTCCTTTCGCGTTTACATTCTGTTGTGCATATATGTGTAAAAATGTAAATGTCTATCCACGAGGAATATTGGCTGCGCCGTATCGCAACGTGCCTGGTTATGAAATCATTTAGAGATAATGTAACAATGCGTGAGATACATGGTATTTTTCCCTATCTACCTCATATGTGCTCCACTGCAGGCGCAATTTGTGCATACTGCTGCCTAGGTTACACCACGTGTGATACCGTGTGTTTGTCCTCATCTACCTCCCAGGTGCTCCAATGGAGGCACGTGCTTCGCCGGCGGCTGCTGCTGCGTCCCTGGATACACGGGACCCAATTGCGAACTTGAGATCCGGGAGTGTAACAGCAGTCCCTGTGTGAATGGAGCCACGTGTCTGGATCTGGTCAACTACTACATCTGTTTCTGCCTCCCAGGTACTTCCCCGTGCTGTGATATGGCAGTCCGGCAGTTATAACCTGTGTACAGAGTAGGCTTAAATTGCATTTCCGCCCTGTCACTAGATAAATTGTACGTAGCCACACCTCTAAACCTCTAACGGTAACAGTCATTTTGTTGTTGTCAGTGTATAGGTTACGAAAGAAAATATGTTGCCAGGTTTGGCATGCACTTGCATTTGAGCGAATACAATTCGAGCGCTGTGTTAATAATAGGCGCTATATTTTATACTTCAAGTAGGAAAATGGTGCTTGTTCGTGTTCTGTTTCATCGCTTTCACACCAAGAGGGACTTTATGTTCTGTCTTGTATTTGCAGGTTACACCGGTTTAAGTTGCGAGTTCGACCTCTATGCCACTGTGAACGCGACGACCGTCAGCACCACCGGGAACCTCTTCACTCCAACCAGCGCCCTGACGACAAGCACAGCGCCTATTACGGTTACATCAGGGGTGACGTCGCCAGGGACAACCACGGTCGTACCGCCTACACTGGCGCAATCAACAACCACGGTTGTACCGCCTACATCCACGCCACCAACTTCGGCCGTGACGTCTACGACCGCGTCACCACCAACTTCGGCCGTGACGTCTACCACCGCGTCACCACCAACGTCGACCGTGACGTCTACCACCGCGTCACCACCAACTTCGACCGTGACGTCTACCACCGCGTCACCGCCAACTTCGACCGTGACGTCTACCACCGCGTCACCGCCAACTTCGACCGTGACGTCTACCACCGCGTCACCACCAACTTCGACCGTGACGTCTACCACCGCGTCACCGCCAACTTCGACCGTGACGTCTACGACCGTGTCACCACCAACGTCGACCGTGACGTCTACCACCGCGTCCCCGCCAACTTCGACCGTGACGTCTACGACCGTGTCACCACCAACTTCGACCGTGACGTCTACCACCGCGTCACCACCAACTTCGACCGTGACGTCTACGACCGCGTCACCACCAACTTCGACCGTCACGTCTACCACCGCGTCACCACCAACTTCGACCGTGACGTCTACCCCCGCGTCACCACCAACTTCGACCGTGACGTCTACCACTGCGTCACCACCAACTTCGACCGTGACGTCTACCACCGCGTCACCGCCAACTTTGACCGTGACGTCTACGACGGCGTCACCACAAACTTCGACCGTCACGTCTACGACCGCGTCACCACCAACTTCGACCGTCACGTCTACCACCGCGTCACCACCAACTTCGACCGTGACGTCTACCACCGCGTCACCACCAACTTCGACCGTGACGTCTACCACCGCGTCACCACCAACTTCGACCGTGACGTCTACCACCGCGTCACCACCAACTTCGACCGTGACGTCTACCACCGCGTCACCACCAACTTCGACCGTGACGTCTACCACCGCGTCATCACCAACTTCGACCGTGACGTCTACGACCGCGTCACCACCAACTTCGACCGTCACGTCTACCACCGCGTCACCACCAACTACTACCGTGACGTCATCATCCCAAACGGCGACGTCGACGCCAGTGACGGTGACGTCGACGCCAGTGACGGTGACGTCGACGGCAGTGACGGTGACGACAACGGCGGGGTGCGTGGCCCAAAACACGTGCACGGGTCACTACACGTGCTCGGCAGGGGTGCGCGTGTGTCTAGCGGGGTGGACGAAACCCGACTGCACCACCCGCACGGTGCCCGCCATCAACGACCCCGAGTGCCCGGCCGGAGTCACGTGCAGTAACGACGGTAACTGCTTCAACGGCTCGTGCTGCTGCCTGGCGGGCTTCACTGGCGACTTCTGCGAGGAGGACATTCACGAGTGCCTGAGTCGACCCTGTCAGAATGATGGTGTGTGTCAGGACCTGGTCGATGCCTACTTCTGCAGCTGCCTGCCAGGTGAGTTTACCATTCGGAGAGAGAGCGGCGTAGGCAGCGTTCTGAACATGTGTACCGGAACCGGAACCCGCATAGCGAGGCAGGATGCTGGGTATACCAGTTACAAGGGGAACATTTTAAATTACAATATTGCTGGCCCTTTCCGAATCAGAATTCTTCGGTGAAACATCAATCGAGTATTATATCTTGTGATTATTGTCTTGGGCAAACAATGTATATCATTCTGAGTTGTTGGTCGATAACAATGTACATTATGGTTCGGCCACCAGGCGGCTATGTCGTGTAACGTGACCCAACGCCCGCGTTAGTCGAATAAGTTAGCGGGGCATTAGGAACATTTTGATGAAGGGCCAATAAAATGCATAACACTGTGCAAAACTTATTATTCTGAGTTTAACTTAAAGTGTAAGGTTTAACTCACGTATGTGCTGGGTGTTATCATGTCTCTGCTTCTTTGGTTTAACGTTTACATACAACGTTGGAAATAATATGTTTAGCGCTTGCAAGCCTTCCCACATATTGTGACCCCGTCACCTTCTTCAAACCATATCAGTATATATCAGTATATCGTGACCAAGAAAAGTGGCACGTGCCGTTAGGCGGGCTTTTAAAATCTATAACCACAATTCGTCTGTGTGTGACCGTCGTGTTTCATTTTCCTACGCAATGTCGCTATGGCAACGATCGATATTGAAGAGGCCGCAGGGAGGTTTGTGTCGTCGTACACGATTTTAGGCGCCTTCGGATGTACTGCAATTGTACTAATTATTGTACGACGTTAGATGTACTAGCTATTGTATGACGACCAACTCGTAATAATGAGGCATAACACCATGCCACCCATTCAATAGACAATCGTTGCCGTAGTGACATTACCTAAAATAATATTGAAGCATGATGTCACAAAAAAGAGCTCCGGTGCCCGCTATGAAAATAGGGGCATGTTACCGATTGCTGCTGGGCAAATAATTGCCTAACGTCCAGCTATATCGCGCAAATGTTGTACGGACCAGTAATATAGGCCATACAGTCACTACGGTGACGCAGTGTACATCTAAATATATACCATTTTGCCCCAACAAGGTTTCTCCGGCATCAACTGTGAAGACATCGTCCCCACCGTTGTGACCGAGTCGACCACCGCGGGTACCACCACCCCCACCATCCCTCCCGTTACCTTGACGACGGATACCCCGCTCAGCACAGCGACCGTCCCGTCCTGTGTGGCCAGCGACTCCTGTGACGGCGGACACTACTCGTGTGTGGCGGGTGTCCCGGTGTGTCTGGATGGCTGGGGCGGCCCGGACTGCGCCATCCGGGTCGGCACCTTCCTCCCGGACACCGAGTGCCCGGACGGACTATTCTGTCTCAATGGCGGCACGTGCTTCAACGCCACGTGTTGCTGCGTGGCCGGATACGTCGGCGTCTACTGCGAGACTAACTACCGAGAGTGCATCAGTAACCCGTGTCGCAACGGCATCTGCGAGGACCGTGTAAACGGCTACCTGTGTACCTGCGAGTTTGGTGAGTCCAGCGGAAGCTATGCGGCATTAAGAGAGCCATTGTCAAACACATTATTCAATATTATATTTGTAATCTCCGATGTTTTTATTATACTTACTTCATATCATTCCATTATTATACTTACTTCAGATCATTCCATAATTTTACTTACTTCATATCATTCCATTATTATACTTACTTCATTTCATTCCATTATTATACTTACTTCATATCATAATATTGCGTCCCTGCTTTATGCATGACGGAGCGATGATTTCATACAACTCCGGCATGTGGTAATCATTCCAAATTATCACACAGTTTTATATCGTTCGGTGCATAGATATTTAATCCATCTGGTGTTTGACACTGGCTCCCATACCCCCTTCCACTCATTGGTAGGCCGCTCGATACCAATGGTAGTCAGTAGTGTCTCTGGTGGCGTCGTCATGGTGAGAGCTAGTGTCGGCTTCAGTTCTTGCAATGCCGTTTCGCCGCTTGGGGCAAATATCCTGTAGCCTATATACCTTGCTGTCATGGAGTGTTTTTACCCTGAGGCTTCCTGTGTGGTTAGTGGGACTGTAGGAGCGAGATTGCGGTAACCATTGATACGCACTGATGTTGCTGGCATATAACCAATAGCTGACACATTACTACCGTATACTTACTAGTTCTATACCGAGTAGTATCATTGACTGGGTAATAAATTTATAAATGTATAAATCCGAAAATACCTTCCAAAATAATATGTTGATAAAATGTCGCAAGGCGTTTGTATTTTAAGAGAATAAAGAGTGCAGATGTGTAACCGAACCACTCATTCACAAGTAAATTATGCCTCGATACACATCGAGATCTAGACATTATTTCCGAATTCCATGCATCCAACACCTCACGTCAGTGTCAAGATTCTTGATATAACATTAACTTAGACTGAGCGGTCTAGGATACATGTTTGATTCTTTCTTGTGTTTGTGTTTGACCCTGTCTTGTGTTTGAATCTCGTTAACCGAACGCTTCGCGGATTTTTGGCGCGACAATTTTGACGAATTTCCGCCATGACATGGAGCAGGCGTGTATTGTGTTGAAGCCCGGGGGGTATGGCTCGTCGTGCCCTGCCGGCCCCCTGATTAAGCCCGGGGGGTATGGCTCGTCGTGCCCTGCCGGCCCCCTGATTAAGCCCGGGGGGTATGGCTCGTCGTGCCCTGCCGGCCCCCTGATTAAGCCCGGGGGGTATGGCTCGTCGTGCCCTGCCGGCCCCTGATTAAGCCCGGGGGGTATGGCTCGTCGTGCCCTGCCGGCCCCCTGATTAAGCCCGGGGGGTATGGCTCGTCGTGCCCTGCCGGCCCCCTGATTAAGCCCGGGGGGGATGGCTCGTCGTGCCCTGCCGGCCCAGTGATTAAGCCCGGGGGGTATGGCTCGTCGTGCCCTGCCGGCCCCCTGATGAAGCCCGGGGGGTATGGCTCGTCGTGCCCTGCCGGCCCCCTGATTAAGCCCGGGGGGGATGGCTCGTCGTGCCCTGCCGGCCCAGTGATTAAGCCCGGGGGGTATGGCTCGTCGTGCCCTGCCGGCCCCCTGATTAAGGTTGGTATATAACGCCGATAAAGGTGACTCAGAGGATAATTAACAAACCCAAACCAAATACGATGCACGCTATATTGTCAGCATTGCATCAATGTGACTCCCATGGGCCACACACTATCCTGTCAGACAATGAACTATGACGTCACGTCAGTAACGGCCGAAGTGGTGCGTGTCACGAACGCTCACCTCCGTTGGCCATAATCAGTACTGTTTGATCATCTGAGATATAAATGTCGATAATTTGGGTGGATTCGCGCTTGATTAATGCGTGAGGCGGGACGATGGGTGAGGTGGGTAGGGGGAGAGCTGCTAACTCGTGGGTATATTATGAAATAGGGCCGCCATGTGCTGACGGATTATGATCAAGGAGGTGAGCGCTCGTGTTGCGTGTTAACCAGGAGCCCGTCTTGTATACCCTCCCCTATGTACCCCTGTCTGCAGATTACACAGGCGCCCGATGTGAGTACTCCAGCAGCGGTCCCTGTTCCGCGCAGCCCTGTAAGAACGGTGCCACGTGCAGCGAGCAGGGAGACATCTATCTATGCTCCTGCCCCCCAGGTACGTCTAGAGTCGTCTTACCCCACTCGGGGGCGCCACAATCGCTGCGCAAGTCGTCTTGCCCCACTCGGGGGCGCCACAATCTCTGCGCAAGTCGTCTTGCCCCACTCGGGGGCGCCACAATCGCTGCGCAATTCGTCTGACCCCACTCGGGGGCGCCACAATCTCTGCGTCAGGCTATATAGTATAGATAGGTGATAGATTCACGTATGTCAGTGTAAATTTGAGCCCGGCTAAATTCTTATCTATCCAAGCTGAAATATCATAAGAAGCGAGCGGTATATCCTGTGTAAAAAAAAAAATCAGTTAAAGGTTGTCATGTCTCGATGGGAGAAACATCTATGCTAATTGCCGCCGTGTTTGTGTTGATGTGCCTTTTTTATGTCTGTAACGCAGCAAGGACATATAAATGAATAAAATAATATAGATTGAGGATTGAGGGCTGGTTTCACGGAAAAGTCACTGACTGTCCTAATGTTGATGGGTGATGACATTACGCACTCAAAATAAGTTAAATATGTCTTCACTGACAATGGTCCTATTTTATGTCAATATTTACGTAATGATGGATGCCAAGGGGACAGTCACGTAGCGTACAATTCGATTCAAATTTTGTTTTTTGCGTCAATTCGCGCGGTCATTCTATCTTTGAGTAAAAAATGGGAGATCAGTGTGGTAGACACTGGCACACAGCTGATTGATACAGTTACGCATGTCATATAATACGTTGTATGCCCTTGTATGTTCGTGTTTCGCACCCCGATAGTATGCACGATTGACCCATAACATGGTGAAGGGTTAATCTTAACACAGGTATACATGGCGTTTTAACCAACTTCGAACACGTTTCTATTATCGACCCTTATACGTTTCTATATACCTATATACCCAGTCTGACGTTTTGACGTCTGATGTTATTTACGTAAGCTGCGTCAATCTGTACTGGTCGGATGGTTAATGGCAACATCGAACGATGCAATGTTAATGAGGATGTTCGCTCTGTTTTATTTGAATAGGCTTCCACGGTCTGAACTGTGCCACGCCCATTACCACCTCCACAACGCTACCCACTACCCCCTCCTGGTTTGTACCCTCCACGTCATTCTGGGGCCCTACCGCCGCTCCCACCTCACCCACCACAACAGCCACGAGCACCACCCTATCTACCACCCCATCCACCTTCACAACCACCACCCCATCCACCTTCACAACCACCACTCCTACGACTACGCCAACGACCACTCCACTCTCTACCACGACCACTCCACTCTCTACCACGACCACTCCACTCTCTACCACGACCACTCCTACGACTACGCCAACGACCACTCCACTCTCTACCACGACCACTCCACTCTCTACCACGACCACTCCACCCTCTACCACGACCACTCCACTCTCTACCACGACCATTCCACTCTCTACCACGACCACTCCACTCTCTACCACGACCACTCCACTCTCTACCACGACCACTCCTACGACTACGCCAACGACCACTCCACTCTCTACCACGACCACTCCACTCTCTACCACGACCACTCCACTCTCTACCACGACCACTCCACTCTCTACCACGACCACTCCTACGACTACGCCAACGACCACTCCACTCTCTACCACGACCACTCCACTCTCTACCACGACCACTCCACCCTCTACCACGACCACTCCACTCTCTACCACGACCACTCCTACGACTACGCCAACGACCACTCCACTCTCTACCACGACCGCTCCACTCTCTACCACGACCACTCCACTCTCTACCACGACCACTCCTACGACTACGCCAACGACCACTCCACTCTCTACCACAACCACTCCACTCTCTACCACCACCTCTACAGCCGCCTCTACTACAACCACCATTCATACCACCACCACCACAATTCCTACCACCACCACCACCACCATTCCTACCACCACCACCACAAATCCTACCACCACCACCACCACAATTCCTACCACCACCACCACCATTCCTACCACCACCACCACCACCACAATTCCTACCACCACCACCACAATTCCTACCACCACCACCACCACCTTTCCTAGCACCACCACCACCACCATTCCTACCACCTTCACCACCATTCCTACCACCACCATTCCTACCACCACCACCACCACCATTCCTACCACAACCGCAACTCCAATTACCACAACCACGACCCCGGGTAGCACCACGACCCCAGGTAGCACCACGACCCCAGGTAGCACCACCACGCCAGGTAGCACCACGACCCCAGGTAGCACCACCACCCCAGGTAGCACCACCACCCCAGGTAGCACCACCACGCCAGGTAGCACCACAACCCCAGGTAGCACCACAACCCCAGCTAGCACCACCACGCCAGGTAGCACCACCACGCCAGGTAGCACCACCACGCCAGGTAGCACCACCACCCCAGGTATCACCACCACCCCAGGTAGCACCACCACCCCAAGTAGCACTACCACCCCAGGTAGCACCACAACCCCAGGTAGCACCACAACCCCAGGTAGCACCACAACCCCAGGTAGCACCACCACCCCAGGTAGCACCACCACGCCAGGTAGCACCACCACCCCAGGTAGCACCACCACGCCAGGTAGCACCACCACCCCAGGTAGCACCACCACCCCAGGTAGCACCACCGCCTCAGGTAGCACCACAACCCCAGCTAGCACCACCACGCCAGGTAGCACCACCACGCCAGGTAACACCACCACGCCAGGTAACACCACCACCCCAGGTATCACCACCACCCCAGGTAGCACCACCACCCCAAGTAGCACTACCACCCCAGGTAGCACCACAACCCCAGGTAGCACCACAACCCCAGGTAGCACCACCACCCCAGGTAGCACCACCACGCCAGGTAGCACCACCACCCCAGGTAGCACCACCACGCCAGGTAGCACCACCACCCCAGGTAGCACCACCACCCCAGGTAGCACCACCGCCTCAGGTAGCACCACAACCCCAGATAGCACCACCACCACCGGCATCACCACCGGCGCCACCACCGGAACCTCTACCGGAACCTCCACCGAAACCTCAACCGGAACCTCCACACAGGTGTCCACGCTTGGTTCCTCGACGGCCGTGGAGACTTCCCAGAGTTCTTCGGTGTCTCCCTTTTCTGACGTCACTTCCTGTAGCCCCGGTACTGAACATCACACTTGCATAAATGATGTGTATATAAGTCATACAATCTATATATTGCGCGCCATGCAGCAGAAATTCAACTAACAATCACCAATCGTCATCGTTTTTTTTTGGCACTTTAAATTATTACATTCCAATCATTTACGTTCAGTGGGCAAGGGCGCTCGCCTTGAGAGCTCTGGTCATATGAGAGCCTAACGACATGTGGATCGGTGGTTCACGCCCCGCTGTGGCCATGTCTATGTGGTCGCCGGATAAAGATCCCGTGTCCTTCTTCGCAAAGAGTAGGGGGTTACACCCGATCATATGGCTCCGTTCTTCCCTTCCTTCTCCCGTTGACGCGATATGACCAAAAGTGGTTAAAGCGTCCTGAATATACAACCAACCTACCAAGCACTCAATCATTTACAACGTAACCCATTCTCATATATACTGAGTGAATACCTTTCGCACCTTTTATAATCTTTCCAATTGGCCGGAAATAGTGTTTGGAAAACGGAGGCCTCCATCAACTGAAAGTCGAGATGGCGACAGGGGCCGAATTGGTTCCCTGGTGTCATTCGAACCCACAACCGCCCGACCTTGAATAAGCCACTCTGCCTAATCGGTGAAAGGGGTGATCCTTCTAGCCGAGACCAGTGTGAATGGTTTAACTCAATGTCACACTTCAAACATTTTCTATTGACTAAAACATAATGCTTTAAGCTTCATCGCCTCGACAGTATCCGCCATATTGTAACTATCCTGCACGGCCGTTCTGTTGGCGCTGCACTGACACGGAGGACACGGAGAAGTTAGAAATGAGAACAGAATGCACCTGCTTCTCGTGTACATGTTCGCTACTCATGTTCTCATCCATGTTTTGATTTGCGATAATCTGAAGTGATCTCTACTACAGACCGTCCTTAACGCAACTTGCGGCTTCCAGGTAAGTTACAGAGACCCGGCTAGTCGCGAACACGCCTGACTAGTCCGCTATACGCTATGCTCTCTTAGCAAGCGTCTTACAGGTATCATCCAACCACTGCAGTCGCTGCAGCTGTCAATCCCGAACACATTATGTCACAGGGCACCCATCCTGTCGTATTCCCCACATGCATTGATTGCAGGTTCTTTTGACGCTTCAACCTGTCGCCAGAGATCGCAGAGCTGTGGGACTAGATACTATGGCCTCCACTGTGACCTGATGTCTCTGTCCGTCCCGTCTCAGAGCGACCCGCTCGCCGGAAACGTCACGTGTCGTCACGCGACGGCACAATGGAATGGCACGCGTGCCGGGTTTTCGCAACAATTCTGTGTCAATGGTGCATGTTCGGTAGACGAGGCAACAGGCGCATTTGTTTGTGATTGTGATGGCGGACATTTTGGGAAAACTTGCGGTATGATGCCTCGTCTGAAAGTGAATACGGGAGTCGATGGAACTTGCCACCAAGGAAGTGACATCACGTGCAGCTGTCCTGAAAGTAAGTAGTTCAAATTTAAAAATATTTCTATGCATTTGCCAAACAGAAATTGGAAATAAAACAGGGACAACAAACGGGTTTCGCGGACATATTTTCCTTGAGTAAAAAAGTCAACTTAATTAGTAATGTCAATGAACGTCTCATTCTTCTGTCTCACAGATACCTCGTCAGAAAACAGTTCATGTTTCCCGTCACCATGTCAAAATGGCGGCACATATTTACCGCAAGGTGACTCTTTCACTTGCGCATGCTTACCTGGATTCTTCGGTCGGACATGTGCTCTGGCCACGATGAATATCTCCAGTGACCTTGACCCATGCCCGAACGCTGTGTGTTCGTACACCGCGACCGGCAAGTTGTTTTGTGGCTGCGATTTACCGCCCAAAAGGCCGGCTTGTGAAGAGGTCAGCGAGCAGACGACATCTAGTCCGACCGTTGGATCTGACGACCGCGGTTCGACGTGTCCGACAGGTTACCATGGGAACACGTGTGACGTCATGGCATTGCCGGTAGACAACATACGGGATATATGTGGGCCCGCCGCACCGTTGTCCACCGAGAGACCTCCCGGAGCCATTGCATGTGCCTGCCCCTCGCCCGATACTGTCACCGAGAACGGTGACGTCGAATGCACATGTCAACCCGGATACCATGGAGTGTCATGTGACCTGACTGCTCTGCCTATTCGCCTCTTGATTCCCGACCTTGACCCCTCGACTTTCTGTTCGCCTGACATGTCCAATCCCAGCATCCATTGCGGCTGCGGTGCCGGATCCGGAAATACCTGTGTCCGCCCGTGTGACCCCAACCCGTGTCTGCACGGCGGTCGCTGCAAAGCGTCCAACGATGCTTTCTCCTGTTCATGTTCTTCCCAATATTTCGGCGCCAGTTGCGCGCTCTGTTTGCTGCCTATCAGAGTTGACACAATGAAAGGAATGTCTCTGGGACAGGTTAACATCGACTGTGCATGTCTGGATGGATACCCGTATCTAGATGTATGCTACGAACAGCTGGAGCTCTCTAACACAACGGTTTCTGACACTGACATAGGGCGTTGTCAACCGAATCCGTGCGCGAACGGCACAAATTGCAACTCAAGTGTAGCTGGTGCGTGCCAATGTCCTGACCACAGATACGGGCAGAAATGTAGCGTCATAGTATTGCCGGTAGACACCGCCAATGACATATGTACCTCCACCGAACGGCTGTCCACCGAGGAACTTCCAGGAACCATTTTGTGTGTCTGCCCCTCGTCCGATAGGCTCACCGAATGCGGCGGCCGTGACGTCACTTACGCGTGTGACGCATGCGTCAACGCGGACGGGTGTCTAACGTCCACCGGGGACGGTGACATCGAATGTACATGTCAAACCGGATACCATGGAGTTGCATGTGACCTGACTGCTCTGCCCATTCACCTCTTGACTTCCGGCCTTGACACCTCTACCTTCTGTCTGCCTGATATGTCCAATCCCAGCATCCATTGCGACTGCGGTGTCGGATCCGGAAATACCTGTCCCACCCCGTGCCTTCACGGCGTTCCACAGGCGTCCAACGATACTTCCTCGTGTTCATGTTTTTCCCAACATTTCGGCGTCAGTTGCGCGCTTCATTTGCTGCCTATTGAGGTAGACACAGTGCAAGCAAAGTCTCTGGGAGAGATAAGCATTGACTGTGCATGTCTGGCTGGGTACCCGGATGTATGCTTTAATCAAACGAAGCCCTCTAACACCACTCGAGCTGGGAAGAACCTGTGCCCAAGTAAACCATGCAGCAATAACACAGTTTGTGACACTCCACCAGCTGATTGCCAGTGCCCTGGCGGCTTCTACGGCACGAACTGCGACTTGTCGCTCAGGCCAATCGACTTGAAACTGGCATCGCGATCACAGGAGTGTTACCGTGGCAACGCTTCTAGGCCGGATGGCGGGGTCCTCGCGCAGGGTACGAAAACACTTCCGGTCATAACACGTGGCATTGGGCGACACGCGCACGGCGGCACTTCTCGTCATGCCTTTCAGCTGCGCGCATAGTAATAATTCCTGGTTTTATTTATCACTAATAGATGTGTTGTATAACACAGGTATCAATAGACCATTGGATTTTATGTTACTACTAATTGCACATTTTTAACCCGTGTTCAGATTTTACAATAAAGTTTGCTCTGTATTACAAATGCATTTACTTCTATGTTGTCATTTTTGTTCTATTGCGGTGTGAATAATGCACATACTGATAGTACATCAAGGTAGCCATGCTATATTGTTATCATGTCTTTGCTTTGCATGCATTAATATGTAGAAAAAAGCTTTTAACGTCGAAGAACACTATACTTCTTCTGTAGTTTATGTAGACCATATGTTGGTTGTGGCTTCATTCTTGGTCGTTTTTTCTGTTATATGTCTGTGTCACATTTTTGTCGTTATTCGACTTCATTGAGGGGCTCTGCGAGTAGCTTCCTTCGAGTAGACAATGTAATTGTTCATTTGGATGCATTTAAAAGTATCTGGTTTACGCACCTTTTTGGTGTACTTTTCTACTAAAGCCTCATTATTCTTTTATAGAATAACCAGCACTGAACAGATTATTTATCAGCAATATAATTTTATTTTTAATATTCTAACTTTCAATTCTGGCGTTGAACAAATGTTATCTTTATATTATATTATATTATATTATCTCACTAGCTATATACTCAAAGCTTTTGAAGATGGCATTAATTATCCACCACTTCAGTCCTTTTTATGTATAGTGATTATATAACATGGCGGTCATGTTTAGTCCGTAAGGACCCTGTTTGCTGACCATTTGTTGCCACTCTGTAGGTTTCACGGGCGAGAACTGCGAGAGCACGACGACTGCGACCCCGGACCTGGCAACCACGCTGAGTCTGCTGGACAGGATCGCCAACATCATCGGCGACCTCTCCAACCTCACCATCCAGCAGCTCCAGGAGCTTCTCGCCGCCATCTTGCAAGCTCTCCTGCTGTCCACCCTCGCCGACCCACAGTCAGAGGTTCCCGCCGGTGGGTTTCCATAGCGACCCCCGCCATCTAGGGGTCAGGATGATGTTAAAGGGGAAATATGTTAGATATAATTTATAAATAACTAAACTACATATTAGATATAATTTGTAAATAACCAAACTATATAGTAGATATAATTTATTTAAAAAAAAGACAAATATATGCAAATCAATCACCCAAATGAAAAATTATGGAAACGCTTTTAATCGTAAAACGCGCCGTAAATGTGGTGGTGTTCGTCACCCTGACAGCCGCCAGCATGATGCAGCCGTTCCAGGCCATGCGAGCGCTACCCTTCCTGATGGCGGATGTACCCCAGCCCCTGGACCAGGTCCAGGAGCCCGAGCTGCTCCAACTGCCCAATGGCACCACCATCAGGATAGTCCCGGACAGCATCAGGATCAGCCTGTTCATGGGCCCTGACGGGTGCGTCCCTTATCATGATATATTGTGTGTGGCTTAGCTATCATCACCCATCTGACCGGGTAGTGTGTACATATCTATGATCTCTTTATATGTCCAATTATGAAATGATGTATGTTCCAGGTAGCTCAGAAGTCGGACATTTTCTAAATCTTGATGATTTTAAATGATAAACAATAACGTACTATTGGCAGCCTTTGTGCAGATTGAAGACCGTGCGACACAATTCGGGTGATAAACTTGATCAAATTGTACCCAATCATGAATGTATGTCATTTATGTTATTTTTGTGTCCTATGGCTTCAGAGGTGACAAGGGGTACGTATTGGCATGCCCTCTATGGTGTTTCCCTCGTTGGCTGCGTTAGTGTCGTTGTTGTCGTTGGGTTTCTGGTTTCGTTGGTGGCATTCACTCGCTGTAGATCATGTCATCTTTTTTACGCAAGTCCTATTATGTTTTCGTCTGTTTCTTGAAACTTGAAACACTGTAATGTGTCCTATCCTGGATACCAGGATTTAGTTCTATCCCATTCCTGGGTACCTCGGTTGATATATTTGTTAATAATGCATGACTTGTAGGTTTTATTATCAATATGAATGTTTTATTTAGTCGAAATGGGTGTATTGGCTCTTGGGTGGTACCTCATCTTCGTTGGGGGGGGGGGGGGGGGGAGGGTTAGGGGTCGTGGTATTGGCGTGGATGTTTTGCAATACATTTACTTCATGCGTATTTCGATTGGCTTCCGCGGTCGTGAGGAAGCGTATTGTATTTTGGTTGCAGACCAGTCCTATAGATTACTGATTCAAGCCGCAATTGTGTCTGAGGACGATTCATGTTTCCCTCTGATTGCCCCAGGGGCAACTTGACCAGACTATGTCTTACCAAAGTGGCATAAAACTCCCAATTGCCCCACTTGTCATTGCCGAATTCCATGACCCTGGTGACTGTATTTCAGCCAAATGTACACCAGAGTATACTTTGAATACGAAGTCTTGGATTCTGATGGGCGTCCCATATCTGGCGCATCTCTGGAGCTCTCGCAAGAAGAACTGGATCGCTTGGTCAACCAGGAACTGGGGACTGGCAACGCGGACACCATCCCGAGATCTGACACCTTGGAAATGGCAAATCACTTAAGACTCTTAGTCCGAGGCCAAAACCTGGATTCTGTTCTCCAGGAGAGCGTTTGCGAAGCTCTACATGCCGCTTACCTGAGCGCCAATACGGGTAATTAAGCATCTCCAGAAGTAGCTGTTAAAGTCTCTGTGTATGAATCCCTTATACCGTCCAATCCAGGCGATTGACTCACAAAGGACGTTTCTAAGCCGTGCATAACTGCAGGCTGCATGCCCGAGGGACAGTTTAGTGGCTTCAATGAATTGTGTATGATCATCTTGAGGAAATGAAACCATTTGAAAATGACTTACGTGAAGTTATATATATAGTGTGCATGGAGCGTATCCAAGATTAGTTCGAAAGATTAAACGGCATTTCAAAACACCCAGAAAAGATTATTTGAAGCATCTCCACTTAAAATGTTGGCGACTGGTTAAGCAGCACCCTCAAAGCAGCTTTGACACCTTGCTAGTCTTTCAGCAACTGCCTTGCTTAAAAAGCGTTCATCTTCGCCAGGGTTTGCGACTCTCGGAGACTTCCGTGTCCTGTGTCCTCGTACTGACGAACTGATCGGCGACCAGGGGTAGGTATATATATATATATCCCCAAGCATAGTGTACATTACAACACAAATGTGGAAAAATCATAATACGATTTGCCATTTTGAAGTAATATAAACGTCTCCGTCATCGTTCGGTCTAGTCGCGTCATTTGACGCATTAGACCAGGCAATAATATTAGACCGTTGGTCTTTAATGCCGCGCCAGGACGCCATGCGTGGGCCAAGCCCAATGGACACACTAGAAAGAAGAAAATCGCCCATATATGCATTTGTAATACGCCCCCACCCCGTACAGACGTTTAAATGTTTCTCCGTAACTACGCTGAAGGGAGGAATTTGATGTAATAATGATACATGGCTTGTTCGATGCTTCCTCAGAGAACCTGTGACCATGTTCTACTACTGGCTGGTGTACGGCCAGGGAGACATGGAAGTGCAGATAGATCCCTCGGCCGACCAGGTCCAGATCCCCAGTGATGACCTCATTAAACAGGAACTAACCACGGCGGGCCTGCCGTCCTGGGAGATCTACACGGGGGATGCGACCCGTAACCTTGCGGACGCCTTCCACCTGTTTGTGGATGGCCCAGTGTACGACCCAGACGTCGAGCGATTTGAGGCAGTTCTGCAGGAGCTTTGGCGAGAAATTAAAGACTTCGAGCAAGCTGAGGTATCATCCATCGCTCGGGAGATTTACTTCAGCGGAAACGGGTGAGTGTGTTAGTATTGGTGACGTATGAGTGACCTCACCGGTGATGTAGACTGCGTATGTATGGGTAATGACCTGTAAAACTAGCCCATAACTGAGGTTTCACCTATTGGTCTGAAGTTCAGTGTGCGGCGGGAATTCCGTGCAGTTGAGTACAAGGGCGAAGACATTGATTGAGGTTCTGGATATGCCTTGGCCACCCCGGGATTTCACATGTGGGTCAAACCAAGGCTAAATGCACGAGTAGTGAAATTGGCATTTGACATGTGATATACTAAAGTCAGTGACGTCATGCAACTATAACAACTTGCTTCTCAACATGTGGCGAGTCTCTCAGTTGTCATGCACACTGAGCTTCAGATCAACAGGTCATGGCTTCGCGCTCTAGATAGCACAAGCATCTGTGGCTAATTCCAGATATTAGTAAGCCCATTTCATTGTCCCGCGTGATTCCTTTATCAATTTAGCCTCCGTGTGCACAAAATCATGTGACCTAAATACAAAATATCTTTTGTTCTACTTTAAACTGCTGCACCCAGCACCCAGCTGACCAGCCTGGTCTACACAGTGACGAACCACGGCGAACCGGTGAAGGCATCCCAGTTCTACGTCCTGCAGAGGGCGCCACACGAGCGGGACGTCGCCGAGCGCCTCTCGTTCCCGGCCGCTGACGGCTCGGCGTATACGCTGTACACCCAGGCCCCAAACCGTACCTCGGCCACCCACACCACCCAGTCCTTCCCAGGCCTCTTCAGAGCCAGCGAGGCCTTCTCCCTGTACGCCTCGGAGAGATACGTCGGCAGCAACCTGGAGGAGATACAAACCAGCCTCCAGGCTGAGTTCAGAAAATGTAAAGAATTGGTTTCCGTATGCAGTATTTACCATTTGTAAAGTGCCAACAATATCTATATCCTAGTTGATCGGACTACACGATCCCAAAGTACGTATTGCCACTATTAAATTGTCATCGTTGTTTCTATATTCCAATATGTTGCTGCATTTATCAATGTGAATCACTTTATTACTTCAGGGGAGAACTATACAGAAGTCACGATCAAGGTCGTAACATACAGGGAACAATTCAACGTGATTGAAAGGTAGGTTTTCTCAATGTATGTTGTTTTCAGTAACTTTATAGATACCATCACAGTCTTGTATAACTAGAAAAATAGCATCTTTTGCTCCAGAAACGTCATTATTCCAGTCCGTGTCTGAAATGACACACAATATGTTTAGCGCAGTGTCATTTGATACGCAAAAACGAATCTCTTGCTGTCTCTACTTGACGCTTGTATGTCCTTGTATGTCCTTAGAGCCTATTTGAGCACCAATTTAACTTGTCTCACCATTGTCCTAGAACAAGTGTAAGCCAGCTGCTATACGTCGTGGAGAGGGAGGGCCAAGTAGTGGATGCTCGTCGATTCCAAACGGCCTCCCCGTCCTTCACTGCTCTGCGGGACGCCGTGGAAGGCGTACAGAAGCCGGGCGGATCGTCGTACAGCATCCTGGAGCCGCCCGCCCTGGAGACGCCACTCGTGGACGAGACCACGTGTTTCCGATCCGTGATTGAGGGTCCCGTGGTGGATGAAGCCATGCTGGACTTCCAGAAGGCTTTTCTTGCCGCCGTCAACCAGGAGGATCCGGCCATTGCTGATGCGTATGACGTCATCAACGTCACTGTGGCTCACCGAAGAGAGTACATCACCCAACAGGGGTAAGTCATTTTTCCCCTGATGAAACAAAGAATATATAGACACAGTACGGTTTTACTTTCAAAGTGAATACATGGAGTATATGACTAGTAATTAATATTATCAAGGCACCCGTCGTTGTCTTTACTTCCTTGTATACTGGCATCTATACCTTCTAAACCGTGCCTGTCGCCATATTGTAACACGCATATAACTGTAAACACTTTTTAATGTTAAAATCGAGGAATAACTTTAACTAGTGACATGATTCCTTTGTGCCTCTAAGCGCCAGTGTCACCGCGTTCTACGCTCTGCGAGGGATTCACACTTTAACAAGTGACATGATTCCTTTGTGCCTCTAAGCGCCAGTGTCACTGTGTTCTACGCTCTGCGAGGGATTCACACTTTAACAAGTGACATGATTCCTTTGTGCTCCTCAGCGCCAGTGTCACCATGTTGTTCTGCTCTCTGCGAGGGTTTCACACTTTAACAAGTGACACGATTCCTTTGTGCCCCTCAGCGCCAGTGCCACCGTGTTGTTCTACGCTCTGCGAGGGTTTCACACTTTAACAAGTGACACGATTCCTTTGTGCCCCTCAGCGCCAGTGTCACCGTGTTGTTCTACGCTCTGCGAGGGTTTCACACTTTAACAAGTGACACGATTCCTTTGTGCCCCTCAGCGCCAGTGTCACCGTGTTGTTCTACGCTCTGCGAGGGTTCCGCGCCGGCTTCGCCTTCGACATAGACGCCGTGACAACCTCACAGCTGAACATCACCAAGGACACCCTGGAGCGGCAGGTCAACGTCACCCGGGAGGATGGCCGCCGCTACGTGCTGCAGGAGAACGCCGTAATGACGACAGCGGAACGAGCCGACGATATGTTCGCTATCTATGTCAGGTCAAAGGTCATGGCCGTGGATTATGTGCAGTTCCAGACGTCGCTGCAGGCGGTGATTGAGACCAAAGTTCAAGGTGATTCCCATGTGTATAGACTCCACGATTGCGGTCATAGCTGATAATTTGTATTATATGCGCAAAACTTATATATGTAAGAGAATGATTACGTTATTTCTTTATATAATATGATATAATATAATTATTTATATAATAATATGAAACGTGACAGGTAATTAAATAATAAACTTAAAATGTCTCTGTTACAGAGTCTGTCAGCATTCGTGTCCAGTTCCAGGAGGAGCACTTGACAGTCGACGGGTACGTCATATATCGCATCTCCTATCCGGCTGCTAGAATAAATCTATACTGATCATGGATCAGAGCGATAGCGCCCATATCATATTACACGGGCGTGTGCAGGAATTTTTGAAAGGGGGGCGCAATAAATGCTTCCGCAAAAACATGAAACAATGTGTGTAAAAGCCTGAGAAGTAGGTGACCGTGGTGTACGTTGCATATTATTTGCACATTATTTGTACCGTCTCGTTGGTAAGATAAAGAAAGAACACATAAACCACAAAGCTCGATGCATTGTAATATAGAAGGTCATAGAGGTCGGGGGGCACATAATTTGAAAGGAAGGGCGGCGGACACAGATATATCTTATGGTCTGAAAGGCGATGTCAATGCCGCCTGTGCACACGCCCATGTATCGCGTAGCAGTGAACTTCGCAAAAACATTATGTGTCATTATGTATGGTGCAATCGTCTTCAAGTACCTCACCTGAGTCTAAAAATTCCCAGGACAAGTGTGTGGAAGCTCGGGTGCATCCCCCTGGCGGCCACCGGGCGTACTCTGCTGTCTACCGAGATACAGGAAGTGACGGAGGAAGAGCTCACCCAGGGGCTCAAGGTCACCAATGCCCGGGGTTTCCAGTACTCCCTCCTGGTAGAACAGGCCGTAATCACGGGGCTAAGGCGACTCTCGGAGTTCTACCAGTTCGCCATGACAACCACTGTGGCCCGGATAAACGTAGCGGCCTTCCAAGTGGCGCTCCAAGCGGCGTATATGACTGAAATATCCGGTAAGGAGATATATCATCGAACCGTGCCTCCATTGCAAAGTGTCGACCTGTTGTAAAGTGTAGATGTATTGTAAAGTGTTGATGTAAAGTGGAGATGTATTGTAAAACCTGTAGATCTGGTGTACAGTGTAGATGTATTGTAAAGTGTAGATCTGGTGAACAGTGTTAACGTATAGTAAATGCAGATCTGGTGAACGATGTAGATGTGTTGTAAACTGAAGATCTATTGTAAAGTGTACATGTATTGTAAATATCATTAAAAGAAGGAATAATCATTTCCTGGATGTGTCACATATGTATATGTGTCTGTCATGTTGACATCTCCAGCGTATGCCGCGTCCACAGTGGAAGTAAAGGTCATCCAAGTGTCCGAGTTCTTCATCGAGGAAAGGTTTGTATAACCAACGTATGAAACCCGCCAATCAACGGTGCACACATATCTTTAACATCTAGCTCCCAATGAGGATCTGCATTATACTGTCTCCATCACCAACTGAAATTCTTTAACGCTTTGAAAACAGATTCAGGTTCAGATGTCGTATTTTTTCTTATAGATCAGCAAATGTGGTATACCACGCGCTCACGGTAGATGGCACCACTGTCTCTGCCCGGGTGTCTCAGGGTCTGACCTGGCAGGCTGTGGAGACCCTGGTGGATGGCATCTCCACCCCTCAAGGAACCCCTTACGGCTTTATCTCCATGGAAACCGTGGCCCAGACCGAGTTTGTCAGCGTCCAGTCGTTCAGCGCTTTTGTTATGACTCGTCCCGTGGTACTGACGCACGTTCAACATGTGGCAGTCGAGATCAGGGAGAGCTTCCTTGAAATCTACGGCCAGCAAGCTGAAGGTAGGACCATCTGAGACAACTTCTGTCGTAAAATTACAGTACAGTATATGGGATAGTGTGCAAAGCGATTTGTGCACAACTGAGCCCTTTTCCCTAGACAAAATTGCACGCTCACAAAATGCAGTTTTAAAATTAAGAATATTTATCGTAAGATGCGACCCGCAGAATTTTGCCCATCGAACACTACCACAGCGCACAGCGGACATCTTTGACGAACATTATCAGCACGTAAGTTCCTCGAAAGCATGAGTGAACAGGCCCAGATCACTAGCAGCCTCGCAACACCAAGGCTGACGAGCCGTAACCTGTATTTTAACTGGCTTGAAGGATATTTAACCTATCCACCGTACCAATATATTACTCAATCACAATTAGGTAATCATACATTTAATTGGCTTCAGTCTCTCTGGACGAGGCACAGTTCAATGTCACCTTCAGACGACAAGAGGAGCATATCTCTAGCAATGGGTAAGTCGGCTCATAGTCGTGATACATTTTGTTGGCGGGGTAAGTTCTACTAACAATCCATTCCGCAGTCTTTCTTACCTACGTCATGTGTGATGTAGGAGTATGTGCCAACCTGTTAACTGAGACTCAAAACACCGAGTGGCGGAACGAGGCGGAGTCCAAACCAAAATTATGGACGTCTCTTAAATTCAAAACGATCTTCGGTACGGAACCATACCTTCGATACTATTGAACTAGGTCACAACGGTCTCTATTAGCGCCACTACGGTGCGGAATTTTAACCAATTGAAATAGAAACAGGGCGTTTTACGAATATAACAGACCTAAGTACTGGCAAAACTAGAAAATTGAGGATCGATGAACAAAAATGTCGTTTTTGTAGTACTGAGGAAGTAGACGGCGAAATTTATTTTCTTTGTAAATTTAGTAAGTTTAGCATATTTAGAAATAGACTGTACAGAGATGTCATGGGACACATGATTGATTTTCCAAACCTACCAATAGAAGACAAATTCATATATCTAATGCAAAATGGAAGTAAAAAAGTTGCGCGATACTTAAATTAGGCATGGGTATATAGACGAGGGTTAATGTACATAACTGGTTAAGTGTACATATGTTTTTGTTTTTGTTTAATTTAAGTGCATTTACTACGTTATATATTAACATACTAGTGCCGTCTAATGGCTGTTCTGCAGGACTGGGCGAGGTAATATTTATATCTATCTTAACATTGACGAAAGGTGAACTGTGACTAGAGTAAAACACCTGGAGTAAAAGTTCTTCAGAGTTCTACAATCATTTGGATAATTATGTAATCATATTATGAGCCGTTTAAATTAAATTTTTATTTGAAATTACACCATCATGGTCCAGGAGTTTACTTTATATAATATTGATAAATGATCATATATCAGAACCTTACAATCTTTAAATTCACCGTCACCCCACACCCGCACGCCCTCCCTCTACCAGGTCCTCGGTGTGGGTCGTCTGGTTTAGCGCCACCTACGAGCAGCAGACTATATACCCGGATGTCCTTCCCACTGACCTGATTGACACCGAGGCTCTGGTCGACCGCTTTCCATCGGTTACCGGAAGTGCTTATCAAATCCTGGCAATAGAAGTCTCTAGCACTCTGGCCTACAAAGAATCCTTCAGCTGTGTTCTGAAGGAAGAACTCAGGAGCTCCGAGTTTTCTGTGGTACAAGGCGCCATCATGGAAGTGTACAAGGAAACAGTAACTGGTAAATACGGCCATGTTCAAATGCCATAATGTCAAATTAATTAATTAAAGTAAGTACAACCTATCTGTATGTCCCACTACATTATATTCCATATTCAACTTCTATATTAAAACGAGTTCGCTGAGTCAAGCTGGCCTTTCACCACGGTGTGTTCTGTATTTTACAGAATATGAGAGTTCCACAGTCGAGATCCTGGTCTGGAAGGTGGAGGAGGTGATTGACCTCACTAACAGGTAAACGAAGTTGCACTGCACTTTTCGACGATGCCCCACCTGTTCTATACTGATACGTTATGTGGCGGCCAGTAAATACATTGTATTTTTGCCCAGTGCTAGTGGCCACGTGGTGGATGTTATACATATTATTTCCTATCAAGTGATTTGAGTGGCATATGTCTTACGGGTCGGCTGCAGTGACATATTGTATAGCATCACTTGATTCCCTAATTTTCGTTAAGTCGCATGTGTAGTGTATAGGGTTTCAGCGACATCTGCAACCCGTAGAACCGCCGCTGTGTAAGTATGCGGGATGCAGCTGTCGCCCCCAGCAGGCTTGCCGCCGGGGTACCGTAGAACCGCCGCTGTGTAAGTATGCGGGTTGCAGCTGTCGGCCCCAGTAGGCTTGCCGCCGGGGTACCGTAGAACCGCCGCTGTGTAAGTATGCGGGATGCAGCTGTCGGCCCCAGTAGGCTTGCCGCCGGGGTACCGTAGAACCGCCGCTGTGTAAGTATGCGGGATGCAGCTGTCGGCCCCAGTAGGCTTGCCGCCGGGGTACCGTAGAACCGCCGCTGTGTAAGTATGCGGGATGCAGCTGTCGGCCCCAGTAGGCTTGCCGCCGGGGTACCGTAGAACCGCCGCTGTGTAAGTATGCTGGATGCAGCTGTCGGCCCCAGTAGGCTTGCCGCCGGGGTACCGTAGAACCGCCGCTGTGTAAGTATGCGGGTTGCAGCTGTCGGCCCCAGTAGGCTTGCCGCCGGGGTACCGTAGAACCGCCGCTGTGTAAGTATGCGGGATGCAGCTGTCGGCCCCAGTAGGCTTGCCGCCGGGGTACCGTAGAACCGCCGCTGTGTATGTATGCGGTATGCAGCTGTCTGCCCCAGTAGGCTTGCCGCCGGGGTACCGTAGAACCGCTGCTATGTAAGTATGCGGGATGCAGCTGTCGGCCCCAGTAGGCTTGCCGCCGGGGTACCGTAGAACCGCCGCTGTGTAAGTATGCGGGATGCAGCTGTCGGCCCCAGTAGGCTTGCCGCCGGGGTACCGTGGAACCGCCGCTGTGTAAGTATGCGGGATGCAGCTGTCGGCCCCAGCAGGCTTGCCGCCGGGGTACCGTAGAACCGCCGCTGTGTAAGTATGCGGGATGCAGCTGTCGGCCCCAGTAGGCTTGCCGCCGGGGTACCGTAGAACCGCCGCTGTGTAAGTATGCGGGATGCAGCTGTCGGCCCCAGTAGGCTTGCCGCCGGGGTACCGTAGAACCGCCGCTGTGTAAGTATGCTGGATGCAGCTGTCGGCCCCAGTAGGCTTGCCGCCGGGGTACCGTGGAACCGCCGCTGTGTAAGTATGCGGGATGCAGCTGTCGGCCCCAGCAGGCTTGCCGCCGGGGTACCGTAGAACCGCCGCTGTGTAAGTATGCGGGATGCAGCTGTCGGCCCCAGTAGGCTTGCCGCCGGGGTACCGTAGAACCGCCGCTGTGTAAGTATGCGGGATGCAGCTGTCGGCCCCAGTAGGCTTGCCGCCGGGGTACCGTAGAACCGCCGCTGTGTAAGTATGCGGGATGCAGCTGTCGGCCCCAGTAGGCTTGCCGCCGGGGTACCGTAGAACCGCCGCTGTGTAAGTATGCGGGATGCAGCTGTCGGTCCCAGTAGACTAGCCGCCGGGGTACCGTAGAACCGCCGCTGTGTAAGTATGCTGGATGCAGCTGTCGGCCCCAGTAGGCTTGCCGCCGGGGTACCGTGGAACCGCCGCTGTGTGAGTATGCGGGATGCAGCTGTCGGCCCCAGTAGGCTTGCCGCCGGGATACCGTAGAACCGCCGCTGTGTGAGTATGCGGTGTACATCTGCGGACCCTCGTACGAGTACCGTAGAACCCATGCTGAAACGGTTCTACAATTAATCAACAGACGGCGTTACTGGGTCGTTTTATCACATAATGGTAATTCTACGGTACTCCAGCGGCAGGCGTCCCGGGGCGTTCAACTGGCCATCGCATAGTTACGCACCCATTGTGCTACCGAAGCTTATGTCTGGCGGTTTAACAGATATGACCTGATATTGCAGGACGACGGTTTACGAGGTTCGCTACTCGGTAGTGGTGGATGCCATCCGACTGGAGGCCTCCGTAGACTTCCGCCTCACCGCATCGCTGCTCTCGGAAAAGTTCTCTACGCTTGCGATAGAGGGCGCGCGTGGCCTGTACACCGTTGTAACGGCTGAGCTGAGCTTGATGCGAGCTGAGCTGTGTCACAGTGTTACCGTGATAGGCGGGGTTTCCCAGCTGGACGAGTGGGCCTTCGTCGCAGCGCTCACCAGTCTCACCACAAACATCAACGTCGGTGCGTATTGGGGCCTGGACAGGGCTTGCGGCTTTAGGCGACGTGTGGCTCAACCAAGCACTCCTGATTGATCCTCCACATATTTTAATGGACGTACAACGTTGAAGTAATGAATTACTATTAATGAAGCGGTATGGATATGTTTTCATAATGTAGATACTGTAAAATGTTGTCATAATGTAGATACCGTAAAATGTTGTCATAATGTAGATACCGTAAAATGTTGTCATAATGTAGATACTGTAAAATGTTGTCAGGATATAAACACAATACAATGTTGTCACCATGTAAACACTGTACAATGTTGTCATGATGTAAATATTGTACATTGTTGTCATGATATGATCACTATGTTATAGTTTATATACTATGATGTAATGCAGATCTGTGGCCGGATTTTGAATGTGTCCTCTGGTCGGTGTTTCCCAGTAGTTTGTTTGATAATGCAGTGTCCACCCCATCTCATCGCCATCCGATTGTTTCAGAATTTTCCAGTGTCGTGATCACAATCATCCAGCAAGTGGAATACGTCAGCCTCGAAAAGTAAGCAACTTCAGTCTTGGCAACGGACAATTGAAGTAGCAAATCGTTCCCAGACAGACACAATTATTGCCGCGTTAGACAGATGTTGCATGATGAACTTAAGAAATTCAAGCAGACCCATTGAGTTCATATCCCCACCTTCCCTCGCCTTCCTTTCCCAGAGTCACCTACACCACGCTGCGATACAGCGTGTCTGTGGCAACCCAAGTCCTCACCTTTGGCTTCATCCCCGAGTTGGACGTCGCTGACGTCACGGAGGCCCTAGCCAATCAAGAGCTCGCTCGCCCGGAGGCGTACAGTTGTGTCACGTGGTCTAGTCTGACCCTGTTCAAGACGGAATACTTGTTTACGGCGGTTATGGAGTTCGCTATCTTGGCGGAGGACGTGGCGTTGATCGAGCGGGAGTGCGCAGTCACGTTTTCTTCAAGGGCGGGTAAGTGTCACAATTCGCTTAAGAATCATATTCCACCACGAGAATTACTTCTATATATGCCTACTGCAAAATCCGGTTTGTATTTGTTCTTTGCAATACAATCGTTCCTTACGTATAACGTATGGATTTGTGGACGCTACGGTATCATTAATGCTGATATGGGACTATTGTCTTTCAGAATTTAGCGAACTTTCGATCTCAGTGACCATACTTCGACAGGAAGAGGGATATGACTTCAGTGGGTACGTAACCTTTAGCTACGCAATCAACTGCCTTAGACATTTTGCCGTCAATAGCATGTGAATAATTTAGAATTAGCGACACAATCGAAGTTATACAATTTTGCTTTATAATACAATGCTGTATATGTCGGCCTATATATATACCTACATTGGGGATATTAACCTTACAGGGCCGCAGCGTACGTTGTGAGCCTCGGCCTCTTTGCGGACAGCCAGTTCATCCGAGCACTAACGGTGTCCGACATGACGGCCGCTGAGCTCCAGGAGAGCCTGTCACGTGTCACAGTCTCGGCTAAGGAACTGACATATGCCGCGTACATCTACTCCGAGACCGTCACCATGACCACTAGTGTGACCTTCTCTGACCTTGGCGTCTTAACGTATGAGGAGCGAGTGGATGAGGCAGATTTTGATACTTTCGCTGCAGTGATAAAGGCTACGCTGGTGGACACGTGGGAAAGTGAGTCTCAGTTGATAACGTTATTGTCTATTTCAGCCTATATGGGATCACAACACGTTTACAGATGCATTGGTAATACATCGATTATCTCACGACTTATATCTCTACATATTATTGATATGATTGCAACAATTTAAATCTGATTTATACAAAATTACAGGGGTAAAATAACAGGGAGGGTTAGTGTGTTAGGTATAACAGTTGATATCGCCGAGCCATTATGACCCGTTACAACCCTACTCAATGACCGTTCTCCTACAGAATATCAAGACATCGTCGTTCGGATTGTCCGCCAGGAGGTCTTCCTGGATGGCACAGGGTACGTCCTCCCCATGTGTTCAACAGTCAGGCGTTTAATCCTGCACTTGGACTGCAAAATAGTTCTCCGAACCACACATAATAATCATCTACATTGACAAAATATGTTTTTTTAGACTCGATAATTTCATTTGATTAACCCTAGGGCGGTGCAAACCAAACATACGCTCGATTTGACGGTACGATTTCTTCCTTTCATACCTCTTGCCATAAAGCCAGGAGACGTGGTGTCTGTTCTACACCATGGAACTCAGCGGCAGGGTGCTGAGGTTCATGGATCTCCAGGTCTTCCCAGAGAACACCTTGAGGTACTACATCACGCAGTCCTTCGAACAGAGATACACACTCATCTGGGGCCTGGGCGCCACGCTGATCCGGACTGCAGATCTCTTCCACATGACGTTCACCGTGCGGGTCCAGGAGGCGGACTACCCCCAGCTGGTGGCGATAATGCACGACGTCTACTTGGCAAGACTGCAAGGTCAGCAGCTCAGTACCTGGGATACCAGAATTACTAATGCGGGAGATAAAATATTACCTGTCTATTGCAATATCAGTCAAGATCGCGATAAATATTACGAAAATCAGTAGAATATCTAGTATTATGATATTCATTAAAATTCTTTTTGTTAAACTAATGATACCGTTCCACGTGTCCTTCAGCCATCTATGGAGTGACGTTTGCCAGCATTGACATCAGCATCCGGAGACAGGAGGAGCGCCTAGCTGTCGGCATGTCAGTCTCCCATGTTAATCAAATTTATTTTATTTCGTAGTTAGATTGTATTTCCTTTCAAATTTCAAATAATTAGTTTAGCGTTGTTTTCCTACAGGGTTTTCCATCTTACCCCCTTGTGTCATAATACGCTGTGACATCACGTCGCACTGCAGATCAAATCGATTTCTTTGTCAGTGGAAAGACCGTTAGTCTGTATTATATGAGGGATGATTGCCATCGCGTCCCAATGATTATGCAAACTGGAAGTATCTTCATGTCGGCCGTTTACAACTGCAATACGAATATATCTAAACATACAAATACATTTTCTCACCTATTTCCCCATTTCCACCTTCAACTGATTGTCAATAATCTAACATGATCCAAGTAATGTACAGTTGATTTATAACAACGTCTGGTGACTGTCTTTCCGTATGATTTCTTTACGTTCGGTATGATCTTTTCATTAGTGAGACTGGATACACATTTTTCTGCGCGATCAACGTGAATGGACTTCCTGCAAGTTCCCGGATGACAACCCAAATCGGGGAGGTGACCTCCGAAATGACGTCACTGTTGACCCGACTGCAGAGCCTGACAATTTCCGGTCGGCAGGTGTCGTACGGGTGGGCGTGGCATCAAGCCGCCTTCAGCGCCACCTGGGTCACATACGGGTCCTTGTTCCGTTGCGGCCTCGGAGGCATGGTCCAGTCATCTGTGTTCGCCGACCTCAAGGTCGTCATGGCAACCAACATCCGGTTACAGCTCGGTAAGTAATAACCAACTACCTTCTTGACGCATATCTACTAATATCCACTGCACACTTGTCCTGAAGAGGGCATACTTTTGCCCTACTGCGTCACGTAGGTCCTGCCACACAATTAATGTTTAACGTGCTCTCAACGATATGACACTCTATGAAATTAAGATATGGTTTGTTGTCTTGCAGGCTATGGCAGTGATGTCGTCATCGACATTGACTTCTTCAAGCAAGAGTTACATGGTGTCCTCAGGTCAGTGGCTGTCGGTGATATGCATGTATTTATCGAGGTTGCCATCCTCCGTCTACCTACGGCGATCTTCAGTTTATCATCTTTTAATTTGAGTATTTCGATTCATTTAGCAATAGTTGCATTAATGGCTGAATAAGCCTATATATGTTCATTTTATAAAACTTATTTAACGTAGGGCAACACAGTGTTGAAAGACCATTGTCCATGAACGATAACTTGACGCCTTTCTACATGCCAGTTTAGACATTAGATGCATTTGCCTGTGTCATTGTGCACCATGGTTTGTTGCAATCTGAATGTCACTTGTTAATCAATAGTCTCTCAGCCAATTGCACATGGCGTAATACTCTAAAAAATATTATTCATCGGTTAATTAATATACTTTTCCAGT
Organism: Arenicola marina; assembly: GCA_964019135.1. Classification (NCBI taxonomy): domain Eukaryota; kingdom Metazoa; phylum Annelida; class Polychaeta; family Arenicolidae; genus Arenicola; species Arenicola marina. The sequence goes on from OZ025249.1 coordinate 25,297,238, forward strand.
AGTTTTCCACGCCATCGGCAGCGCCGGAAATAAAGCTAGGTCGCTTACTGATTCATTTCCAGTTACGACCTGGACGTCCTGTCTTTCCGGATCATCGTGGACGGCCGCATCCTAGACGTGCGCTCTCCGATTGGTCTGGATCTGGATGTCCTGGTGGCTGCGGTGTACGCCGCGCCGTCCCTGGCAGGCCGGATCCCGATACTTCCGTCCGGACTCACTCAGGCCCAGATCCTGATGGGGCGCCGCAGCTCCAGTGCGAAGTCCGTGTGCTTTACCAACATCCTGACGACCGCTGATGAGACAACGATCCAGACCGCTATCCGCGAAACATTCACCCGGATGGACGCTAATGGTAAATACTTCATCTGAATTTCTTTTATCCGAATGAATTAAACTTTATCAATCGGGGACATGCTCTCCAACTCCAGACGTTGTAGCGGTATCGAATCCCTCAATTGTTATATCATTGAAGGTATTACGGTACATCTAAATAGTCACTGCAGTGAATTCTTCGTGATATTTAACATGTAGGTGAACTTAGCATTCACCGCTAGATGACTTGAATGGTGTTTTCCTTCAGAGTATGATGGCATTAGCATTGTGAAGTACAGGATTGAGGAGTACATCAGCTCCGAAGCCAGGTGAGAGGGGTTCCATTGACCTTATTTCACCACTGCCGCGGAGATTCCGGCAAAGCTTCTATTTCTTGTTGGGTGAACTGCCTGACGCTAGTAAATCGGCATCAATGTAATATAATGATGCACGCATTAAAGCTAATGAAGCTTTTTTAATTTGTATATGTAATATAGGTATGTTTTTATAATAATTTTAATTTGCGGTGTTATCCTATATTTGATCATTTTAGCGCCAGCGTATTCTGCTACAAGTATTTTTCCGAGCTGGACGATGACGTCATCTTGACAGGACTGAACTTGACCATGTTCGAAAGTGTCATGGCGGACAAGGTGGCGGGGTCTGGCTTGTCCTTCACCTTGGCGTTCCAGTCGGAGACTGTAACTCTGTGGCCGCTGAGCTGGGCCTTCTCATTGCACTTTACCATCAAAGTGCGCCATGTTGATATTAACATGTTGACTACAGCCCTGAAGCAGACATGGATCTCATTCCGCCCAGGTAGGGTCACCGTCAAGCAGGGGCACCTCTACATGAACGACAAATGTCTCGTTACTTCTCGTTAGAGTAGTTGTCTCGTTAGACAAATAAATAAACTACCGTGTGTTTATGTGATTCGACAGTGAACTCACGCGTATGGCTTTAGGATGAAGTTAATTTCCGCCGATTGTCAAACAAATATCATCATTTAGATCTGAACCTACCCAACGCATATATACTATGGGATTTCTTTCAGATCTTGATCTAAATGTGACCTTGACGAGACAGGAAGACATGTACAACGCATATGGGTGAGTACAACACCCGATTGCTGCCCTATTATTAATGGATTCCAATTTGACGTCATTCATAACAAGTAATTTTAAAAAAACACTGATGATATCAATCTACTAACAAACTAAATGTTGATTACTGGCAGATATTTATGTTATCATTAATCACAAAATAATTTTCCTTGCAGTCAATTCGTCGTTGGTTTCACGTACTTCGTCCAGACGTCGACCATTGTCCTGGATGCCGAAATAGAAGCGATGCCCGATCTGGATGACGTCACAGAGGCGCTGGCAAACGTGAATGTCTCTGGGACAGCGGGAGATTCTTATGCGGACTTTATCTACGGCGGTGACGTCACTGGGTTGGTTCGGCGTCGGGATCTGTGCTTCATCGTTGTCCAGCAGAAAGTGTCTACTCTACACTATGGGGGATTCCAACAGGTCATAGCGGACTCCTGGGTTGCTATAGATGATGGTAAGTTCACAACTGTGCTGAGAGTATAGTTGTATGATTGTTCATATTGTTGACTTTCAGTTCGGAATCGCATGACTCACTTCAATCTGGTGATACTTTCCCATGACAATGTATCAAGCCATATATATGTGCTTTGTTTACAGACATGCAGGGAGTGTCCGCTGAAATCGTAACACAGGAACGTGTAGCTGTTCGAAACAGGTAGATCTATTCGTAGTTTTCCTATCGTTATTCGCCTGCCTGCTCGTATCTGAATGATAAATAAAAAGGCTAGAGGATATATCATGGAAGATATGTTTAGTATAGCGGATTAGCTTACTCGTCCTACCAAATATTGTACCTCTTGCCTTTCCGATACAGCTATTCAGCCTACCAGTTGCTGTACAAGGCGAGCATAGCAGGAAATCCAGCACAATGTCGCAGTTACGACAACCACCTGGTGGAAGAAATCAACACTCGTCTGACCTTGGACACAGTGAGCGGCGAGCGCTACCTGGTTCTCTCGGTGACGTCATCAGATATTGTCCAATTGGAGCTGGCCTACTACTTCTGGATGTCGGTGCAGGTGTCACGTAATGACGTGAGCGCCGTGGAGGCTCAGCTTGAGGCCCAATACACAGGTCCGTCAGGGAGATCGTCATATCGAAATTAACGGACACGTGGTTATTGCTTCCCACATATTTCCTATCGAGACCCAGTGGCCGAGGAGGGAGGGGGGGGGGAGGAGTGGGTGGGGGGGGGGGGCGAGGGGCGATATGTGATATTGAAATACGATTAATGATGTTTTTTATTATGCATTTCTGCACATAAACTCAAGGTTATGTTGGGCGACATGCTGCCAGTTACGTAATCTCTCTCTATATATTATTTTATATGCTGAAGTCAAGAATCTAATGCGCATCCATTGTTACCTTATGTTGCTAACCTATATTTTACTTCCAGCTAATTAGCGCTTTATTTTTTTGTTTCCACAGAATCTGTGTCAGTGACAGTTGTGCTCCAGGAAGAATATGTCACTGCTGTCGGGTAAGAAAGAACTGTTTAAACTGGCTCAAGTTATCCTATTAAAATAGAGTTATGGGTATTAGCATTTTTAATTTGTAAATTCGATTTCATGCCAAATAATGTCCTGGCCACTGCGCGGCCTGACACACGTCAGCCAACGAATCTGTCACGCGGCTTACCTTAGTGGCAACCTCAATACCGCATCACGACTAACATTTTAGTAAGCATATGAATTTCTAATGTAACCAGCTCTTATGTACTGTATATCGCTTTTATTTGAGTAAGTGACGTTTCACTAATATACGCTGGCACGTCCTACTTTGTAAAAATGCGTATCGATTTTTTTTTAAATACTGAAAACAAAAATTAACACCGATCGTGACTAATGGTCTTGATAACGACGAGTCAATGTGTACATCGTCATGCGGTAAATATAAAGACTTGTTAACAACCGACATCTCATCCCAGATGATTCTAATCGCTGACCGCTGTGCCCCTTTATCTTCGTAGACAAGTATACTGGAAGGTATCCTACTTCGTGACGACCGGTACTGACGTCATCGACGCCCGTGTTGACGTCGGTTTGAGCGTGACGTCACTAGTGAACGCCCTGATGCAGGTGACGGTAACCACGGCGACAGAGACCGTGACGTACGGAGACCTCGTCTACTTGGGTGACACGAGCGCCCTCTACAGTTACGACTTCCGGTTTGGAGTGAACATGATGTCGGAAGTGAGCACGTCGGATTTTGCGACATTCCAGGAGGCCATTGCCAGCGTTTGGAAAACCATAGGTATGGCACGGAATATAAGAATAAGGGGACAGCGGTGTGTAATGTCGTTAATTGTGCATGATATGAAACTTCGTCAAATTTGTCAAGGGCTGTTTTTCTCGTAACAGCGTTGGTCAAGTAAGCATTGGCTAATCCTAAAAACGCAAATTTGCTTTTAAACAAGGCTGATTATATATCGTATATTAAATTGTATTGTGTCTCTGCGGATCACAAACATTATGGTGTACCCTCTAGATGTGACCTACACTATATACGTGGTCAGACAAGAAGAGGTCATCAGCATTGCCGGGTAGGTGTACTGTGGCATAGCCTGTCTTACTAGGCTGTCGGCACATGTGTTATGGTGAAAGTGTAGCAGGACATTCCCAGCAATACCAGTAAAGTAAAACATATGCATGAAGTATAGGAATGACCGCACTGACGATAGACGACCTGGTATGTTGGGTTTTGGCTGCGGTGAGGCATTAGGCACCATACAGGCCATCACCTCCTTCCGCCATTCCCGTCCATCTTCCATGCTAGCCTCTATTAAATCACGTGATTATCGCAAATGATAGGCGTGAATGATGCGTGATTTATTCGACGTCAGAACGTAGGCGCTGATATAGTAATACCCTGCTAGGGAAGACACACGCCCTCTCCATAACCCCAACGAACAACTCTATGGAATGAGATATTTCTCATGAGGCTCTTAAGTTAGAATTAGTAGTAGTAAGTGTCATTTCACTGCGTCGAATCCTTGTCTGAAAGTGCTGAGGTGGGGTGTCTATTAAATCATGGCTATGCTTATCCCCTGCCAGGTCATCGGCCTTCCAGCTCGTCTACTTCGCCGTGTCTGGATCAGTGCTGGACTCGCGAACCGTGGAACCGATCCCAGAGAGTGAGCTGGCCGCCGCCATTTCCGGAGCGTTCCTTGAGGGACCCCGGGGGGTGTACGTCGTCATGGAGGGGCTGCAGGGACCCATGTTCAGGGTCGAACACAGCCTGTCGGTGTACATCATGGGGGACGTCCGGGCTGAGTACAATGCCCGCTTCCAGGCCGCCCTGCAGAGGACCTGGGTGAAGACCATCACAGGTAGACCACCATTGTCTGTTCATCGCGGCACAAAGAGTCCTCCTGCTGCGTAATATATATCTGTGAATCATCAGTGGATCATCATTAAGGTCCATATAATGATATATCTCTTAGACTCACTCAGTGGCCGGTGCATACTTATGCTTGACGCGAAATTAAATTTTTCGTAAAGTTTTTTTTGTTTTATCGTTACTAGAATTGCTCGTGGGTGAATATTTGTTGTAATAATCTCAATGGAAATCCTCTTCTTCATCCCAGGTGTTACCGTTCAGGTACGGAAGCAAGAAGAGTACGTCTATGAACGGTGAGTTACCCATATCGGGCTTTCTATTAATAATATTGAGTAACGCGCCATAACAAGTAATAAAAACGACTGCAACGTTGACATGATAATAGATGTTTGAGACCAACTTGAATCGATCAATATACACAATTTGTGTGATATAGCGACTAATTCATTAATTATTCATAATAAAATTAATATCATCAATATATAATATACTGTAAACACATAAATAACACAAGAGAAGAATAACAAAATCCAGCAATGATTATTGTATGGAGACTGGTATTGGGATGATATTGCGATCGTGGTATTGAGACGAGTCACGACGTCACTGATGGATGATCTGGTGGTATGGTGTAGGCGTGTGGTGACTGCCTTGGTGTACTTCCTGGATCTGGGCGGGACCCTTCTGGTGCCCCACATCCTGCCATCCCTCGATGTGGGCGACCTGCTGGCTGAGATAGACTTCACGGATGAGTCCGGACAAGCCTACGTCATTCTGAGTGAAACTGAGAACGTCTACAAATACCGAGAGCGCTTCAACCTCTACCTTAGTCACGTGATCTTTTCTACTGACGTCATGAGCATCGCCGCCAACCTGGAGACGGCTTGGCAGACGGGTGAGTGTCGCTATGCAGCTCTCCACATTTATGTAATGGAATATCCAGAAAGCAGGTCCATGTCACTGCTTCATAGATTAGTAACATCTGTCCAATGCTAACAAGTAGCGCGTGTTGGGGTTGTGGCATTACAGTTGGGATGCCACGCGCGGCGTTCTTAATGTAGCAAACGTATTATACGATTGATGTAAAATGAATCTATTTGTCGATTGGCTTATATGTATTGCTTTATGTAAATACGTAAGTCAGTAACACTGTAATTAAGTCTGTTACAATGTGTTGCAACATATAATCATATCGTATTGCATATCCTCATTACCTGAAGGTCTCGCGTCCTCCGCAGTGGCGACGACTATAGTGGAGGAGATGACCGACGAGGCTGGGTATGATCTCGTGATATCCATGCCCCACAGCCTGATAACAACGGAATTTTATTGAAATAATATGGTAGAATATAATTGCTCTCAACACATCCGCTACTGATCCGCACTTAAATATGCTACACTTAATGCTTCGCATCCACGAGTCTGAAATGTTGAAATGATGTCATCCATGCTGTATTGGTAATGTCCGGACGGAATTTCTAGCATGTCCTTGCTATCCTTGTATCTGTAGACGCGCCTTCTGGCAGCTGTCCTACTTCCTGGAGCTCGATGGCGAGATCGTCAACTCCCAGCTGGTGGCTGACCTCAACCGGACGTCCCTGGAGACAGCCCTCGAGGTCAGCATAACGGGATCCATAGAACAATACGTGGGCTATCTGGAGACGGACGTCACCGTGTTGGCCAATCTGTGGCGGCTCTCACAACTGTTCACCTTGACCTTGGTCCAGAAGGCGGCCCTGATCAAGCAGCAGGACTTCCAGGTGGCGCTGCAGGCGGCTTGGGGTGCCCAGGATGCGGGTAAGCACTATTCTGACTCAAGCCACATTATCACTCGATGCAATTAGGATTACTCCCTGATGCTAGTGGAGTGATGATCGGAGGTGTCAGCCCTTCCATCGCTCAGAGATAGCCAATCAGGTGTAGTCGTCCGCGGGACGCGATGGGCGCTCTGACCTATACTATACGGCACTATAATGGGTGGGTGAAAGGTTGGGTGAAAGATTAGCACTGTCACGTACAAGCCCCTTGTAACATTTCGTGGAAGCATTGGCACCAAAAAACTGTTGGTTATGAATCCTATTCAATGACCACCAGGTGACATATCTAGCGGGTGACACGATATTTTAACGTCCGGGATCAGTTCAACATCCTTGGATTCTCAGTATGTGTTCCGAGCATAATATTGCTAAAAGGAAATACGTTGATAAATAATTTCATCCGTGAGAGAAATCAGAAATTACTCTTAAATAACTGATATGTCTTGCAGAATATATGGCCGTATCTGTGACCGTGATGAGGCAGGAGAGACACATTAGTGACATCAGGTAAGTTTCAACCATAACATACATATTTATGTATTATTTCCTTAACAACAAATAGACAAGGAGTTCAGAAAGTGGGAAATATGACAAATATGTCCAGTAAGATAATATATTGTACATCCGAGTACTTCATATACGAATATCTACCCTATCCTCCTAAATCAGTTATATTGTTAAAAAAATGGGTACTACAAAGTTTAGTTTACTATGCATTTACTATCAATTCTACACAATTACCAATGAATTATTGTTCAGATGGTATCTTAAATGTTTAAATATTATGTACATGCATCTATATATCGATGATATTTTTTACTCCCACTATTCCGGCAGTGAGTTTGTGTGGGTGTTGTCCTACAAGGCGACCCTGGCTGGCCAGGTGCTGACCCGAGGCCAGTACCAGGGCCCAAGCCACGAGGTCTTGGTGGACAACATGGACGTCACCACACCCAACGGGGAGGCCTACCTGGTGTACGACCGCCGGCAGAAAGAGCTCTGGAGGTACTCGAGCGCCTTCCACACCACGCTGACCAGACCGGTACTGACCGTCGATCAGGAAGCCGTGCGAAGCGGGCTCCGGGCTGTCTGGAACAAAGCCAACATGGGTAAGCGGGGCTGTAGTGTAGACACGTTGAAGCAAAAAATTACTAACATTGATACGGGAGATGTAAATATCATTACAAGGGCAACACGTATATAAACATGTCTAAATAGCTAAACGTGGTGAAAGCGTTCTGCTACGAACCACAAATTTGGCAAACCAAAGTGCATCGGATGCTTATCTATATATATGTATGGCTGCCGTAATAATAATTTTTAATAATATGCGCAGAAATGTCTGGTCTATCATGAAATATGATCTATTTTACTTCAGGATCTGACTTGCAGTTGACCTTCGGCCGACAGGAAGAGTACCTGGACGAAGCAGGGTAGGTTGAAAGCAATAGATAGGTTTGCAAAGTAATGTGCATGCACTGACAAATATTGCACCATTGCGGCAATGTTTGATCTTTTACAGTTCAAATTGTTTGATATTTAATAATTCTACTTTCAAAAGTCAGTATCATGTAAAACCCAAATGCACACCTACAAACCTGGTTATTACCATGTGGTTCCCTGTTGCCTGTTACAGTGTATCGGCCTACAAGTACCTGTATTACCTCACGTCGGCTGGCATGGTCATTGATGCCTCTGCGGAGGAAACTTTGTCCGCGGTGGAAGAAAGCGAAGCGTTCGACGTCACAGTCGCCATGACCACAGACAAGTACTCAGACTTTCTGTATTTGGGCGACGCTAACGAGCTTGTTAGTTACTCGTTCCTCGTGAGCATCGCCATGGAGACCAAAGTGGCTGTCAGCGATTTCCTGGTGATTGAATCCATTGTGAAGCAAGCCTGGGTCACCACAGACAATGGTTCGTTTCTGACATCTGCATTTCACATCCATATTCTAATATCTTACCACCCATATAGAGCTATCAATAGTCTTAATCGTTATACCTTGTTCTGATTAAGATGAATCGGATAAAAATTATCACTCTTGTGTTCCAGGTTAAAACATCAGTGTCATGGCACGGGGACGTACCCCGTACTCACCCTCCCCCTGCGTAATCAGTTGCACTGGGCTGAAATGAAATGTGGCGCCAGCAGTAGGCTGACCCGCGCGTTCTATTGACCATGTTTGCTTTCAGCCTTTGCGGACATTGAAGTTCGGCTGCTCACCCAAGAGGACAATCTGGACGTCAATGGGTGAGAAAAGATACTGTTGTCACGACTTGTTTATTCCCCTGTAATATAGCCCTAAATAGATTGCGACATCAGTATTTAACAATGACAGCTTCATTGCAATCCTTGTGCAATATTACAAAATGTATACAATCCCATTACAACAAATAATCTAAATATAAAAATAAAATTATAATTACCGCCCGCGATATTTCACATGATTATTTCTCATTATCTGACTATATCATTATCTGCATTATCTAAATATATAACAACTACTCTCCAGGATGTTTGTGTCTGCCTTGCTGTACTCGGCCACCCTGGACGGCCAGAGACTCACCCCCGAGGACCTCCCATCGCTCGACGTGAGTCTCTTGGCTCCTATCGAGGACCTCACGGGCCCCACCGGGGACAACTACCGTCTGGCGGAGGGCGCACTCGCCTTGCGCCGCTACAAACAGGCCGGCTCCGTCTATGTAGACCTCCACGTGACGCGCTCAGACAACGAGAAGCTCCGAGAGGTGATCAAGGCCATGATCCAAGAGAGCAACCCAGGTATGGAAGGCCGTTGAGGACGGTGTTAAATATCATATCAACCTCTCATAACCGCTCATTTCTGTAATACGTGTAGTGATATTTTCTGCGATAATTTATAATATATTATATATGGTTAAAACCTGTATTTAGTCATGCATCAAAATTTGAGAGCTTTGGCCAGCTGTATATATCTGATGATTAGAATAATGACGAAATTCTAGTTTTAGCGCTGTAAACTTAAATTAGTAGCGACAATGATATATAACTTTGATATTTGCATGCTTAAGACTACACGCCACTGGAAGTGACTTACGGTGTGCAGGAGCGTTACGTAACGGACGACAGGTGAGCTTTCCTATGCATATGTTCATACACATCTTGCAATGGCCATTTATGCCAAAGACTAGTTTTACGTCCATTACTGCACCTGGGACTATAATTCGTAACATAGTTTAACATTAAAGGCTTCACATACTCATAATGTTCAACATACTATTATTCTGTCCCATTTTTGATGTGACACCGTGTCTCCCTCAGGGTTGTGTTGTACAAGTTCGCCTACTTCGTTACCGTGGGAACGCGCCTTTTGGATATGACCTTCGAGGTGACCTTGGACATTGAAGAACTGCAGGCTCGCTTGGTGGATGCAGAGCTTCAGGTCACGTACACCGTGCTTGGCTTCGGGTCACTCGGCAACCCGAGGTCGCTTAGACACAGCTTCAAGCTCCTCGTGAAGGGGTTGGTCGCCAACTCTGACGTCACGACTTTCGCAGGCCAATTGCAAATGCTCTGGAGAACGACCGTTTCAGGTTCGATTTGCTGTTGCTTTTGCCTTTCTTGTTTCTGCCAAATAAAGCTAATTGTTTCCGTTGATGGTGTGTTAAAAGCCGCATCTGTTCATCTATTAGTTATTATATATGATCTGATCATACGTTTGGCCAATTGGTTTATACATGGCTTATTTCTCTGGCAGATGTCACAGTCCAAATGAGTGTACAAGAAGAATTCTTAGGCGACAATGGGTAAGTTATAAATGAGGTATACCTCTAGATCCCCAATCGAGGTCTTTTACTAGAAATATTCATATATTAGGTTATTCCATTTGCGACATCAATGTCTCCGACAAGTCTCAACAAAGTCAGCCATGCTTAAATTCTTGTCACACAGTTATGTGCACATTATTCGTCGTTTTGCGCTGACAAGGAATGTGACTCCCATTGTGTTTCGCTGTAGTGTCCTGGTTGGCGGTCTATACTACTTCCTGATGTCATCCACGGCGGAGGTTATAGACCCAGCAACCGTACCAGCGCCCTCTACCGATGACCTTGAGAGCCAAGTGGTCGTGACCTCCATCCACGGCTATGACTACCAGCTCTACCTGTCCGCGACCGTTCGCTTTGACTCGCTATATTCGGTCACGGTGCTGGGGGAGATATTTTCCGATGAAGCACAGGAAGTCTTTGCCACCATCGAATCAGAATGGATGTCGATGCTTGGTAACCATTTACCCTACACGTGTACAGGCCTGTTTCTACTATAAACCAAAATTCCATTATTTTATCGTCTGGTCATAACATAGCGATTCTATATAAGCTGATCTCGCCGAATACTTTCCTTGTTGTGATAATCGGTTTTCGTCTTAACCTTAGGATCACCGTTGTCTGTGACCTTGGAAATGAAAAAGTTGGAGCTGGCCGTCGGCGAATTGGGGTAAGTCATATGTCAATTTGAGTTCGTGCATGAGTACACTGAAGGCTACTTGTGGCGTTTAGATATTGAAATATATCTTTAGTTGTATGATCGCACGACAAAATCACAGGGCCTCAATTAATAATCTTGTGCCATATAAGCCAACCCACCTCTCAGTGTCACTCAATCACATCTCTTATTTCCCCCACAGCACACCAGTTACGAACATCCTGTACACCCTGGCGGTAGACGACGTTGATACCTTCCCGGGACAGGATCCTGCTCCCCCGGCCACCAGCCTTGCTGACGCCATTTGGGACGCTGCCCTGGTCACGGTCAGCCCCTACCGAGGTCCCGCACCCGTTCGCCTGGATCACCTCTTCTCCTTGTTCATCCAGGGATCCGTCAGGCGTCCGAACAGAGAGAGTCTGGAGACTGCTCTCCGGGACGCGTGGAGCACGGACACGTGTACGTCAGTGGTATACGATATGGGCGACAATGAGGGATATTCGTATGGCTACAGCCACGTAATGTCTGGTACCTAAATGACGGGTTGAAACCCTTAGAGAATAACTTACACAAAATGCAGCAATTCTGTTGCGTTCCTCATATGTTGCGGATCACTTAATTATTGATTCTGATGTCTGTGCCATTAATTATTCTTGTTGTTGTACTTCCATTGTCATCAAGGCATATGAAAAAACATCCATTATGGTCAGCATTTTGAATTTCGCTTATCTTTCTTTAGCTGTCGTTGACCCAGCTTGCATCATCGTGGGCAGATACCTGTACACTACTGCCGAAGAGTAAGTTTGTGACGATGTCTATGCTGTTTATTGTGGTTCACAAACAATATCTGATATCTGAGCAACTAAGACGTGCATCTTATCCGGCAATAACTGAATGTTATTGACAGTGTAGAGTATTCGGGTCTAAAGATTCTTGATAGTAATTACCGACGATCGTGTCATGATGTTTCAAAGTGCGATTAAAAGGCCTGAACTGTTCATTTTACATCCAGCAACTTGGTGAGCGGCGTCTTCTACACAATGGCGTCATCCGGGGAGACAATCTCACCGGCTGATGTGGTGCGTCCCAGCCAGGCGGCGTTCCAAGCAAGCCTGGCTTCACACACTGAACTGACTCTCCACACAGAGGGCGCCTTTAGGCTGCGGCGTGTGCTGATGACATCCAACGTGATAACAACAGACGCTACGACCGCCTTCAAGCAGGCCGTAATGGAGGCGTGGCTTGGCAACCAAGGTTTGAATCAGGACTCTTGTATGGGATCACTTTTTTTTTTTTACTACTTAGCGAATTTACACTAGGTGAAAATCCACCGGCTTTACAAAAACCAAGATAACTTAATACATCAATGAATGCGAGTTACGCCTGACATGTTACCAGGCCACATAACATAAATCAGTGCTGTGGGCAGGCTAATTATATCTGTCCTATTATGCCGTATTTATGTTAGTTAATTCTATTTATTTCCTGATGTCTATCTGCAGACGGGCTCATCAACGTACCTTCTCAAATCGAGACATATACGACGAATGAATGGTAAGAGATCAAGTAACAATAGTGTGTGCAATCTTCATGTTAATGCTTGCCAGAATGTAACTGATGTCATTCATGTGATTTTGTGTTTAATTTCATGCAAAACTATACATGACAATACGAAGATATTATCCCGCATGGATAATCCTCCAGTTAGTGTAATTACAAAAATAGTACATATTGTCAAATAATCTATTCCGATTGCATCAATAATCATAAGCCATTCCGATTGCATCCCTGTAATAATAATCCCCCTCTATCCGTAGGACCCGAGTTTATCCCACGCTGTACAGCATCAGTCTCCGTGGTGCAGACCTGCATGTCGAGACTCCAACCAGTGACGTCATGCATACGTCACTGGAGGACGCAGGGCTGACCATGTGCGGCTGCAGTGCTAAGCAGAACTTTCACGTCTTTCTGAGGAACGACCGCAGCGCCATCAACCAGAAGGAAGCGGAACTAGTGGATGCGATTGTCAATATGTGGGAAGCCAAGAATCCAGGTCTATAAGATTACAATTGCAGCTTAATTAACCAGTAAGGTTTAAATTCACCACCGGCATTCTAATGATGACAAATGTTGCGACACTATCGTGCCATAGACATGGCTGCCGTTAGCGAATATTACACGCGATAGCTATCTAACATTCCATGTATTCACATTTCGTCGTATTGTTTTATCTGGTTATGATGTTTGTTAAATAAGACAAGAACTGATATTCGCCAATGACACTTAAGGCAGTTTGCAGTCTTGTCTGGGTTTATAGATATGGATTCTAGCGCAGTCTTCTCAGCCAGCATTCGTGGTTTCGTGGTGACGAGGAAGCGACGCGCCATTACAGACAACGCGACATATTCCGATAATTCTGGGTAGGTACAATATACAATATAGTTCAAAGTGTGCACGGCGTACATCTCTTACATCATGCATCTTACATTTCACACACCATGCCTCAAAGAGGTAACATTTACATTAACACTGCTCTCAAGTACTATACCGCGTTGTTTATTGTCTGCTTAGAGGAGGTAGAATGTTGTTACTCGCCACGTCTGTGTGTAAGGGCCTCGCCCATCAGTGTGTATCGCAGACCACATATCAATAGGTCCTAGGTTCGAATCCGGGCCCGGGTATTTAATCTGGAGCATATTTCATCCATTCCTCCATTCCACCATTCTTCCTTCATCGTGCTTGCGTGCTCCAAAGCGGCCTGAAACACCAATGTGTTTGGTTTCGTTGCATGTGTCTGAATGTAATGCAGCATAGGCATTTATTTCATTGTGTGTCTCCATGATGGAAAGAAACGAGCAAAACTAGATCACCGCCATACTTGCATTTATATTGTCCATCTTTAAATGAGTTGATTTAAAGTAGAGTGTCTCGCCATAAGACTATGCCCTGCTTGACATTTCCCTGGGTACGCCCACTATGTCTCCATGTCTAGGACCTATATAATGTATATAGGTATATGAGTCTCGACACCTTACCGGTGATTGCTCAATGACCAAAATTATCAAATTATCAAAATAGCATACACCGAGGCACCCCTTTAATGACCTATTGCTTTCAAATATATATCGCTAAAATCATGCAAATGTGCATTGAAACTGGTGCTTAATCACTGACACTTGCCCAGTCCATGGTACATGCGCAATCACTGGTATCTACACAATCACTGGTATCTGGACAATCACTGGTACCTGCACGGTCAGTGGTACCCGGACAGTCACTGGTACCGGGACAGTCACTGGTACCTGGACAATCACTGGTACCGGGACAGTCACTGGTAGCTGGACAATCACTGGTACCGGGACAGTCACTGGTAGCTGGACAATCACTGGTACCGGGACAGTCACTGGTAGCTGAACAATAACTGACACCTGTACAATCCCTGGTATCTACGCAATCACTGGTACCTGCACAATCACTGGTACCTGCACAATCACTGGCACCTGTACCATCACTGGTACGTGTACCATCACTGGTACGTGTACCATCACTGGTAAGTGTGCCAACACTGGTACGTGTACAATCACCCGTACGTGTACCATCACTGGTCGGCGTTCTACAATGGTTTTTCGCCCTTGTTTTTCAGTAACCCGCTGAGTCGTCTGGATTATCACGTAAGTGTCCAGGATCGTGATCCGGACTCATTGTTTGTGGCATTCCCGGAGCCCGAAGACCTAGTGGATGCTCTGAGCGACCTTGACCTTGACCCTTGCTTGGGGAGCTGTGTTCCCGCGAAGTGCTACAGTCTGATGGTAGAAGGCAAAGTCCAGAACTCTGATCTAAACGACATTGCCCTGACCTTGAAAAGGGAATACGCTGCTATTGCAGCTCCTCCTAGGCCATTAGAGGACATTCAAGTCAAGGTCACTATTGAGGACAACGAACTTTCGAGCGATGACGGGTAAGTGTGAATTTGAAAATGTCTTGTTCATATGTTCTAACCTTTCTAGCTGTTATTGTGCATCAATTTATGTATCGATATTTAAATTTTGCGTGACAGCAATTGACATTTTCAATATGCATCCGTTGACTTTTCGCGACAGGAATCCGGTATCCAGATTGAAGTACTGTGTGAGTCTGACCGGAAGTGAAGACCCCGATGACGTCATCGACCCGCCGGACAGTGACATATCGGATGCACTCACCAGTGCCGGATGGACGCCCTACACGGGCTCCGCGACGCCATCTACCGGCGGCCTGGAGGTGAGTGGCCGTCAGTCACACAGCAGAACTTCACAAGAGTTTGACACCAAAGTCGTGCCAGTATGTGATGTTGTGTGTGTCTTCCATTCTTAGTTTTAGAGACTATGGCGCACAGTGTACCATTGTTATTGTCGCATGCGAAAAGTGAAAAAATAGCGTCACACAGCTTTAACATAACTGTATGTTCTTATATTTACTGTCTCCATGTTCAGTGGATCATTGCCATCATCGTCATCGTCGCCGTGGTGGCCATTCTCCTCATCCTGCTGGCCGTCTTCAAGGTCGTCCAGCGCCGAAGGTAGGAAGACATTATTGGTGTCGATTCCAACGGTATTCATAGGCATTACACGTTGGGGATGTACACTGTTATGGCTTTAATTGTTGATCATGCCAGGTACGGATATCTGGCGATTCCATTGTAAGTTCCAGATGGCTCATGGGCCCATTGCAGTTGCCCATGTATGTACAAAGGTGGCCTAACTCATCTTTCCATCCATCCATCTCACCCGGCCTTTAGCGGCTTACTCCGTGGCCTATAGTAGGTAGCAGGATAAATATACCATGGCTTTCTTCGCAAAGAGTAGGTGGTTACTCCGGGAGACATGTATCCTTTCTACCTTAACCCAGCCACCCCGGGCTTTAGGTGTGCCCAACACGGCCCCCCTGTGAAGCTATAAACTGGAAACCTTACTATGAATTCGAGGACCTTATACACTGGAAACTAATTGCAATTCACAATTTTAAATCTTCCCACTTAACATGAGAATACGCAGCTGACAAATTTCCATGGCTATGATACCAACACCTATATTCGATGTGTCCCCCCCCCCCTCCCACACGCAGGCGCTGGTCGAAGGAGGACGAGGCGATGAGACCCCGACCCCAGGTGGGCGGAGCCGTCCGGTACCCCGAGGAGGACTACACGACCCACGGTCCTTACCAGGCCACGATCATCAGCTCCAACGGCACCTTCTCCACCAAGACCCTGCCGGCCTACGACTCCGGCAGCCAGCGCAGCGACCGGGACCTCCTCAGAAATATGTACACGTAACGGGGAACTCGTCGCTGTACACTTAACGGAGGACTCGTCGCTGTACACGTAACGGGGGACTCGTCGCTGTACACGTAACGGGGGACTCGTCGCTGTACACGTAACGGGGGACTCGTCGCTGTACACGTAACGGGGGACTCGTCGCTGTACTCGTAACGGGGGACTCGTCGCTGTACACGTAACGTCATCAATATGTCCGTGGCTGACGTAATGGAACAGACCTCATGTGAGTGACGTAATGGAACAGACCTCGTGTGACTGCTCAGATAAAATTTGCCGTAAATGGAGAACGCGTTTACAGCTGGTTTCCATAATGCATGTTAGCAGAATTCGAACCAATTCCATCTGTCAACGGAATTGTTACAAAATAAAAGTTATTGAATTTTGATAGCACATCGAGATGTACATTATAACTTAAAATTAGATTGACATTCACTAGATCTTCTTATCCGTAGCCTAACTATGATGAATAATTGATTACGAGACAAACTTTACGTTATGAAGACATCCTGCAGTAAAGTTTTCACCGGGATTGACCACTAGTGATGAAGACTTTGCTTTAACCATTGCAAACATAATATATGTAAACTATCAGGTGTTTCATGTGTATTTAGTTAATATTTATCATTACGCTACACGGTTAATCTGAAGGACTAACGTAGCTTTGAACCGTGTACCACCAGTAGTGCAATGGTTTGCATGTGTAAACCCTAGCTATGTATATATTCGAGAGGCCTGCACAATCACTAGCATGTGGCATACACACCCCCACCCCCACACACACACACTCCCCGTCTTGCCAAAGCCGTCCATGACGTACCGACTTGGTGGTTACCATCGCTAGTGGGTCGTCAGGATCAGTCTATATGCAAATATATATCATTTCACCATTCCGTCGCATCTTCAACTATGCACGGCTCCGCTGCTATTTACAAATTCGTTACCAACCCAATACCACATTAAAAGGGAATAGCGCCGATCAGTATGTTGGTTCGACGTGCCTATCGTTCGCCAGGTGGCGCCACGCCCAGCCTCAAGACGGCCACTCTACGTCTCTTCATGATAGTTCCCGAAATGCAGTTCGTTATGATCCTCTTAGCCATAATGTATCAAATGTGTAATCAAGCCACCATATTTATCGTGAATAAAACCCGACGTACAGAACGTTGCAGAAATCTTATCGTTTCACATTGAGTAAACTTAGTAACAACTGTACAACTGTCCGTTTACCAATAGTTGAAGTAATCGCTGGTCTGATCTGGCAGAATGCGTCGTTTTAAATAGTCGAATGTATTCTGCTACACATTTTTTTTTTATCAATTGCCTGCATTACGGCAGGCACTTATGAAAGAGCCTGTTTTACAAACCTACTTTGCAATTAAACGGATAGCTCACCCAAAAATTGTTTGAACCCTGAACGGGATCTCTATGATTAGATGTACCGATAAGCAGTTTATAAATAACATTGGTTTGACATTAACTTACATTCTGCGTAAAAACCATATCTGCACTAAATTGAATAATAATACTACTTACCCATAATAATACCTTGCCGTGCTGTTGTTTAAGGTATTGGTGTTGGAGATTGTGGCCTGTATGATCAGGTAGTATGCTATTTTTTAAAACCATCATAAAGTATTGTGAAATGTTTGCCAGATAAATATTTGTATATGCTTATTATAACGCAATAATAAAAAAAGGTGTTTTCAGGCTAGTTTTTCTTAAAGTGAGATAGAAGCCCCCAACCCTCCTATTACAATTTAACGTGGATGCCTCTGGGATTGTCGGATATTATTACGTATTTTTCATTAAAAACACAAAGCCTGTCAGACATCCTGAGTACTTATGTAAGCTGTATGCTTACAAGAATAATAAAATGCTTACAAGAATAATAAAAAAATATTGATAGGGTTTCAGGCTAGTTATATTTTGCAATGTGAGCCTGGACCGACCGATCGAATAACATGCGATCGATCAACGAAAACAGACACGCCGTACACATTTCGATGACGCGGTTGCTAAAAAGCTAGAATATGAGTTAGTCAACGTTGGGTTAGGAGGGGGGAGGGGGAGGTGGGGGGGGGGGGGGCAAGATCGTTTTGCCAGATCAGCGTGAATGACTTTTTTTATTCCCAGATCACGATGAATTAAGACGAAAACTGTCCGCATACAAATGAAGGGCAGATACATGATATAAATTGGCGATTTCCCGATTTGTTTAGTATTGAAATGTCCGGTTCACGCTTGATGAAAATCCTTGTTGACGACGGTCGGCAACTACCCCATTCACAGTTCACAGACAATTTATTTGCTCTTTCCCAGTTCACGGTGAAATGAAAAACCCATTCCCGAGGAACCCAAATACACCCCCCCCCCCCCCCTTTCTAACGTTCTGGTACAAGTTGGAAGTACTGCTACAACAACACTGGCCTAGATATTTTCCCTCTGCTACACGCAATTATTCCACTATTTTAAAGAAATTCCCTATTCAGAAATTTAAACATCACGGGCTGAGTACTGGAGCTTGATCAAAGATGGGGAATGGCGGACCGTTACAGAGACTACTCCCCCGGCCCACTCCCCACTAACCAGGCCAGTACCGCCAATGTTTGGCCGGGCGTCGTTCCCCGTGTGCTGTGACAGGCCATACGTTTAGTGACTGCCTCCTCACTGTGCGGTGATGTCCACCGATGGTTGTGTTGTGACACGGCTCATGGTGCTGGGCGCCGTCGCCAGTCACCACACTCACTGAATCCAGTCCGCGCTGCAACCCACAAGGTAAATTTGTTAAGGGCTTCACGCCACCAGCGCGTAAATTGTATCCCACTGGGCAAAAGTAAAGGACTATTAGTATTTCAGCGCGGAGAGGGAAATCTTTTTGTTCAAACTTGTGCCTGGTGTTACTATGAGGATCGATATACATGTATGTATTATATACATGGCGCGAATACGCAGTTACCCTAAAAATACGTATTCGCTTTTAATTAGCTGTGCATTGAAATGATGTATCAGAAGTTTAGGCGTCAAGTCTCATAGGAAAGAAAATATACATGTCTTTATGAGAGCAGTGTATTTTAACCGTTTTGTATGACGTTATCCGCTGATGGGCGTTAAAATGCAAAGGCGCCATAAACACACCTGATGGGGTCAGACTAAGAAACGAACATGATGGCCACCCACCGCTGTGGTACATTGATTGTCTGTCTTTGTGGATGTAACATGGCTAATGCTCAAATGTTAGGTAAGTAAAAGAATACGTCCAAATTGGTGATATTAATTACTTAATAGCGAATGCTAAAAAAATAAGCGCTTTTGACTAATAAACGAAGTATTAATTATTGTGCTTGATGCACAATATCGTAATTATTTTCTTTGTGCGAGGGCGATCTCCTATATCGGGTAAGAATGGAAGGCTATGGTCGTGAGAGGATGGAGGAATGAGGACGTGGAAACAGATGCATTATGACCCAGACGTATCGGAGAAAAGTGGTCCACAAGGGCTTACACATGATCAGAACCGTGGCCGGAAACGATAAAACAAATGTCCTAGTATTGACACAGCAGCGTTTTGGTATACATGACGCTGTGAATATTCCTTGTTTCATGGTAAGTTCCATTTCGCCACGGTAAAGCGACCCCCAAAGATCACATCGGAGTACCATTCCAGGCCATCATTTCGGAAAACTTCGATTATTGACCTCCATATCATCTAAAACTTATAGGCAATATAGGCTTTAGTTGCCAATGAATCGTATTCAAATAACAATTAGATTGATGTCTCTCTTTTATCTTTTTTGAAAACAAAATAAGACCACAAAATGTACACGTATGTTGCCGATCGCCGCAGCCCCTGCCGTCCAGAGCCTGGTGGTGGTCAGTGCCTGTGCCGGGGGGTTCATCCTTCTCCTCATCGGCCTCACGGTGGGTCTGTGTGCCTACCGCCGGCGACGCGACTCCGAACGCCGCCTGCAGGACAAACGCCGGCTCCTGGCCCGCAACGACCCCCTAGCTGACCCCCGAGCTGACCCCCGGGCAGATCCCCGGGCCGACCCCCGGGCCGACCCCCGGGCCGACCTCGGGGCCGAGCTCCCGGCCCCGCTCTGGCGCTCCTACAAACGGTAAAGAAATTTACTCTTCGGGATTTGGGAACACGCCTCCCCCCCCTTGTCCTCCCCCCTTAAGGTTACAGAAGGGAAGGATTAAGGGTTAATTACTTTGTGATATTATGTGATTTTATGAAATGTCCAATATTAAATTATCTTTTTAAAGAGCTTGCATAACTTATTACATATTATTAAAATGACATGCTGTCAAATGCCAATTAAAAAAAAGGAGTGAGTGGAGGATCAGGACTTAAGTAGATTTTAGAATATAATTATGAGACCAGTGTTGTCTTTCGTTCCCAGGCGGATCCAGATTCGACCTCCGCCGCGAGTTCCTCCCGCTCTGTACCACGTCAGCCTACCCAAGGCCCCCCACCTGTAAGTACACACGAGTGCCCCCCCCCCGCTCTGTACCACGTCAGCCTACCCAAGGCCCCCCACCTGTAAGTACAGACTATAGTGCCCCTCCCCCGCTCTGTACCACGTCAACCTACCCAAGGCCCCCCCCTGTAAGTACACACGAGTACCCCCCCGCTCTGTACCACGTCAACCTACCCAAGGCCCCCCACCTGTAAGTACACACGAGTACCCCCCCCCCCGCTCTGTACCACGTCAGCCTACCCAAGGCCCCCCACCTGTAAGTACAGACTATAGTGCCCCTCCCCCGCTCTGTACCACGTCAACCTACCCAAGGCCCCCCACCTGTAAGTACACACGAGTACCCCCCCGCGCTCTGTACCACGTCAGCCTACCCAAGGCCCCCCACCTGTAAGTACAGACTATAGTGCCCCTCCCCCGCTCTGTACCACGTCAGCCTACCCAAGGCCCCCCACCTGTAATTACACACGGGTACCCCCCCCCCCCCGCTCTGTACCACGTCAGCCTACCCAAAGCCTCCCACTTGTAAGTACACACGAGTACGCCCCCCCCGCTCTGTACCACGTCAGCCTACCCAAGGCCCCCCACCTGTAAGTACACACGAGTGTCCCCCCCCGCTCTGTACCACGTCAGCCTACTCAAGGCCCCCCACCTGTAAGTACACACTAGTACCCCCCCCCCCGCTCTGTACCACGTCAGCCTACCCAAGGCCCCCCCCCTGTAAGTACACACGAGTACCCCCCCCGCTCTGTACCACGTCAGCCTACCCAAGGCCCCCCCCCCTGTAAGTACACACGAGTACCCCCCCCCCCGCTCTGTACCACGTCAGCCTACCCAAGGCCCCCCACCTGTAAGTACACACGAGTACCCCCCCCCCCGCTCTGTACCACGTCAGCCTACACAAGGCTCCCCACCTGTAAGTACACACTAGTACCCCCCCGCTCTGTACCACGTCAGCCTACCCAAGGCCCCCACCTGTAAGGACACACTAGTGCCCCCCCCCGCTCTGCACCACATCAACCTACCCAAGGCTCCCCACCTGTAAGTACACACTAGTACCCCCCCGCTCTGTACCACGTCAGCCTACCCAAGGCCCCCCACCTGTAAGGACACACTAGTGCCCCCTCCGCTCTGTACCACGTCAGCCTACCCAAGACCCCCCCCCCCTGTAAGTTCACACGAGTGCTCCCCCCCCCGCTCTGTACCACGTCAGCCTACCCAAGGCCCCCACCTGTAAGTACACACGAGTACCCCGCTCTATACCACGTCAGCCTACACAAGGCCCCCCGCATGTAAGTACACCGTAGTGCCCCCCCCCCAGCTCTGTACCACGTCAGCCTACCCAAGGCCCCCCACCTGTAAGTACACACTAGTGCCCCCCCCGCTCTGTACCACGTCAGCCTACCCAAGGCCCCCCACCTGTAAGTACACACTAGTGCCCCCCCCCCCGCTCTGTACCACGTCAGCCTACCCAAGGCCCCCCACCTGTAAGTACACACGAGTACCCCCCATTCGCTCTGTACCACGTCAGCCTACCCAAGGCCCCCCACCTGTAAGTACGCACTAATGCCCCCCCCCCGCTCTGTACCACGTCAGCCTACCCAAGGCCCCCCACCTGTAAATACACACGAGTGCCCCCCCCCCCCCACCCCGCCCTGTACCACGCCAGCCTACCCAAGGCCCCACACCTGTAAGTACACACGAGTGCCCCCCCCGCTCTGTACCACGTCAGCCTACCCAAGGCCCCCCCCCCTCCACGTGTAAGTACACACGAGTGCCCCCCCCCGCTCTGTACCACGCCAGCCTACCCAAGGCCCCCACCTGTAAGTACACACAAGTGCCCCCCGCTCTGTACCGCACCAGTGCCTCCCCTCCCCCACCGAAAACACAACCGTTACCCTGGAAACCACAGCGCACTAGATAGTCAACTATTTCTTATAAAGCAAGACATTATACAGTTAAAGAAACGTGATTGCACATTTGACGCAGTCCGTTTACCGTTGTTCGCAGACGACCGAACTACGGGTTGCGGCCGCCAGGTGGCGCGCGGCCGCTTTCGGATGACGGGGAGCGCAGTGTGTACAGTGACCTCCCTCCACCGGGTTACCACAGGCCAACCGCCTCCGAGCTGGGTACGGCAGCCAACCACAGATGGTAAACCACAATTTTTGCTCTTCTCGGTTACACTGAAAAATGCTGATTTGTTAAATGTAAGATAACAGTAAATGCTAGAGCTGAGCCATGGGTTATTATGCAGCAGGCGTTCTGGTTGATACAAAAGAACGGGTTAATTGGCATGCGTCGGTCAACGTAGAACGATGGATTTGCATGTTCGATGTTGCAAATGAAGTAGTTAAATTGATTTCGTGACATGTGCGCTTATATTTCTGCATATGCCTCTTGGAGATTGGCAGGTGTTTCCACAGTCATCATATGGATGAACTGTCGATAGGCCTAATATGTTAAAGCAATATATTCCGTATTTTTGGGCATTACCGACCGCTTCTCCATGTCAAATAAGTATATTCTGTCTGAATTTAAATCCTGAAAGCTTTGGGCTATCCGGAGAGAAGCAGATTTGTTCACCGGAACAGAAGTTGGTGGCCGACTTTATATCCCTGCACGCCTGTTCGCTGTTCTGTGTGGTGTCGACCGTGGCTCGCTAGGTCGTCCGAGCGTGATATAAATAAATCGCGTAGTTTTATGTTCAAATGGTTGTTTTACAGACTGAAAAAGATAAATAATATAAGCATCATATTTTTTGGATACTTTTAGTCTTCGTTCTAAACTGTAAACAATCTAAGATGGCGCATGTAAGTATATTGCTTTAATCGTACGTAGAAGTTAAACGATCTATTCAGAAGTAACTTGGCGGCTGGCCTTATAGATTAAATGCTTCACCGTCGCCCGCCTCTCACTCCCACGACACCAGAACAGAGTCCAGAACAGCAGTGGATAGAACATAACTGGCCAGTATGTGTACTGTATAACCGTCATGTCCCTTCCACTGCAGGAGTTGGATACAGCAACCAAAGTGGGCGTTCTACTTCGGCGGCCACCAGCGTCCATCAACAAGGAAACCAACTGCTCCCCCAGAAACATGGCGATAATAAAGAGATTGACTGGGATAAATAAGACCAATGCCATATGCTTAATTTGATGCACGGCGCATGACTGTTTTTATTTATTTCTGTTTATTTACCATTGTACACCATTGATAATTTAGAAGAGCAAGTGAAGCAGTTGTGAAGCAAACTGTGATATGTCTGTACATCTCCTTATGAACGGGTTTTTATGCCCACAGGTTAAAATTTTATTGATGACAAAAATTGTAACGCATGTATATTAGGCGAACGTAATATATTATACAACCAACTCATTTATCATGCATTTTTAATAACCAAGATATATATATATATGTAAATGAATGAATATAGTTCCGAATTTTGTCTGTATTAACAACTATTATATATTGCTATAAATTAGAAAAGTACGCGTCTAAAGTCGCCACTTTTGCAAAGAAATGAGACCCTCTGTCAAACAGAACATAGCAAACCCAGTTTTGTTCATCCTAACTTGAAACTTGACTTGGCACAAATCTATCTATCAGCACCATATATATTTCTTGTCTCAACGTTATTACAGTTACTGTCACGGAATGGTCCACCAGATACAAGCACAAATCATATGTTAGTCACAACTTTCTTAAGGTTTTTATGTACACAATATCTCAACTAATTGCATATATGGTAAACTGTTCCTCCGGCTGGTGGGCCGTGTCGAGTGATGCAGGTGCGACTGGAAGGTGCACGGTCTGTGTGCAGACGGATGTACGTTCGGGCCTGTATTCATAACCTACATCACCATGTGAAGCAATGTAAAGGCGTTTGTCGTGCATAACTTACGCCATTATAATGAATACTACCCCAAAATCAGTGTTATATACACACAGTTGCGCCTTTTCTGTGCAATAACGATATCAATACGATGTTAAAAAGTCGTCTATCAATGTATAAATAGACCAGTACACGTGCAAACAGCTTGCATAGAAGACAGTGCCGTTTTGTTTAAAAACTTTCTATGTTAAATTGGTAAAACAACAAATAGCAAAAATTACAAATGTGTTATCCAAATAATAAAAACGATGCCGTAACAAAACTTAGGTTTTATCTGACAATATGCGAAGTACAACGACCGGGGGTGGCGGGGGGGGGGGCATGATACCTAATGTTATCTAACTAAAGTCCTTTAATCTCGTCAGGGTTTTGTGTTCAAACCGCTTTTGCAGCGTTTAGTTAATTTTCACTATTAATTTCCGCGAAATAATGAAGTTGTTATTGTTATTGTAATAAGTACACACTCTTCTGCTTTGATGCATTTGAAATGTACGCAGCTCACCGGTAATATATGGTAATGACGTAGGGAACAGGCACAATATTCCTTATGTTTCACCATATATCTGTATCGACCTGTTTTTCCCTTTTTTACTGCTAACTACTGCCAGCGACTACTGCCAACGCCATCTGCTGCCCTCTGCTAAGAATGACGTGGCCGCCATGTTGGCGGATGCTACGATCATAACGCCATCCTGTAGGTCTTCGATAGTCATTCTTGGAGAACAATGCACGAACAGACCACCAACCCCGTTGTTATCTGCAAGTTTGGTCGGATTATTTCCGCACATATGGCCCTGGTCCCGCTCCATAAACGCACATTTTGAGAGCCCTCCACCCCACCCCCCTCCACCGGTCGCAAGTTTTAAAATATCCGCTCTATAGGGGTATATTTTTCATCATAAATATCCGCTCTCTCAGGCATCAAGGCACCCGCGGACCCGCCCCACCCCCTTCCCTGCACCAGATTTATCTATGTACCAATGAAATATTACCTTAAAATATATCGTATATTGTTAAAGACGGACGAATATCAGGAGGCCGAAGACCAGTTAACTGTCATAATTTGTACTTTATCGTGTCAGATCACAGATCACATTATAAGATGGTTTAATAGCAGTTAACGCCTTGTTCAGTACAGCCTGATGGGGGTGGCTTTGGCCGGCAGGTTGGCGTCGATCCAGTCGTTGAAGTAGGAGACGTTGGTGAAGACTGGGGGGTAGTCGCTGAGACAGCCGCCCAGACCCCAGGACACGAGGCCAACAATGTCAAACATACCATCAGCAGCCTGCACGACCAGCGGGCCGCCAGAGTCACCCTGCAACGACAACCACAAGGATATAGCGTGATAACGTTGGCCAACCGAGACCGGATTTTATACTTTATTGGACGGCATTGTATGGTAATAAGTGGCATCCTTGCTACATCCAACGTTCAAAGGGTGGGACAAGCATGAGGGTTGATGCCACCTTCGCAATTCTTATCTTTTGTTTTGATACTAAACAGCAAGCGTTGATCTAGGATTTTGAACAAAAGGGACGGGGGGGGGGGCGTCTACATTGGGCAGTTAGTGAAATAGAGGTGTCCCTCTACCACATAGAACGGACGTGTCAGATACGCCAGATTGAATACGTACGTTGCACGTGCTCTGGGTGTTGGGGCCGCAGTAGCCCCAGCAAAGCATGCCGGGAAGGACGTATCCGGGGACAAAGCAGTCGATGCAGGGCTGCTGATCCATCAGTGGGTTGTTGGCGTACATCAGGACGTTAGACAAGGGGTCCGCTGCGGGGTACAGGCACCAAGGTCAGCAGAAGGTTACATTATATACATGGGTGGGACATACACCTGAAGGGACCATCTATATGGGAATTCGCTGGTAGTTTTTAAGATACGATTGATGTAGGTAGATACACATACACAGGTTGTCATGATCAACAGTGACATGGATCAAAATAATTTGTATAAATAATCCGCTCTTAATATTGAGCGGCCGGCTATGGCTATGTATATGAACTAGAAAATTGATCTATAAAACATATATATACGCATATAGACCTACAGATCGCGTATTATAGGTTTATAATCTAGTCCGTCTCTCATGACGTGTAGTCTTCAAATCATGTACACTGTGTCTTCACCGGATTCTCCCACAGTAGTTTCAGCCCGAGGCTTGACCCATGCACACATATTTGACGTATTACATGGAGACGCAGTCAGTCAGTTTGCTGTTAGCCCTACACGCTCCACTCACTGGTTCCCAGACGTCCCCAGCCGCTGGTGGTGCCACTGGTGAGCTCGTAGGTGCCGCTGGGCTTGCAGGCGGGCTGGATGTCCTCGGTCAGGGTCATGGGCGCGGTCAGCTGCAGCAGCGCGACGTCGTTCTCGATCTCGCCCGTCGCGTCGTAGTCAGGGTGCTGGATGTAGCTGGCCACTTGGTAGACCATGTCGGGGGTGATTTCCGTGCGCTTCCACGCTCCGACCACCACGGTCAGCTGACTCGCGACACTGGCAGACAAGAAGGATGGGGGCGTGTCATTATCATCGCACGAAACAATAATTAAGTTTTGTATTACTTAATTAAGTATTTGGTAATTAAGAAACCCAAAATTAAGTTTCTTTATGCTAAGTAGTCGATACATCTGGTATATTAAACCTCGCAACAGCGAGCTTTTACGCACCTGATCAACAATTGCCAATTAAGTCAACGACAAACGTAACGACACACTGAGCCCAGGTCGTTGTGACACACTCAGCCTAGGCTGTTATGACACGCAGAGCCCAGGTCGTTTTGACACACTGAGCCCAGGTCGTTGTGTCACACTGAGCCCAGGCCGCTGTGACACACTGAGCCCAGGTCGTTGTGACACACTGAGCCCAGGCCGTTGTGACCCACTGAGCCCATGCCGTTGTGACACACTGAGCCCAGGTCGTTGTGTCACACTGAGCCCAGGCCGCTGTGACACACTGAGCCCAGGCCGCTGTGACACACTGAGCCCAGGTCGTTGTGTCACACTGAGCCCAGGCCGTTGTGACCCACTGAGCCCAGGCCGTTGTGACCCACTGAGCCCAGGCCGTTGTGACCCACTGAGCCCAGGCCGTTGTGTCACACTGAGCCCAGGCCGTTGTGTCACACTGAGCCCAGGCCGCTGTGACACACTGAGCCCAGGTCGTTGTGACACACTGAGCCCAGGCCGTTGTGACCCACTGAGCCCATGCCGTTGTGACACACTGAGCCCAGGCCGTTGTGACCCACTGAGCCCAGGCCGTTGTGACCCACTGAGCCCAGGCCGTTGTGACACACTGAGCCCAGGCGTCCACTTACTCGTTGTCCGTGCAGTGGGCGGCCGTCAACAGCCAGGTGTCGCTGATGATGACGGCTCCACACGTCAGGGTGTCTCGGGAGCGCAGGATTGCCTGCAACACAGGAACACATAGATCCAGATGATGATCCAATGCAGCCAGTCAACAATACGCACATGTAAACATCTACACTGCAAGATATGACATTCCCCAACCCCGATTATTTTTAAACGGTAAAAAACAGCGAAACCCCCTCCCTCGCCCGTCAACCATAGAAATTCTCTATTTGACGCCGGTTTAGCAGGAGGTCATGCGGACCGCCCCACACTGGTCCACGTGTGATTTTTATGTACTGCATTGCTAGTATCTATAAGCGGCGTTTGTAAGCTGAATATTTGGCTTCAATCAGCAATTATCACCAACACGAGCAATAACAAGACAGGCGAAACCCAGTGAGGAGTGGCGATCAACCCATAAACAGACATCAATACAAATTGTAGTACTGGATAAGTCTCATGGTTCTTGCATAGAGCCTAGATTCTAAAGAACTGGGATAATTTTAAAATGATAAGCACAGTTCTGGAAATTCCCCATGACGAACCTCCCAGCCATTGATAACAGGTGACGTACCTGCTATGGGAATTCCCCCTAACGAGCCTCCCAGCCATTGAAGACCAGTTACGTACTTGTAATGAGAATTCCCCCTGACGAACCTCCCAGCCATTGATGACCAGTTACGTACCTGCCATGGGAATTCCCCCTGACGAGCCTCCCAGCCGTTGACAATACGGGGAGCAAACTCCTTCTTCAAAGGCGGAAGTGGCTGACTGACTCCGGCATCCGAGTACTTACTGGTGCCGCAGTCTGTGGCCGCGAGAATGAAAGAATATTTATTCAGTTGGTGCCTATAATATGATACGTTAGATTTAAGTATTACGTCAACAACGAGACATGGTGTAATAGTGAACAAGAACCGACTTGGATTGGAGTGGTTCAGCGAATCTGCCAAGTCTGTTATGTATATTTATTATTTAAACCCATACACACACCTCGCCTGAAGATGATGATTAGAATTTCACAGTACAAACAATCCGTGACGTCATTACGATTGTGTATTGTCTCATATCCTACCTGGTCGGTCTGTCCATCTTGTTTCCGCTACGGCGACGGAAGAAAACAGAATTGACACTGTTATGCGTTACCGAATCCCGCAATCCGCATCTTGCACACAATTATAGCCTGTAGCAAACTATATAAGATAAATACATTTATGAAAAGATCACAATAAATTCTTTAATCAGATGGACACATCGTGTCATAACTTGGATGAAACCCCTACATGTGAAGCACATATTTTGAT
The DNA here is from genome assembly GCA_964019135.1 of Arenicola marina. NCBI lineage: Eukaryota > Metazoa > Annelida > Polychaeta > Arenicolidae > Arenicola > Arenicola marina. The sequence continues at coordinate 25,326,625 of OZ025249.1, forward strand.
CTCAAATGCAAACAGATTGGTGAATAAACTGTCAAGCAAAGCCACCTGACGGACCATCTCCCAGAACCTGTACTGCCAACAATAGGCCGAGCGCTAGTGTCGCAAACATCTCGGCGTCCGCTGATGTCTATATACTGCGGGGTGTCTATGTCAGTACGGCATATATATAGCCCGCCCGTTCGTGATAAGTTCACCCCTCGGAAGGTTATTCGGACCCATTGCATGAGTTATCGGGACAAAACCTTCAACTGATTTCACATACGCAAAGACGAAAATTTCGTTATCATCGCCTTATGTTCCTGTGTGTTTTCATCTGTTCAGTTCTCGTGGATTGCTTCGCATTATATAAAATGGGCCCACATCTGTGTGTGTGGTTAGGTGATGCAAGCCAAATGCTGTGGGCTGGAAACAGTACGCAGAAAGTACCCGATAAAAAGGGGTCGGTGTCGCAATAGGGGTTAAATATTTCTAATCGGGTATAAGATATGCATGTCTAGTAATTTTTCTTGATACTGCTTTGACACGGTTCTCCAGTGAAGAGGGAAGCTATCTAGCTCAATTGGTAGCCAGGCAGAGCTGTCCCAGGAGGTGTATTGGTTTAATTTAGCTATCATAAGCACAAATGTCATTTTACTTCAACAACTCACAGAATTAACAAAAACATATCGGGTACATCGTACTTTGCCTTTTTCCGTGTGTGTGTATTAAACATCATTCATTCAATACCATAACACTTCACACTTTATTTAGATCTATATATGATTAAATTAATATGTCTTGGATTTCAAGACGTATATTTCATTATCAAATTATGGTCTTGGTCACAGAAACTTGTTTTGCCTGATAAAAATAATACCTGTCATTTAATGACGTTGCAGGGGTGGATCTGGGGGGGGGGGTGTTACGGGGATTGCACCCCCCCCCCCCTTGGGAACCTGAACATACACTGTTAAAGTCGGCTTCTCCGAGCACCCCCCCCGGTCGCAAGTTTTTCACAGAGCACACTCCACACCCCCGGTCGGAAGTTTTCAGAGGCAACCCCCCCTCCCCCCCCTTGGCAAATTCCTAGATCCGCCCCTGCGCTGGCTATAAATCATGTTAATGTAGGAACTTGCCATCTCTCACCATGGGACAGCACTAAATCCTACCACACCATGTGTGCATGACTGAGGGTCATAAAGGAGGTCGCAGTCTACATATTTTTCAGTAAAATAGTTACATGTAACTAAGGTCATATAGCGTTTGAAGTTTTCATTCCGAATTAAGACGCGAAATTATGCATCGGGTTCTGTTCAAACATGAATAGACTCGTGTCTGTGTTCTAATATTGACCGCCAGCGATACCTTAAACTGGCTCAAACAGCAGTATTTTTCCTGACAAACTTTTAAATTTATATTGCCTAAATAAAAATATATAGTGTGCCATAGAACAAAGAGCAAAATGTTATAGACATATATTCTTTTCCACTTCACCGCGAAGAGTTTATGCGAAATTATAAGAAAAATAAATTGGAGAGTACTGCGTGTCGCACACCCACGTACTAACCACGTATTAAGTACCCCCCCCCCCCCCCCCCGATCAATTTGTGGAGCATGGACCTTTCGGGATGCCACAAAAAACTGCAGACCGGACTTAAAGGTACGGGGCAAGTTTCATCCAACTTCTTTGGTTGTCCAGACATATTTCTTGGCCCAATTTAGCCTTCATGCACACAATAGTGGCCAAGGATACCAGCATATCACCGCTCGTGGCATTTGTTTCTTCACAGTTAGTTGTTATCTAACACATACGCCCCTGTCTGGAAACATGCGTTAGTTATGCCCTCTCCCGTTAAAAAAAGTGTCTTATTGTATTTGTTATCTTTATTGCATCTGCTGCCATCCATACTCTTCAAATGAAATAAGCAGTGTAACATCAGTCAAGGATTCCGCTTTATTCACAAAACATTTTGCATTCATCTGCTTTAAAAAAGAAGTGCTGGTGTCATTTCATATTTCGCAAATCCATGGAAGACAATGTCACTCGACGTAATTAAGTGGACTGTCCACTGAAAAACAACAACATGGTGCACACAGTGACTGGAATTATCATGAATTATCGTGTGTGAACCATACTTCATTGAACAACATAAATATCACGTTTTTTGTTATCGTAGTCTGGCGCCCAATTTGATAAGGATCAGACCTCTCATATCGGTGCCGACCGCCGAACAAACCACGAGCATCAGAAGCGCTATTTCGTACAGAATCACCCATATGTTCCAAGAACAAACGTCTGTCAATGCCTGAGTGACTTTGAATGGTTTAATCATCTTAGGGCAACGATGTAATTCTACGGGCACCATACCCCGTGCGTGTACACCGGAAGCAACATGGATTAAACATTTTCAAATTTGTTAATAATTAACAAAAAAAAATGTCTGCCAATGTTAGCTCAATGGTACTAATACCATATGTCCCAAGTGTATTTTTCTAGGAATTATTATTAACATATTCGTGTATCCTTGTAAATGTGTCGCGTCGGTCAGCACGCAAGTAACAGTGGGCCATGACGACGCTGCCTTTACGACGACGTTATGACGCCAGTTTGGACGATATCACGCCAGTAAACGTTATGACGCCAGTTTTGACGCTATCGCGCCAGTAAACGTTATGACGGCAATTCGCGTGTACATATCCTACCGATTGTCATCGTTGTATAGCAGGTGGCAATTAAACACAATACGACCAGCCATAACTATTACAAGTCACATTACCGCGTTCACCGATACCTGTGTAAATATGTCACCAGCTATCTCATGTCATCAAATACAATAAGTCCAGTATGCTCCATCTACATTTTTTATATTTTCTTATATTCATTTGACCTTTTCAAAGGTGTGCACTCACAATATGTAATACGCAATTGTCGAACAATTTACTTCTTTATCGTAGTCGCGTACTAGACACACATTATGCGATGCTACTATATTTTAATCTCTCTGAAAGTATTATTGATTACGATAGATATCAGTAACACCTTTTCTCATTTATTCTTTTCGACCTTGCCCGTAATCAACGGACGGTGTGGTGTGTGGTCGTTATTAGGCTCGTTGTAATTGATTAAGTTCCATCATATAATAGATTTGTACCCTACTGCGTCACCCAAGAAACAAGTCACCATGAACAATAATAACATGCCGTTTGCTTTTCCCAGAGCGAGGTGTGTGTGGCATATGTAGCACACGTTATAAGACTAAAAAACCGTTTAGCCAGGGCTATACCAGGCAGAGCAGAGGGTGATGGAGGAGGAAGGAGGCATGTTTCCCCCCACGTGTCGGCCTGAGAATAATGGGCGTAACGAGAATAATGGGCGTAAGAAAAATAATGGGCATAGCGAGAATAATGGGCATAATGAGAATAATGGGCACGAGAATTTTACGTTATTTTATTCTCATCACGTTTAGAGATTCATGGTTTATATTTACCGTTGTTAATGATGTTTACACGTTTACACAGGTTTCTGTTGAACGTTGGTGTATGTTAATGGTAACAAAATAACGTTCGCCATAATCGTAGCAAGCCCATGCACATAATAAACATAATGATGCAGACCAAAGTAAAACAAGGTCAAACTTTCTGTTTTGGCTGAGTGTAAAACTATCGTACCAATGAAGGTTTCAGTTGCAGGTTTAAAATGTAAACCTGTTAAGAATATGAACGCGATGTGACTGTAAATTAAATCCAGACGCGTCCCTTTGATCACAGCCGAGCGAGGAGATGGGAGGGGTGGGTGGGTGGGGTGTAAGGAACGTTTTGGAACTCAATGATACGACATCATTACCATGTAGCTAATTGTCTTCTGTAATCTAATCCGCTAGGCACAAACAGAAATATACCGCTCCATGGTGATATCGCTGCATCAAATCTATAATTATGTGGTCCTCAGCAATATTAACCTTCATCGCAGTAGCCTATCAATATTGCAACGAATACAATATCAAAATACAGACCAAACATCTGCATGGAAAGCAACAACAAGGGTCAAACATTCACACCGTGGTTATGTGAATCACGTCATGTCACATCGTGGTTATGTGGACAGCGTCACGTCACACCGTAGTTATCTGGACTGCGTCACGTCACGTCACATCGTGGTTTTCTGGATAGCGTCACGTCACACTGTGGTTATCTGGACAACGTTACGTCACACCGAGGTTATCTGGACTGCGTCACGTCACATTGTAGTTTTCTCGAGAGCGTCACGTCACACCGTGGTTATCTGGACTGCGTCACGTCACACCGTGGTTATGTGAACAGCGTTACGTCACCTCGTGGTTATCTGGACTGCGTCTCGTCACACCGTGGTTATGTGGATAGCGTTACGTCACACCGTGGTTATCTGGACTGCGTCACGTCACATTGTAGTTTTCTCGAGAGCGTCACGTCACACCGTGGTTATCTGGACAGCGTCACGTCACACCGTCGTTAACTGGACTGCGTCACGTCACACCGTGGTTATCTGGACTGCATCTTCTGGACTCGACTCCCGTAGATGAGGAGATCCGAATATGGAATGCTGTAGTTCGCTCCTGGCGCCTTCCTGTCCCAGTCGGGGGGGTTCCGGAGCCAAGGCTCCAGAACGCCAGTCCCGAATGAGGGGCGGTGGAGGCTCGATGGGGCCCGGCGAGTCCTGCTCCATGGGACTCGGACTCCTTCTGGATCTGGTCACTTGTCCTATGCTCTGGTGGTGTCCGGGGTGGCACACAGCCGGACAGGACGCCCTCGATTGTTCGCTGCCCGGTGCCACTGCAGGACTCTCGGTAAGGCGTCGGCTATGGAGTCGGGATGCCAACTCTATATTGTTTAGACTCGGTCCGTTTTGAGGCTTGCTCGGATCTATATCGACGTTCGGGTCCGGGATAATCTGGTCCATTTCATGCATTGGATGTTTGCTGGTCAATGGATCTTCCTCGTTTCTGGATTTCAGGATCCATATATTGCCAGCGGCGTCCATGGACAAGCGGCAGTCGTGATTGACGTCACCGCTGGGCTTCCCGTCGCCCACGTCATAGATTATGCTGCTCTCGTCATCCGGCATCTTGACGCTGACGTCATGGGATCCGGATTTGGCGACTTGATCCGGGGGACGACGAGTATGAGTCGGACTGAGGAGCCGGTCACGGGGCAGTCGCGGGGCGCTGCGAGACTCGGTGACGACGACCCTGGGGACGTAGCCATAGCCCAGCGCCCTCTGCGCCACCCCACCCCCACCCCCAGCGCCACCCCCGCGCCACGGCAGCAGCACCGGGGACCCCTCTCCGCTGGTGCTGCTCAGCTTACCGGAAGCGAAGCTATCGCCGCGTACCAAGCCGGATACGCGGCGGGGGGTGGGACTTCCGCCGAAGATCTCGTCCTCGGCCAGCCGCTCGTCCGTCGAGTCGAGCAGCGCTTTGGTCGAGTCGGCGTCGCTGAAGAACGGGTTGCGCGTGGCACTGGACTCCGCTGACGTCGCCAGTGACGTGCTGGCCGTCGCCGCCGAGTGGCAGTGTCCGGCCGCCAGGGGGCTCTCCACGGGCGTCATGGACCGGTAGCCGAGGCCGGTCTGACCGATCGGACCGGTCCGCGGCGAGTATGAGGAGGTCGGCGACCCCGTGGGCGTCTGCAGCGAGACCAAAGTGATGACCTTCTGCTTCAGGTTCTTATAGTTCTCCCTGGCGCCCTTCTCCCGCAGGTTGTTGGCCTGGTTGAGGTAGCGGTCGATCTGTTTCTCCTCCGTGTCCTCCTGCTTGTGCTTGAGCTTGCGCTTGGCCAGCGAGCCGATGAGCATGACGATGGAGAGGCCGTACACCAGGATGACGGCGATAACGAAGCTGGCGGCCCCGTCGGCGTCATAGTCTTCCTCGGCCTCCGCCTGCAGCGAGCTGGCGCCGATGGCCGTGAAGTTGAAGATCCCCTTGAGGGTACGATTGTTGGAGCCAGTCAGGGTCACCTCCAGGCTGTGGTAGTTGTTCCGGTCCACCCCCATGGCGGCCGAGGCCGCGGGATTGACGACCGCCAGTCCGCTATGTTCAGTTCACTGACTTCAATCCGTTATGTTCTGTCCGCTATGTTCAGTCCACTGGCTTCAATCCGCTATGTTCAGTACGCTGGGTTCAATCCGCTATGTGCAGTCCGCTGTGTACAGTTCGCTGTGCTGACTAGGAACAGGAAGTTCACCAGCTGGGTTCGCTATCACCAAACGGCAGGACGACCGTCCTTTCCTTGTGGTGAATAACTGCGTCAATGTCACATGCACTTCCGCAAATGGCGTCGCAGTAGCATGTAAACTTCCTTCTTCAGAATAAGTTCAAAATTCTATTGTACAAAGAGCGTACATCGCCATGGTTTCATGGACGCCATTTGTACTTAAGCAGTTGCCTTGACAACGATAAGTTCCGTTCACCGGCCGCTGCATGACAAACACTCCAGTTCCTGCTGTCACAACGAGACGCGCTCCCCCAGGTGCCATCGCTTGGCGCCCCCTATCCATGAGACTGCTACCCATCCAAATACCGAAAACTTGATGTTATGGCAGCTTGAGCCCGTGTTGATTCAATGAGCCTGGAACCGCTTGCAATGCTTCCGGCTTGTATCATGTGTACGACGACGGATACTCTCCAGGTATAGTTGTGGGTGAAGAAATTTCGCGCTGCGCCGCTCTGAAACAATATGAAAGATACAGTAATTTTAATGCATGTAGTATTCTTATGGACAATGGAGAAGGGTTCCTTAGTCGCTGTTGCCATTATTTCCTGAGCTTACAGCTGGATAATGATCACATGTAAAGTAAACCGCAGGAAACAATTGGAGATACACGCCCATCATCAAAATCACGGTTGCTTAGTCAAGTTGTAACTCATTATCAGTGTATATAGAGTAGATACATTGTATCATGACATCATGACATCATGTGCTGACCACAAGCGTTCTGAATTCATGTCAGTACAGACTGTGACAGTCTTTATCATATATAAGGCTGGGACGGATCCAGGGGGGGGGGGGGGGCACCCAACCCCGGCCTCCCCTTTTAGAGTCGAAATTTATACCATTTAACGCCCCCCCCCCCCCCCTCCCCTATCCATTTTCTGGATCCGCCTATGTATGGATATTATTTTATATGGATTGGTTCCATTTTGTCTGACCATGTGATTCGATAGACGGGCTGCAATGTAAGGAAATCTGATCCTCTGAACAGTGCAATTGCTTCATCGCATCAGCGCGAAACTCGCGTTTGACACGTCTCGTACACAAAAGAAATATTAAAAAGGCTTTGCTTACATATTCTGTTGCAGCGACATTCGGCTGATTGAAACCCAAGAACCTAGAGAGTCTATTGGAAGCGTAATATTTATTGACTGACGTCCATAGCTTACTGATCACGCTGTCGAACATGAAGTTGTGAGCGAAAACATGGAGCTCATCCCACTGTAATGACGTCATACGCACGTTCCAGCCTCATTGACAAAAATGTATAGTGGCCCCCCCCCCACCCCACCCGAATCCAGCAGGCAAGCCAACCCTGCCCCCCCCCCCAACAGACCCTCTCCGGATATCTATTAAATCTCCATATAAAATGGATTTAATGTCGGTCATTCACTTGAATCCGTTCTAGTGATAAATATGAACTTTGAATCAAATTTATTTGAACCAGTGTTGCGTGAAAATGTGTGTCGGTGTTTTATATCCTGAATCAGTGTTGCGTGAAAAGGTAATTTGCGTTGGATATTACGCCAGGTATTAAAGTGGGTTTATATGGTGTCGCCGCTGCAATGATTTTCTGAAACAAGTTGCTGGTCTGTTTGAAACGTTGCCGTGGGCGATAATAGGGGTGGGTGGTGTAACGCTACGCGGCGTGTTACCACTTCCACTGGTGACTGCCAATCCGTGCTATAGTGCTGGTTCCTTCGCGATTTTGACTTGCCGAATGGCAGATACCCCGGCACTTAATCACTCTGGACGGCTCGTAAACCTGGAGCACCCCGAGCACCGCGGGTAGAGTGGCCCGGCAAGGAATGTACGCCACACTGCTGTAGAGGGGGGAGACAGGGAAGGGGGAGCAGAGACGAGAAGAGAGTGGGGAAGGGGGGAGAAAGGGAAGGGAGAGCAGAGACGAGGAAAGAGTGGGGAAGGGGGGGAGAATGGGCAGGGAGAGCAGAGACGAGGAGGGAGTGAGGAAGGCGGAGACAGGGAAGGGACAGCATAGACCAGGAGAGAGTGGGGAAGGGAGAGCAGAGACGAGGAGCGAGTGGGGAATGGAGGGGAAGAGGAAGAGAGATATACTAAGCGGGATCGGGAGAGAGAGAGAGAGAAACAGAATGAAAAGGAAAAAGAAGGAGCGAAAGGGGGAGAAGAGCTGAGATTGCGAGAAAGACTAGAAGCTAGCAAATAAAGAATATTAGAGATCATAATTGCAGAACGAAGTAGAGTGCGAAAGGGAAAGAAATGAGAGATAAAGACCAAGAGGAGGCGGAGAAAGAAACCGGTTGAGAGCTCGATGAGGAGATTACGAAGCGGCGCTTTGAGCTTGAGCCGGCAATATATGCAGAGCGTGAGACAGACAGACAGACAGACAGACAGACAGACAGGAGGAAGTGACATCGATAGATGCCGATAGATCAAGACTTGTACGGGAAGTAGGAGAGACAGGCACGGAGAGGAAAGAAGTAGCGAACAATCGACACCTCCCCACCCCCCCCCCCCCCCACACCTCCCCACCCACATTTGCCGGTTAAGTAGCTTTCTATCCCGTGTGATGGCCGTGCGGTAGATTCCCGCAGAACTCAGTCAACACAGAGCAGTAAACATGGCTGAGCACTAAGCGAGGGCCCCACAGCAATGCCAGCGGGGTTGGGGGGGGGGGGGGGGGGGCAGTCGTGACGTGGCTACACCGACTGAACGGTATCAATTGGCCATTAAAGGCATTAACAAATAGTTACAAACAAATTATTCGTAACGGTGGCCGGGCGATCAGGGCATGGCTTGGCGAACGGCATCACGCTGCGGGCCGTGCCGCAGTGTGACGCAGTGTGGGCCACGAGGCAGTGTGGCAGTGTGGTCAATGTCGCTGTGTGGTAGAGTAGCAGCGTGGCAGTGTGGTCAATGTGGCAGTGTCGGCCATGAGGCAGTGTGGTCAATGTGGCAGTGTCGGCTATGAGGCAGCGTGGCAGTGTGGTAGAGTGGCAGCGTGGCAGTGTGGTCAATGTGGCAGTGTCGGCCATGAGACAGTGTCGTCAATGTGGCAGTGTCGGCCATGAGGCAGTGTGGTCAATGTGGCAGTGTCGGCCATGAGGCAGTGTGGTCAATGTGGCAGTGTCGGCCATGAGGCAGTGTGGTCAATGTGGCAGTGTCGGCCATGAGGCAGTGTGGTCAATGTGGCAGTGTCGGCCATGAGGCAGTGTGGCAGTATGGCAGTGTCGGCCATGAGACAGTGTGGTCAATGTGGCAGTGTCGGCCATGAGGCAGTGTGGTCAATGTGGCAGTGTCGGCCATGAGGCAGTGTGGCAGTGTCGGCCATGAGGCAGTGTGGTCAATGTGGCAGTGTCGGCCATGAGGCAGTGTGGTCAATGTGGCAGTGTCAGCCATGAGGCAGTGTGGTCAATGTGGCAGTGTCGGCCATGAGGCAGTGTGGTCAATGTGGCAGTGTCGGCCATGAGGCAGTGTGGCAGTATGGCAGTGTCGGTCATGAGGCAGAGTGGCAGTGTGGCAGTGTCGGCCATGAGCCAGTGTGGCAGTGTGGCAGTGTCGGCCATGAGGCAGTGTGGCAGTGTCGGCTATGAGCCAGTGTGGCAGTGTGGCAGTGTCGGCCATGAGGCAGAGTGGCAGTGTGGCAGTGTCGGCCATGAGCCAGTGTGGCAGTGTGGCAGTGTCGGCCATGAGGCAGTGTGGCAGTGTGGCAGTGTCGGCCATGAGCCAGTGTGGCAGTGTGCAGTGTGTCTGACCTGTATCGTTGTCTGGTCTGTGTCGTTGTCTGGCCTGTGTCGTTGTCTGACCTGTATTCTTGTCTGACCTGTGTCGTTGTCTGGCCTGTGTCGTTGTCTGACCTTTGTCGTTGTCTGACCTGTGTCGTTGTCTGGCCTGTGTCGTTGTCTGGCCTGTATCGTTGTCTGACCTTTGTCGTTGTCTGACCTGTATCCTTGTCTGGCCTGTGTCGTTGTCTGGCCTGTGTCGTTGTCTGGCCTGTGTCGTTGTCCTGCCTGTGTCGTTGTCTTGCCTTTGTCGTTGTCTGACCTGTATCCTTGTCTGACCTGTGTCGTTGTCTGGCGTGTGTCGTTGTCTGGCGTGTGTCGTTGTCTGGCGTGTGTCGTTGTCTTGCCTTTGTCGTTGTCTGACTTGTGTCGTTGTCTGGCCTGTGTCGTTGTCTGGCCTGTGTCTTCGTTTGGCCTTTGTGGTTGTCTGGCATGTGTCGTTGTCTGGCATGTGTCGTTGTCTGACCTGTATTCTTGTCTGACCTGTGTCGTTGTCTGGTCTGTGTCGTTGTCTGGCCTGTGTCGTTGTCTGACCTGTATTCTTGTCTGACCTGTGTCGTTGTCTGGCCTGTGTCGTTGTCTGACCTTTGTCGTTGTCTGACCTGTATCCTTGTCTGACCTGTGTCGTTGTCTGGCCTGTGTCGTTGTCTGGCCTGTATCGTTGTCTGACCTTTGTCGTTGTCTGACCTGTATCCTTGTCTGGCCTGTGTCGTTGTCTGGCCTGTGTCGTTGTCTGGCCTGTGTCGTTGTTCTGCCTGTGTCGTTGTCTTGCCTTTGTCGTTGTCTGACCTGTATCCTTGTCTGACCTGTGTCGTTGTCTGGCCTGTGTCGTTGTCTGGCGTGTGTCGTTGTCTGGCGTGTGTCGTTGTCTTGCCTTTGTCGTTGTCTGACTTGTGTCGTTGTCTGGCCTGTGTCGTTGTCTGGCCTGTGTCTTCGTTTGGCCTTTGTGGTTGTCTGGCATGTGTCGTTGTCTGGCATGTGTCGTTGTCTGACCTGTATTCTTGTCTGACCTGTGTCGTTGTCTGGCCTGTGTCGTTGTCTGACCTGTATCCTTGTCTGACCTGTGTCGTTGTCTGGCGTATGTCGTTGTCTGACCTGTGTCGTTGTCTGGCGTGTGTTGTTGTCTGGCCTGTGTCGTTGTCTGACCTGTGTCGTTGTCTGACCTGTGTCGTTGTCTGGCCTGTGTCGTTGTCTGAACTGTGTCGTTGTCTGGCATGTGTCGTTGTCTGGCATGTGTCGTTGTCTGGCCTGTGTCGTTGTCTGACCTGTATCGTTGTCTGGCCTGTGTCGCTGTCTGACCTGTGTCGTTGTCTGGCATGTGTCGTTGTCTGGCATGTGTCGTTGTCTGGCCTGTGTCGTTGTCTGGCCTGTATCGTTATTTGTCCACGTACGTTGTCTGGCTCGTTCCACAGTGTGGCACATGTGACAGCGTGGATTGTGCTGCAGTAATGCCCAGAGGAAAGTGATACACAATTCTACACACTCTGATCTACACGTCTCAGTAACTGATATGGAATAAATCGATCATCCCGTTTACTGTTCTGCTACCTTAATCCAAACATCAAATACCACTTCAAAATGCTGGCAGCCTACACACTATACGATAATCAAAATGGAAGCATACTTGTAAAGCCACAATAATCCGGCATGGGTCTCGACATCCATGCATCAGGTCCAGTGTGTTATTGCATCCATAGGCCAGCGAGCATTTATTTACCTTTCCTCTTTCCGTTATTTTGTACACCGGCTGCCATATGTTCCCCCATCCGCCGGTAAAGAGATTGTATGGGCGGCAATAATGCCCGTATATACATATATATATATATATTTATCTATCCAGGTCCCGGATACTACCTTCTGGTCAGCATCTGGCAGAAGGCCAAATCATGGTCCACTACTGCATCAGCTGATGGTGTCCGTCTGACCCGCCGCGAAGCAATATATAAAGTTCACAATGATGATGTCTGACTAGTGTTATCCTCGTGTTTCGGCGTCGGTAATTCTGACCGCATCCCCTCGTTTCTTTCAGCTGTCCCGTTTCTGATTGGTATGGGTGCAATGTAGACTCCCGAAGCCGGTTTACCTGCGTGAATGCGCACCGTGCGCCCGCAACACAAAGACTCGGTCTTATCGTGGGTGGGTGGTGGCCCAGCCCCCCGCGCTGCGCCCCACAGACTCACTACCTGGAAATGCCAAAGGTTTGGCGGAGTGCGTCCCGGGGCTCAGGCCACGCCGGTTGGTGGCTGATGGGGGGAGGGAGGAGTAGGGGGGGGGGTAGAGATGGGGTGGGGGTAAAACGGAGCGAAAGAGAGGGAGGACGAAAGAAAGTGGGGTTTGGGGTGGGAGGGGTGCCAGGACGGATAGCGAGGAGAGCGAAGCTGGGTTGGTCAGAAAAAAGGACGCTTATATAGCTAAACCATGTCTCACCCTCCTCCCGTCCGTCTTACCTCGTTATTTCTCCCTTGCATCACCACCACATGCCCCCCCCCCCCTCCGCCGCTCCGCCGTTCCTCATATCACCCACCCGTGTCTGCCTAGAGAAGGCCATACGGCCCCCCCCCCGCCCCCCCCCCCCCACCTCACCTACACAAACCTCCCCCCCCCCCCTCCCCCGGCAGAACGCTATGACGTAGACATGGCAGTCGAGCGCAACAAACACATCGGGACACATCGGCAGTATCAGGCAAATCATCGTCTGGATCCCTGCGGATCGCCACGCCCCCTCCCCCCCCCCACCCCACCACCTCCCGCCCGTCCTAACCCCACTCCACCACACCCTGCCCCCAGCCCCCAGCCCCAAATAGCCACTCCACCACACCCTGCCCCCAGCCCCCAGTCCCAAATAGCCACTCCACCACACCCTGCCCCCAGCCCTCAATACCCATTCCACCACACCCTGCCCCCAGCCCCCAGCCCCCAATACCCACTCCACCACACCCTGCCCCAGCCACCAGCCCCCAATACCCACTCCACCACACCCAGCCCCAGCCACCAGCCCCCAGCCGCCAAAACCCATTCCACCACACCCTGCCCCCAGCCCCCAGCCCCCAATACCCACTCCAACACACCCTGCCCCAGCCCCCAACCCTCAATACCCACTCCACCACACCCTGCCCCCAGCCCCCAATACCCATTCCACCACACCCTGCCCCCAGCTCCCAGCCCCCAATACCCACTCCACCACACCCTGCCCCCAGCCCCCAATACCCACTCCCACCACAACCCTGCCCCAACCCCCAATACCCACTCCACCACACCCTGCCCCCAGCCCCCAGCCCCCAATACCCATTCCACCACACCCTGCCCCTAGCACCCAGCCCCCAATACCTACTCCACCACACCCTGCCCCCAGCCCCCAGCCCCCAATACCCACTCTACCACACCCTGCCCCAGCCCCCCAATACCCACTCCACCACACCCTGCCCCAGCCCCCAATACCCACTCCACCACACCCTGCCCCAGCCCCCAATACCCATTCCACCACACCCTGCCCCCAGCCCCCAGCCCCCAATACCCACTCCACCACACCCTGCCCCAGCCACCAGCCCCCAGCCCTCAATACCCACTCCACCACACCCAGCCCCCAGCCCCCAATACCCACTCCACCACACCCAGCCCCAGCCACCAGCTCCCAGCCCTCAATACCCATTCCACCACACCCAGCCCCAGCCCCCAGCCCTCAATACCCATTCCACCACACCCTGCCCCCAGCCCCCAATACCCACTCCACCACACCCTGCCCCCCAGCCCCCAGCCCCCAATACCCACTCCACCACACCCAGCCCCAGCCACCAGCCCCCAGCCCTCAATACCCATTCCACCACACCCAGCCCCAGCCCCCAGCCCTCAATACCCATTCCACCACACCCTGCCCCAGCCCTCAATACCCACTCCACCACACCCTGCCCCCAGCCCCCAGCCCCCAATACCCACTCCACCACACCCTGCCCCCAGCCCCCAGCCCCCAATATCCACTCAACTCCACCCCTGTCCCTCTCCAGTTTTCGCTACCCTCGCCCCGGGGGAATAAATGAGATCCGGCCCACGTACGCAATGATTCCCCCCCCCCCGCAACTCCCACCCACCCTTACTCGAAGCCGTTTTGCAGCAGGCTTCTATCTCGGGACCGCATCGGCGGATGTGTCAAAATGGCCGCCTTCGCTGAAAATGATTCTTAATAATATTTGCTTTCCGCGGGCCTCCTCTTTGATGGATAGCCGGCTTCCTAAACACCGAAAAGAGCCCCGAGCTCCAACTCCAAGGCCCACGTGGGCAAGCCTCCCAATGACCCGTGGGGATAATACCCCACACATAGCTCACTCACTGGCCGTTAACGACATGGTCAGCGCAATTAACGGTCAGTGAGTTACTAAAGTAACGATTCTCTTGCCGAAAGCCCACAGCCGATGAAACAACAAATTCGTTCACGTATACAATTACAAGTGCTGCTTCAGTGAGGACAGAAAGCCTGCCATTCAACATAGTAATCGTAATTCCATGTTAATTGGCGTCGGGTGGCGTGGTACGGATGGACCCCCCAGTATGTCAGCGACGGTGTGCATCGCACCCTGGCAGCGGCGGGGTGTGTGGGTGGAGGAGGGGGGCGGGGTTATCTATTACTGGAGGCGGGGGGGGGGTACTGTGGGCGGCCTGTCAGACGTGCTCCCCAACAGCGGCGACTGGCAATCAATGTCTCCTTCAGGAGCTACAATACATTCATTTTAACCTTCTGCATCACCTTTCCCTTCGAACCCCCCCACCCCCCTCCTCCCCAGCTATACCTTACCCCCCCCCCCCACCCGTCTAATGCTACCACCGTGACGCCCCCTCCCGGCCAGCCTCGCGAACTTTTTCTCTCTTTTGCTTTCGTTATTTTTATGTTCTTTTTCAACTGATCCTTTCTTGTCCTGCGTTTCTCCCTCCTTCCTTCCTGCATGCCATCTTTCTGTCACATCTTGTTACACCACTGCCCGCTGTTCTTCTTATCCGTTGAGAACATGTACATAGTGTTATCGTCTACCAACAACAAAACCTATTTATATACCCTGTTAAAACCATTAATTTGAAACAACGATTTTCGCAATTAATTTGTTTGTGCTCGCATGAGACCTGCCTTTTCACATTACATACAGTATTTTTAATGGAATATTTTATCATCCCTATACCGAAGTGGCTGTGACATTAACACTGAAATTTGACGCCGGAACAGAACAGCAATATGATCGCTACACAATCTGCCCGTGATTACCGGCCAGGAATTCTTGCTTAGTCTCATTCCCGGCGAAGGATCCAAGATCCTCGATCCCTCACAGAGCCCAAGCACTGGCGACCACCACACGAACGCTGGATCCCCAGATAATAGGGTAGTTACAAAACAAGAGCCGAAATCAGCCGGAGGCTGAGGCTTACTGACAGAAGTGACTTCATCTTTGACGCACACGTATGTGGCACCATTTATGCGCCGAAACTATGGTACAGGCGATGACATGCAGAAACACATATACTATAAGCTGCTCCTGCCTCGTGCTGGCTACATGATGCCTTCAGTGATGCCTTCACGAACAATTTGGGCTAAATAGCGCTATAAACGGGCAAATTGGAATAGTTACCGCCTTCGGCGACCAATTTGGGCTAAACAGGGCCTTCAATGGCCAATTTGGGCTCAATAACGCCGATATCCGAAGGCGTTCTAGCCCACACTGCCCACTGAAAGCTGTATTGGGCTCGCTGAAAGCGCAATTTAGCCCAAATTGGACCTCTACGATGCGGATGCTGGAATAGCACAATCTAACGGCTGCTGTTCAACGCGGGCTGTTTTCCCAGATAGAGGGCGCCATTTTGAGTGAATTCGGCCAAATCCCGACTTTCTACGTGTGCTTGGTCCCGCCCTAATGCCTGTTCTCGGATTCATCATTGCTAAATTACGGAGCCCTCCAGCGTCAAAACTAAGCGTGCTAGTCTAGAAGCAAATGCGTATTCCTCACCAAAGTCGACGTTTGCCCGTCCTTTGAAACCAGTCCCGACTCTCTAACGTCGCTATTAATTTGATCTGCGGTCTAGTGCGCTAACCACTACACCAGGGAGGCCCCCCAAATATTAAGCGAGTTATTGCCCTTTGAAGTTCAATACGCCGTTTAACGTGAGGTGCACGTCAGTTTTGACGCACACGTTTCGGTACCGCAAAAAATGTTACGCATCGCAGCAGTTGTCCCTTGATATAAGGTACAGCGTCACATCAACCGGTAGTCGCTACGAGGTATTAATAGTCGAGTAATAGAGGTTATAAAATTATGACGTCATCACGTCATGGTGACGTCATGGCATGACGCACGGCAACGTCCAAATATCTAGACACAAACATGTGTGCCCTCAATCCAAAACGTTGATTAGAACGGCGGTAGGACTGTTAGTCCTTCAGATATAGCTTCACCTAATTACCGAAAATTGCTATTCTTCATCATTGCGGATAAATGAAAAACAAGCAGACGAAGAAAGGACTCTGCAGCTAAGATGTAAAAGAAAATAATGCTTTACTGCCAATAGCAATCTGGAGACAAATCTTGCCTACCATTTTACGCAACGATAGAATGTCTAGTTAGTTTTTCCGATTTTTTCCGATTTTTTTAAGTTAGACCTAATTTGTATACTTTATCATTGGACAAATCTTCGGTTGCCATGGAAACGAAACTGAGACGCGCGTTCGCCGTGGGTATACCGTAGACCTCTTGCACTCGTCCATATCTCGCACCGTGGTAAAGCAAAGTGAGATTGCTCTAACGAAAGTACGTCATATTGAAGGAAGTTTGATTATCTCCATAGGGTCCCAAGTTAAACGCATTCAAATATATACCAAAAAGTTAGAGGGATATATCACCGTGTTTATAGTTAATGGTCCATCCTACTGCTATCCTACTACAACTGTAAGCATAGAGCGGTGGCTTCAATAGGACGCTCGTGGGAGCCCCTGCAAACCCAAAAAATCCCTATCTTTCACAATGGGAAAAATTTCAAAAAAATCCTGGGACGTCAGTTCTTGTCTGAATTTCCTCTAGTAAGGACCATGGCTACTGGGTACCATGTTTAACCAAAGAAAAAAACCCGAAACTGTTTGATGCAGGCACCGATGAAATACGAGGCAAACAAATTTCCCCAGCCTGAGAGATTGAGGGCTTTAACATTGGAGGTCCCATAGGGAATTGCCGTCACCCCTGGAACCAGAAGTAAGATAGGAACATACTATTTTTATGATGCAGACGAACATCGGACCCCATTTCCTACAAAATAACGCCACTATCGATTTTGTATAATTTTTTGCAGATTTGTGACGATTTTTTTAATATACCGAAAGTGACGTCATCGTGACGTCACGTGACGCACTGGAAAAACGTAAGATTCTACAGAGGTTATTCCTATTCATATTTCTATGACATGTCAGAACCTTATAGCGATAACTTGGTTTTAAATGTGTCTAAAAGCCACAAAACTGACAGAGGTGATTTAGTGTGTTTTCCGAAAAACCTATTATCTCATTTTGCTCGAAAATGAGTATGACGCGTCAAAAAGGGAACAATACACGAAAGATGACCCTGGATGGGCGGCACATTCTGAAACTTACCCAAGATCTCTATCTCTAATATTAACGGAGATATATGCGTTGTTAACTTTTTTTATAAAAAATCGCTGTGACCTTGACCTTTGACCTACATATGCCATTAACGAACTTGACCGAGCCATTTCACGAATCTACCTTTTGGTAAAGACCGATGATCGTAGCTGTCGAATTACGACCTATATCGATCTGACAAACATCGATAGCTGACAAACATGCAAACAAATTTACAAACCGAGCTGAGTAGTATACTGACAGAAGTCTTTAGACTTCTGTCAGTAATAAAATACCCACGCCCACCGCACTGCCCCCCTCCCCGACCCGTCATCTCAATTCCCAACCAATCCCCTTTTAACATCGTATCCCGCCAATGACCCCTCCCCCGATCCACCCTCAGCCCATTTCCTTCCATCCCCACCCCTCAACTCTGCCCTTCCTCTATTCAGCCCCCCCCCCCCCCCCGCCCATCTCTGAGATGTCCTGCCTTCCCTCTCCCCGCCCCCTTCAAGCAATAGAGTCGTCATGCACGGGGCCTGGGTGTGTTCACATAGCAACACGGGGCCTGGGTGTGTTCACATAGCAACCAACACCCCTCGCTGTTTGATTCCTGCTACTCTACGCGCCATCTGCCTACAAATGTCTTTAACTGCTGACAACTGGTAATCGATAAGTCGCTAGGTTTCTCCGGGCCTTCGGATATAGAGACTACTCTTAAAGGATATCGTGAAGTAAGCCTATCAAATATGTAATTCAATGCGATTAGTGTTGTCGTCATTGGTCCTGGCTGTATCTGTACGACATATGCTGTTAGAGTTCTCTGTCTTCGATTTCTGCATATTCTAAGTAACG
The DNA here is from genome assembly GCA_964019135.1 of Arenicola marina. Lineage (NCBI taxonomy): Eukaryota > Metazoa > Annelida > Polychaeta > Arenicolidae > Arenicola > Arenicola marina. Next base: position 25,345,069 of record OZ025249.1, read on the forward strand.
TTCTTGTCATCATCTGTATATATTCAGCTTAAAACTTATCCCGATTGGTCCTGGTTCTTAATTTAATGATAAAGTGTCAATATAACTGTCAGTCCCACCAATCATAAGAATCCGATCGCCAACATCTGTAAATGCACATGCCCCCAAAAAAGCCATAAGAAAAAGAGCTGAAGAACCATAAGGTCAGGAAGGGGGAGGGGTCATTTTTCAAAATTCGCAGTGTCTACTGTCAGTTCTTAGCATATGGTGTTGCTGTCGGATTTTCGACAAACAACAGTCAAATTGTGTGGGTGTCAAATTTTGAAATGTTTTGGATTTTGGTGCCAAACTCGAGTGTTGATTTTTCGAAAATGGTCATATCGCATATCACCATTTACCCCTTCCAAACCCCGTGCGTATGAATATATGGTCGGCACGCTGGCATACATTTCCGCAGTAGGTCCTACTGCGCGTGTTACTGCGCGCAGGCTGCCTGTGACTGACGATCGGCGCATGCCACCACCATCATCTGAACAACCCGTTCACTATCGCTAGTACCGTCGGGTCGATTCAGCCTACAACGCGTACTATAGATACTCCCCAGTAACCTCCAAGCTCCTGGGAAACTATTAAACTCGTGACGAAGGACGTAAATCAGTTTTTATCCACTTTAAATGCACTAATTTTCGTACCTAATGACAGGCGCTGGCAGTGCTGCCATTGTTTGTGACAGGAAGCGGCCATCACAAAATGTCCACGCTGTCGTGTTATGGGGCATTCCTCATATAACATGGCCCTTCAATACCTTTCTTTGGCGGGATAAAATGGCGTTACGCGCGTTCTGTTATTTGGGTAACATTTTTTCGTAAACGCTAATTGATCGATATGGCAAAGTTATGACTTGATGGTAGAAATAATAAAATGGCTATAAGATCTACATATGGATATCTCTCGCGTGTCTGGAGACCAGTGCGTTTTATAACTAGATGCCACGAGAGATGAGAAATGACGATATGACGCAAGGAGAGCCATTGTTGTTGGGATGTGGTTGGTAGGACGACGACTGAAAGCCAAATTTGTGAGCGTGTTAACGATTGAAGGTGACACGAGGACATCGGTTGACGATCGAAGGCAAAATGTGAGCTTCCTTTGACGATTGGTGGTAGGATGTGAGCGTCTGTTGACGATTGCTGACAATATACGGGCTTCTGTTGGCCTGATGTCATTTGGCCGCATTGGCAGATTGGGCAATGTCAGCTGCCAGCGTCAGTTGATCTATGTCATCACCATGGTGAGTCTAACCCTCAGTGTCATCACCATGGTGAGTCTAACCCTCAGTGTCATCACCAAGGTGAGTCTACCCCTCAGTGTCATCACCATGGTGAGTCTACCCTCAGTGTCATCACCATGGTTAGTCTGCCCCTCAATGTCATCACCATGGTGAGTCTACCCGTCAATGTCATCACCATGGTGAGTCTCATTTTCAAAGGTCACTACCCTAGTTACCCACCCATTAAAGGCCATTTTCTCGTTAAGTCCACTCGGTCATGCCCCAAATCCCCAATCCACAAGGAGCTTTCAATTAATCCAATTGCCTCTAAGTGCGCTGCAACCTTTCGTGGGTTAACGACGTGACGTCCCCAAGGAAGAAAAGTCCCCCAATACCTGCCGCATCTGGCTGGTCGTGCGATAGCATCTATAGTATCTATAGTGACAACATCTGTAGTACATCGATGTTGTATTGTCTATATGCTACATGCTGTTTGCAGTAGGGTGTTTTTGCATGCTGCAGCATTACTGTATCACCGACCTACCACATGTCTGACCGTCCCAGTCTACCCGCATCCTGTCTTTGCTCCAGGCCACCCCCGCCCGGCATTTCTCTCAGTCCACCCTCGCCGTCTCACTCTGTCCCTCAGGCCACCCTCACCCTGTCTCTCCCTCAGTCCACCCTCACCCTGTCTCTCCCTCAGGCCACCCTCGCCCTGTCTCTCCCTCAGTCCACCCTCGCCCTGTCTCTCCCTCAGTTCACCCTCGCCCTGTCTCTTCCTCAGTCCACCCTCACCCTGTCTCTTCCTCAGTCCACCCTCACCCTGTCTCTCCCTCAGTCCACCCTCGCCCTGTCTCTCCCTCAGTCCACCCTCACCCTGTCTCTTCCTCAGTCCACCCTCACCCTGTCTCTTCCTCAGTCCACCCTCACCCTTTCTCTCCCTCAGGCCACCCTTTCCCTGCCTCTCCCTCAGTCCACCCTCGCCCTCTCTCTCCCTCAGTCCACCCTCGCCCTGTCTCTCCCTCAGGCCACCCTTTCCCTGCCTCTCCCTCAGTCCACCCTCGCCCTCTCTCTCCCTCAGTCCACCCTCGCCCTGTCTCTCCCTCAGGCCACCCTTTCCCTGTCTCTCCCTCAGTCCACCCTCGCCCTCTCTCTCCCTCAGTCCACCCTCGCCCTGGGTCTCCCTCAGTCCACCCTCGCCCTGTCTCTCCCTCAGTCCACCCTCGCCCTGTCTCTCCCTCAGTCCACCCTCGCCCTGTCTCTCCCTCAGTCCACCCTTGCCCTGTCTCTCCCTCATGCCACCCTCGCCCTGTCTCTCCCTCAGTCCACCCTCGCCCTGTCTCTCCCTCAGTCCACCCTCGCCCTGTCTCTCCCTCAGTCAACCCTCGCCCTGTCTCTCCCTCATGCCACCCTCGTCCTGTCTCTCCCTCAGTCCACCCTCGCCCTGTCCCTGTCTCTCCCTCAGTCCACCCTCGCCCTGTCTCTCCCTCATGCCACCCTCGTCCTGTCTCTCCCTCAGTCCACCCTCGCCCTGTCTCTCCCTCAGTCCACCCTCACCCTGTCTCTCCCTCAGTCCACCCTCACCCTGTCTCTCCCTCAGTCCACCCTCGCCCTATCTCTCCCTCAGTCCACCCTCGCCCTGTCTCTCCCTCAGTCCACCCTCGTCCTGTCTCTCCCTCAGTCCACCCTCGCCCTGTCTCTCCCTCAGTCCACCCTCACCCTGTCTCTCCCTCAGGCCACCCTCGTCCTGTCTCTCCCTCAGTCCACCCTCGCCCTGTCTCTCCCTCAGTCCACCCTCACCCTTTCTCTCCCTCAGGCCACGCTTTCCCTGTCTCTCCCTCAGTCCACCCTCGCCCTCTCTCTCCCTCAGTCCACCCTCGCCCTGTCTCTCCCTCAGGCCACCCTTGCCCTGTCTCTCCCTCAGTCCACCCTCGCCTTGTCTCTCCCTCAGTCCACCCTCGCCCTGTCTCTCCCTCATGCCACCCTCACCTGTTCTCTCCCTCAGGCCACCCTTTCCCTGTCTCTCCCTCAGTCCACCCTCGCCCTGTCTCTCCCTCATGCCACCCTCACCCTTTCTCTCCCTCAGGCCACCCTTTCCCTGTCTCTCCCTCAGTCCACCCTCGCCCTGTCTCTCCCTCAGTCCACTCTCGCCCTGTCTCTCCCTCAGGCCACCCTTTCCCTGTCTCTCCCTCAGTCTACCCTTTCCCTGCCTCTCCCTCAGTCCACCCTCGCCCTCTCTCTCCCTCAGTCCACCCTCGCCCTGTCTCTCCCTCAGGCCACCCTTTCCCTGTCTCTCCCTAAGTCCACCCTCGCCCTCTCTCTCCCTCAGTCCACCCTCGCCCTGTCTCTCCCTCAGTCCACCCTCGCCCTGTCTCTCCCTCAGTCCATCCTCGCCCTGTCTCTCCCTCAGTCCACCCTTGCCCTGTCTCCCCCTCAGTCCACCCTCGCCCTGTCTCTCCCTCAGTCCACCCTCGCCTTGTCTCTCCCTCAGTCCACCCTCGCCCTGTCTCTCCCTCAGTCCACCCTCGCCCTGTCCCTCCCTCAGTCCACCCTCGCCCTGTCTCTCCCTCATGCCACCCTCGTCCTGTCTCTCCCTCAGTCCACCCTCGCCCTGTCCCTGTCTCTCCCTCAGTCCACCCTCGCCCTGTCTCTCCCTCATGCCACCCTCGTCCTGTCTCTCCCTCAGTCCACCCTCGCCCTGTCTCTCCCTCAGTCCACCCTCACCCTGTCTCTCCCTCAGTCCACCCTCACCCTTTCTCTCCCTCAGGCCACCCTTTCCCTGTCTCTCCCTCAGTCCACCCTCGCCCTGTCTCTCCCTCATGCCACCCTCACCCTTTCTCTCCCTCATGCCACCCTCGTCCTGTCTCTCCCTCAGTCCACCCTCGCCCTGTCTCTCCCTCAGTCCACTCTCGCCCTTTCTCTCCCTCAGGCCACCCTTTCCCTGTCTCTCCCTCAGTCCACCCTCGCCCTCTCTCTCCCTCAGTCCACCCTCGCCCTGTCTCTCCCTCAGGCCACCCTTGCCCTGTCTCTCCCTCAGTCCACCCTCGCCCTGTCTCTCCCTCAGTCCACCCTCGCCCTGTCTCTCCCTCATGCCACCCTCGTCCTGTCTCTCCCGCAGTCCACCCTCGCCCTGTCTCTCCCTCAGTCCACCCTCGCCCTGTCTCTCCCTCAGTCCACTCTCACCCGGTCTCTCCCTCAGTCCACCCTCGCCCTGTCTCTCCCTCAGTCCACCCTCGCCCTGTCTCTCCCTCAGTCCACCCTCGCCCTGTCTCTCCCTCAGTCCACCCTCGCCCTGTCTCTCCCTCAGTCCACCCTTGCCCTGTCTCTCCCTCAGTCCACCCTCGCGCTGTCTCTCCCTCAGTCCACCCTTGCCCTGTCTCTCCCTCAGTCCACCCTCGCCATGTCTCTCCCTCAGTCCACCCTCGCCCTGTCTCTCCCTCAGTCCACCCTCGTTCTGTCTCTCCTTCAGTCCACCCTCGCCCTGTCTCTCCCTCAGTCCACCATCGCCCTATCCGATAAAATGGTACAAATCTGGCGCAAAATAGCACAAATTTAGCACAAGTTTGGCTCAAATATAGTGCATGTCTGGTACAACTCTGGTACAAGTCTGGCACAAGTATGGCACATATTTGGCACAAGTCTGGCACAAGTCTGGCACAAGTACGGTGCATTTTTGGCACAAGCCTGGCACAAGCCTGGCACAAGTCTGGCACACATCTGGCACAAGTATGGTACATATTTGGCACAAGCCTGGCACAAGTCTGGCACAAACCTGTCGCAAGCATTGTACATATTTGGCACAAGCCTGGCACAAGCCTGGCACACATCTGGCACAAGTATGGTACATATTTGGCACAAGCCTGGCACAAGTCTGGCACACATCTGGCACAAGCCTGGCACACATCTGGCACAAGTATGGTACATATTTGGCACAAGCCTGGCACAAGTCGGACGCGTCTCAAGCCCAGGGAGTGCGCTTGCGGGGCCCCGTCCCGGAGACATGCATGAGACTTACGCGTTGTACGAGACTTGGCTTTGGGTACATCGAAACACCGTTGTTAACCCTTTACTCCATCCGACCTTCACACAGCAACATCCTCATGGGTAGCCACCTTCCATTGCAGGCAACATGGACGCTACCGAAGGATCAGGAATTAGTTGAGGAAACCTCATGCTCCTAGCGTATGCTAGTCGGGGTGTCCTCGTTAAATAAATATGTTTAAACCAACTAGGTATTAGGCGTAGGAGTACTGATCTATATCACGGTAATTATGCCTGCACCGTACACCCATATATGCATAGGTAATGTATGGCATCTTAAGCATGGCTCAAGGTGTGCAGAGGTCTAATTAAGCCTAAAATTGGGCAATCTCACCAGGTCACAGGACGCCATTAACCGTGGCTCGTGGTTTAAGCGCCATTGTCGACAAACCGGAAGTGAGACCTGCGACGGTCGTTGGGCGCGGTTCATCACTGGAATCACTTCACATGATTCGAACCATTCCTCTGAGTCAATACCCTGATAGTCAACGGTCGCCAAGGTAACGTTGGGTGGCGAGAACAAGTCAACAGTCTCACTCTCCCCGCCGTCTTCGGCCAAAAGCAATCACTCTGGCGGCCAAAATGACAACCAGCGGACGCCGCTCAGTGATTGATAACATCACGAGCTTCACCGCCCCCTGTCGGCGCTGTACTAATAGTAAAAATAGCTTTATTTGTCACGACACACAGATAGAGACAAAAAATGTGTGCACAGAGACAGACATTTCTTTATTAGCATATGATTGGAATTGATTGAAATCAGAAACGACATAGGAAATATTATCCAGTGTCAACATTTTAATCAAATGAAGATCGTTGTTTCCATTAAAATTATCATCATTATTGTGTCAAGGGAAATTCCGATTGCCCTTAAAGCAACATTTCGTGGTTCTTTACCAGCCAAGAGATCAATCATACCATTCATCTATTAACCCAGGCGTCATATCGTCATAAAGGTGACCCAAACTATAAAACTCTAATTCTCGCCATACACGGGGTCTTCTCAGTTCCCACATTCGTCACGTGACCGACAACGAGACTGCTGTCTCCATCCGATAATGTGACTGATTTATTACCTTCGCCCCATTCCGATCCATCTTCACGACTCATCTGTGCCGGACAAGCCCTCCCTAAGACAAGACAGTGATGCATCACCGGCGTCTGCTCCATGTCTCCGGGCATCCTGTGCCATCTGGGAATGCAGGGAACGTGTCATGGACTACACAGTCTAGACGGAATGATATCACCCTATAGGGGCTTTTGTCTCCGTTCCACGAGCGCGGTGTCACATCTAATATATTCTGTTCCGAACTAGTTGTGTCAGATATAATGATATGTCTAGTTGTTTTTTACACTACACTCGCCCTGCCTGGCACCGGCTATATACATGGGCCCCTAGCTGGTTTGGATGGACCCCCCGGCCACTCCAAACACACACACCCTCCATCTATATTAAATGATGATTCTTCTCATACAAATGTTCATGTGCACAGTGGCGCACAGACTCAGCCTGCCGTAACTCACCCAATCCACTCCATAGGCTAGTACCTAGAGCAACTATACCTAGACCAATAGCCCCTAGACCAATAATCCCAAGACCAATAGCCCCTAGACCAATAATCCCTAGACCAATAGTCCCTAGATCAATAGTCCCTAGATCAATAGTCTCTAGACCAATAGTCCCTAGACCAATAGTCCCTCGGCCAATAGTCCCTAGACCAATAGTCCCTAGGCCAATAGTCCCTAGACCAATAGTCCCTAGCCCAATATTCCCTAGCCCAGTAGTCGCTAGACCAATAGTCCCTAGACCAATAGTCCCTAGCCCAATATTCTCTAGCCCAATAGTCCCTAGACCAATAGTCGCTAGACCAATAGTCGCTAGACCAATAGTCGCTAGACCAATAGTCTCTAGCCCAATAGTCCCTAGACCAATGGTCGCTAGACCAATAATCGCTAGACCAATAGTCCCTAGACCAATAATCCCTAGACCAATAGTCCCTAGACCAATAGTCGCTAGACCAATAGTCCCTAGACCAATAGTCCCTAGACCAATAGTCCCTAGACCAATAGTCCCTAGACCAATAGTCCCTCGGCCAATAGTCCCTAGACCAATAGTCCCTAGCCCATAGTCCCTAGACCAATAGTCGCTAGACCAATAGTCGCTAGACCAATAGTCTCTAGCCCAATAGTCCCTAGACCAATAGTCGCTAGACCAATAGTCCCTAGACCAATAGTCCCTAGACCAATAGTCCCTAGACCAATAGTCGCTAGACCAATAGTCCCTAGACCAATAGTCCCTAGACCAATAGTCCCTAGACCAATAGTCCCTAGACCAATAGTCCCTAGACCAATAGTCCCTCGGCCAATAGTCCCTAGACCAATAGTCCCTAGCCCAATAGTCCCTAGACCAATAGTCTCTAGCCCATAGTCCCTAGACCAATAGTCGCTAGACCAATAGTCGCTAGACCAATAGTCTCTAGCCCAATAGTCCCTAGACCAATAGTCGCTAGACCAATAGTCCCTAGACCAATAGTCCCTAGACCAATAGTCCCTAGACCAATAGTCGCTAGACCAATAGTCCCTAGACCAATAGTCCCTAGACCAATAGTCCCTAGACCAATAGTCCCTCGGCCAATAGTCCCTAGACCAATAGTCCTTAGCCCAATAGTCCCTAGACCAATAATCTCTAGCCCAATAGTCCCTAGACCAATAGTCGCTAGACCAATAGTCGCTAGACCAATAGTCTCTAGCCCAATAGTCCCTAGACCAATAGTCGCTAGACCAATAGTCCCTAGACCAATAGTCCCTAGACCAATAGTCCCCAGACCAATAGTCCCTAGACCAATAGTCCCTAGACCAATAGTCCCTAGACCAATAGTCCCTAGACTAATAGTCCCTAGACCAATAGTCCCTAGACCAATAGTCCCTAGACCAATAGTCCCTAGACCAATAGTCCCTCGGCCAATAGTCCCTAGACCAATAGTCCCTAGCCCAATAGTCCCTAGACCAATAGTCTCTAGCCCAATAGTCCCTAGACCAATAGTCGCTAGACCAATAGTCGCTAGACCAATAGTCTCTAGCCCAATAGTCCCTAGACCAATAGTCGCTAGACCAATAGTCCCTAGACCAATAGTCCCTAGACCAATAGTCCCCAGACCAATAGTCCCTAGACCAATAGTCCCTAGACCAATAGTCCCTAGACCAATAGTCCCTAGACCAATAGTCCCTAGACCAATAGTCCCTAGACTAATAGTCCCTAGACCAATAGTCCCTAGACCAATGGGTGGCTTCATTGTCTCCTTGAGTAGGTTTTTGCGTCAAAAGTGACTGTCACTGCGAATGCACTTGCCTTGCATTTCGCTGATTATTCCGATGTATTGTACAACTGGAGTTTGGAAGACATTATTTTGTCGATAATGAGAAGTCATAGTACTCTGATGATAAGTGAAATCAAAAAAAGGAGTGATTGCACAACACAGGTACCGAGATGAATACATCCAGCACGCGTCATAATAATTATTCAATCAAGGTGCCCAGATTGGTTGAAAAAGACATTGAAAAAGGTCGACATTTAACGTGAACACACAAACTTGGCCCAATAGGGCTGTACAGTCACTTCGGGATCTTATCGAGACCCCACGAGACAGGGATACCTGTGCTCTACGTCAATGCCTAGCATCAACGGCCTGTACGTGCTGCCTACCTTCCGGTTGTGTGCCTTCACTCGCCTCACACACAAGATCGGCTAAAGCTGTCCTTGAAAGCACAAATAACCACTGAAGTTATGTGCATATCCGAATTATAACCATCCGAGTAGATTTATGTAATGTATGAGCGGTTAGGCAGTTGATAAACCAGAATGCGGTTGTCTCATGAGTGACTGTCAGTGTCAGGCGATCTATCGTGCTGCGCGGGGTTTTCCATGTCGTATGACGTAATAATCATCATAACGCGCGTGTCTACGCGCGGTATCTATGGTTACGGAACAACGCTCCTTATATGGACTGAGCAGGTGAGGACAATGGTGCTCCGTTTGTCGTAGAACTGTAAACATCGATGATTTGGCTCAAAATACAACGCTTCCAGCAGTCCCATCGAACGGACCACATGCATTATGGAGAGATAAATGTCTTATCTTTAATTATATAATGATGTTATAGTTAGCCATGCCTGGACCAAAGCAAACAAAAAATAGTTTCACACCCACTCGATTCTTCATGCACAAACCGCGCAGCCGGCCGGTTCCAAACACTAAAACGTTGACTACAATGAGTGCGAGTCACGCAGTTGCAGCAAGGCACCAGCGTGATGCGCACTCGTTCTAAGAGCACGTGTTTTTTTGTTGGTCCCCAAAAGACCTAAACCGGAAATAGAACCCGCGAGAACTGTACAGCCCTATATTAAACATGTAGATTTCCACGTGGTGAATATCATGTTGAAAACCAAAGCCAACATAACTGTATCGACTGCCCATTATCAAATCCAAGATTCAATGTGAAATTTGCTACATTTTGTATTAAAAATCAAATCATCATCACTTGTATATATATCACTGCAGCAAACGTACACCACATCTGATTAGGCTATGGTTGAATATAGCGTTTCCATTTCACAGATCGTGTAATGTTGTCTGTGAAGTTAACACGAATAGCGTGAGTGCAGCTCTCTGTACTACTAACAACCTGCTATCGTCACGGGGATTCCGCCCGTCCTATACAGCTAACAAACGAACCAGCTGTGCCAACCACATTCCATAACCCCAGCGAACTGCCCATGCATGAGCGTGAGGCCCCACGCTTAACCTGCAGTGCCCTTCACGTGGGCACCGAGAAAAGGTCAACCCCACGGGACAATAGAGACCCAACAATTGCGTGAAGCAGGAACTTAAAAACGTACTTCGTGTAGATATGTAGGCCTACCGAACTAGAAACCTTAAGCTGTCGGCTTTTCGGTGGTACCCTGGCTAACTCAATCAGGGTGGGGCCGGCCGTCTGCTAGGGATCCTGGGACAGTCGGCGCCATATTGTCAGGGTGAACCCAGAGCTCTACCCGGGGGCGTGTGGTGGGGGTCGGGGGCACCGTTAGCACAGTCAGGGTGAACCCAGAGCTCTACCCGGTGGCGTGTGGGGCGGGAGGGAGGGGGGGCACCGTCGACACAGTCAGCATGCCTCCAGAGCACTACCCGGTGGCGTGCTTTAACCACACAACAATGTGCAACAGACCTGCTAAACATTCATTCATTCAAGTTGGAGCGACAAATAAATTCTAGAATATGTGGAATTTGGTCATTATTAGATGGTTCCCTCTGATAGTTGAGTTGGCGAGACTGGTGAGAAGCAGACATTACACATTGTGTTAGACATACTGTCCTGACGCCCTCCTATTCACCAGTAAATGCCACTACACCTTATGGTAATGAGACGTCCTCTCCTGACAATCTCCTATTCACCAGTAAATGTCACTACATCTTCTGGTAATGAGACATCCTCTCCTGACGCCCTCCTATTCACCAGTAAATGTCACTACACCTAATGGTAATAAGACATCCTCTCCTGACACCCTCCTATTCACCAGTAAATGTCACTACACCTTATGGTAATAAGACATCCTCTCCTGACGCCCTCCTATTCACCAGTTAATGTCACTACACCTTATGGTAATAAGACATCCTCTCCTGACGCCCTCCTATTCACCAGTAAATGCCACTACACCTTCTGGTAATGAGACATCCTCTCCTGACGCCCTCCTATTCACCAGTAAATGTCACTACACCTTATGGTAATAAGACATCCTCTCCTGACGCCCTCCTATTCACCAGTAAATGTCACTACACCTTATGCTAATGAGACATCCTCTCCTGACGCCCTCCTATTCACCAGTAAATGCCACTACACCTTGTGGTAATGAGACATCCTCTCCTGACGCCCTCCTATTCACCAGTAAATGTCACTACACCTTATGGTAATGAGACATCCTCTCTTGACGCCCTCCTATTCACCAGTAAATGTCACTACACCTTATGGTAATGAGACAACTTCTCCCACCCTCCTATTCACCAGTAAATGTCACTACACCTTATGGTAATGAGACATCCTCTCCTGACACCCTCCTATTCACCAGTAAATGTCACTACACCTTATGGTAATAAGACATCCTCTCCTGACGCCCTCCTATTCACCAGTAAATGTCACTACACCTTATGGTAATGAGACATCCTCTCCTGACAGCCTCCTATTCACCAGTAAGTGTCACTACACCTTATGGTAATGAGACATCCTCTCCTACCCTTCTATTCACCAGTAAATGTCACTACACCTTATGGTAATGAGACATCCTCTCCTGACACCCTCCTATTCACCAGTAAATGTCACTACCCCTTATGGTAATAAGACATCCTCTCCTGACGCCCTCCTATTCACCAGTAAATGTCACTACACCTTATGGTAATGAGACATCCTCTCCTGACGCCCTCCTATTCACCAGTAAATGTCAATACACCTTATGGTAATGAGACATCCTCTCCGGACGCCCTCCTATTCACCAGTAAATGTCACTACACCTTATGGTAATGAGACATCCTCTCCTGACACCCTCCTATTCACCAGTAAATGTCACTACACCTTATGGTAATGAGACATCCTCTCCTGACGCCCTCCTATTCACCAGTAAATGTCACTACACCTTTTGGTAATGAGACATCCTCTCCTGACGCCCTCCTATTCACCAGTAAATGTCACTACACCTTCTGGTAATGAGACATCCTCTCCTGACACCCTCCTATTCACCAGTAAGTGTCACTACACCTTATGGTAATGAGACATCCTCTCCTACCCTTCTATTCACCAGTAAATGTCACTACACCATATGGTACTGAGGCATCCTCTCCTGACGCCCTCCTATTCACCAGTAAATGCCACTACACCTTATGGTAATGAGACATCCTCTCCGGACGCCCTCCTATTCACCAGTAAATGTGACTACAGCTTATGGTAATGAGACATCCTCTCCTGACGCCCTCCTATTCACCAGTAAATGTCACTACACCTTATGCTAATGAGACATCCTCTCCTGACACCCTCCTATTCACCAGTAAATGTCACTACACCTTATGGTAATGAGACATCCTCTCTTGACGCCCTCCTATTCACGAGTAAATGTCACTACACCTTATGGTAATGAGACATTCTCTCCTGACGCCCTCCTATTCACCAGTAAATGCCACTTCACCTTATGGTAGTGAGACGTCCTCTCCTGACGCCCTCCTATTCACCAGTAAATGCCACTACACCTTATGGTAATGAGACATCCTCTCCGGACGCCCTCCTATTCACCAGTAAATGTCACTACACCTTATGGTAATGAGACATCCTCTCCTGACACCCTCCTATTCACCAGTAAATGACACTACACCTTATGGTAATGAGACATCCTCTCCTGACGCCCTCCTATTCACCAGTAAATGTCACTACACCTTTTGGTAATGAGACATCCTCTCCTGACGCCCTCCTATTCACCAGTAAATGTCACTACACCTTCTGGTAATGAGACATCCTCTCTTGACGCCCTCCTATCAACCAGTGAATGTCACTACACCATATGGTAATGAGGCATCCTCTCCTGACGCCCTCCTATTCACCAGTAAATGCCACTACACCTTCTGGTAATGAGACATCCTCTCCGGACGCCCTCCTATTCACCAGTAAATGTCACTACACCTTATGGTAATGAGACATCCTCTCCTGATGCCCTCCTATTCACCAGTAAATGTCACTACACCTTATGCTAATGAGACATCCTCTCCTGACACCCTCCTATTCACCAGTAAATGTCACTACACCTTATGGTAATGAGACATCCTCTCCTGACGCCCTCCTATTCACCAGTAAATGTCACTACACCTTATGGTAATGAGACATCCTCTCCTGACGCCCTCCTATTCACCAGTAAATGCCACTTCACCTGATGGTAGTGAGACGTCCTCTCCTGACGCCCTCCTATTCACCAGTAAATGCCACTACACCTTATGGTAATAAGACATCCTCTCCTGACGCCCTCCTATTCACCAGTAAATGCCACTACACCTTATGGTAATGAGACATCCTTTCCTGACGCCCTCCTATTCACCAGTAAATGCCACTACACCTTATGCTAATGGGACATCCTCTCCTGACGCCCTCCTATTCACCAGTAAATGCCACTACACCTTGTGATAATGAGACATCCTCTCCTGACGCCCTCCTATTCACCAGTAAATGTCACTACACCTTATGGTAATGAGACATCCTCTCTTGACGCCCTCCTATTCACCTGTAAATGTCACTACACCTTATGGTACTGAGACATCCTCTCCCACCCTCCTATTCACCAGTAAATGTCACTACACCTTATGGTAATGAGACATCCTCTCCTGACACCCTCTTATTCACCAGTAAGTGTCACTACACCTTATGGTAATGAGACATCCCCTCCTTCCCTTCTATTCACCAGTAAATGTCACTACACCTTATGGTATTGAGACATCCTCTCCTGAAAACCCTCCTAATCACCAGTAAATGTCACTACACCTTATGGTAATGAGACATCCTCTCCTGACACCCTCCTATTCACCAGTAAATGTCACTACACCTTATGGTAATGAGACATCCTCTCCTGACGCCCTCCTATTCACAAGTAAATGTCACTACACCTTTTGGTAATGAGACATCCTCTCCTGACGCCCTCCTATTCACCAGTAAATGTCACTACACCTTCTGGTAATGAGACATCCTCTCCTGACGCCCTCCTATTCACCAGGAAATGTCACTACACCATATGGTAATGAGGCATCCTCTCCTGACGCCCTCCTATTCACCAGTAAATGCCACTACACCTTATGGTAATGAGACATCCTCTCGAGACGCCCTCCTATTCACCAGTAAATGTCACTACACCTTATGGTAATGAGACATCCTCTCCTGACACCCTCCTATTCACCAGTAAATGTCACTACACCTTATGGTAATGAGACATCCTCTCCTAACGCCCTCCTATTCACCAGTAAATGTCACTACACCTTATGGTAATGAGACATCCTCTCCTGACGCCCTCCTATTCACCAGTAAATGTCACTACACCTTATGCTAATGAGACATCCTCTCCTGACACCCTCCTATTCACCAGTAAATGTCACTACACCTTATGGTAATGAGACATCCTCTCCTGACGCCCTCCTATTCACCAGTAAATGTCACTACACCTTATGGTAATGAGACATCCTCTCCTGACGCCCTCCTATTCACCAGTAAATGTCACTACACCTTATGCTAATGAGACATCCTCTCCTGACACCCTCCTATTCACCAGTAAATGTCACTACACCTTATGGTAATGAGACATCCTCTCCTGACGCCCTCTTATTCACCAGTAAATGTCACTGCACCTTATGGTAATGAGACATCCTCTCCTGACGCCCTCCTATTCACCAGTAAATGCCACTACACCTTATGGTAGTGAGACGTCCTCTCCTGACGCCCTCCTATTCACCAGTAAATGTCACTACACCTTATGCTAATGAGACATCCTCTCCTGACACCCTCCTATTCACCAGTAAATGTCACTACACCTTATGGTAATGAGACATCCTCTCCTGACGCCCTCCTATTCACCAGTAAATGTCACTACACCTTATGGTAATGAGACATCCTCTCCTGACGCCCTCCTGTTCACCAGTAAATGCCACTACACCTTATGGTAGTGAGACGTCCTCTCCTGACGCCCTCCTATTCACAAGTAAATGGCACTACAACTTATGGTAATAAGACATCCTCTCCTGACGCCCTCCTATTCACCAGTAAATGCCACTACACCTTATGGTAATGAGACATCCTCTCCTGACGCCCTCCTATTCACCAGTAAATGCCACTACACCTTATGCTAATGAGATATCCTCTCCAGACGCCCTCCTATTCACCAGTAAATGTCACTACACCTTATGGTAATGAGACATCCTCTCCTGACACCCTCCTATTCACCAGTAAATGTCACTACACCTTATGGTAATGAGACATCCTCTCCTGACGCCCTCCTATTCACCAGTAAATGTCACTACACCTTATGGTAATGAGACACCTCTCCTGACGCCCTCCTATTCACCAGTAAATGTCACTACACCTTATGGTAATGAGACATCCTCTCCTGACACCCTCCTATTCACCAGTAAATGTCACTACACCTTATGGTAATGAGACATCCTCTCCTGACACCCTCCGATTCACCAGTAAATGTCACTACACCTTATGGTAATGAGACATCCTCTCCTGACGCCCTCCTATTCACCAGTAAATGTCACTACACCTTATGGTAATGAGACATCCTCTCCTGACGCCCTCCTATTCACCAGTAAATGTCACTACACCTTATGGTAGTGAGACGTCCTCTCCTGACGCCCTCCTATTCACCAGTAAATGTCACTACACCTTATGCTAATGAGACATCCTCTCCTGACACCTTCCTATTCACCAGTAAATGTCACTACACCTTATGGTAATGAGACATCCTCTCCTGACGCCCTCCTATTCACCAGTAAATGTCACTACACCTTATGGTAATGAGACATCCTCTCCTGACGCCCTCCTATTCACCAGTAAATGCCACTACACCTTATGGTAGTGAGACGTCCTCTCCTGACGCCCTCCTATTCACCAGTAAATGCCACTACACCTTATGGTAATAAGACATCCTCTCCTGACGCCCTCCTATTCACCAGTAAATGCCACTACACCTTATGGTAATGAGACATCATCTCCTGACGCCCTCCTATTCACCAGTAAGTGCCACTACACCTTATGCTAATGAGACATCCTCTCCTGGCGCCCTCCTATTCACCAGTAAAAGTCACTACACCTTATGGTAATGAGACATCCTCTCCAGACGCCCTCCTATTCACCAGTAAATGCCACTACACCTTATGGTAGTGAGACGTCCTCTCCTGACGCCCTCCTATTCACCAGTAAATGCCACTACACCTTATGGTAATAAGACATCCTCTCCTGACGCCCTCCTGTTCACCAGTAAATGCCACTACACCTTATGGTAATGAGACATCCTCTCTTGACGCCCTCCTATTCACCTGTAAATGTCACTACACCTTATGGTACTGAGACATCCTCTCCCACCCTCCTATTCACCAGTAAATGTCACTACACCTTATGGTAATGAGACATCCTCTCCTGACACCCTCTTATTCACCAGTAAGTGTCACTACACCTTATGGTAATGAGACATCTTCTCCTACCCTTCTATTCACCAGTAAATGTCACTACACCTTATGGTAATGAGACATCCTCTCCTGAAAACCCTCCTAATCACCAGTAAATGTCACTACACCTTATGGTAATGAGACATCCTCTCCTGACACCCTCCTATTCACCAGTAAATGTCACTACACCTTATGGTAATGAGACATCCTCTCCTGACGCCCTCCTATTCACAAGTAAATGTCACTACACCTTTTGGTAATGAGACATCCTCTCCTGACGCCCTCCTATTCACCAGTAAATGTCACTACACCTTCTGGTAATGAGACATCCTCTCCTGACGCCCTCCTATTCACCAGGAAATGTCACTACACCATATGGTAATGAGGCATCCTCTCCTGACGCCCTCCTATTCACCAGTAAATGCCACTACACCTTATGGTAATGAGACATCCTCTCCAGACGCCCTCCTATTCACCAGTAAATGTCACTACACCTTATGGTAATGAGACATCCTCTCCTGACACCCTCCTATTCACCAGTAAATGTCACTACACCTTATGGTAATGAGACATCCTCTCCTAACGCCCTCCTATTCACCAGTAAATGTCACTACACCTTATGGTAATGAGACATCCTCTCCTGACGCCCTCCTATTCACCAGTAAATGTCACTACACCTTATGCTAATGAGACATCCTCTCCTGACACCCTCCTATTCACCAGTAAATGTCACTACACCTTATGGTAATGAGACATCCTCTCCTGACGCCCTCCTATTCACCAGTAAATGTCACTACGCCTTATGGTAATGAGACATCCTCTCCTGACACCCTCCTATTCACCAGTAAATGTCACTACACCTTATGGTAATGAGACATCCTCTCCTGACGCCCTCTTATTCACCAGTAAATGTCACTGCACCTTATGGTAATGAGACATCCTCTCCTGACGCCCTCCTATTCACCAGTAAATGCCACTACACCTTATGGTAGTGAGACGTCCTCTCCTGACGCCCTCCTATTCACCAGTAAATGTCACTACACCTTATGCTAATGAGACATCCTCTCCTGACACCCTCCTATTCACCAGTAAATGTCACTACACCTTATGGTAATGAGACATCCTCTCCTGACGCCCTCCTATTCACCAGTAAATGTCACTACACCTTATGGTAATGAGACATCCTCTCCTGACGCCCTCCTGTTCACCAGTAAATGCCACTACACCTTATGGTAGTGAGACGTCCTCTCCTGACGCCCTCCTATTCACAAGTAAATGGCACTACAACTTATGGTAATAAGACATCCTCTCCTGACGCCCTCCTATTCACCAGTAAATGCCACTACACCTTATGGTAATGAGACATCCTCTCCTGACGCCCTCCTATTCACCAGTAAATGCCACTACACCTTATGCTAATGAGATATCCTCTCCAGACGCCCTCCTATTCACCAGTAAATGTCACTACACCTTATGGTAATGAGACATCCTCTCCTGACACCCTCCTATTCACCAGTAAATGTCACTACACCTTATGGTAATGAGACATCCTCTCCTGACGCCCTCCTATTCACCAGTAAATGTCACTACACCTTATGGTAATGAGACACCTCTCCTGACGCCCTCCTATTCACCAGTAAATGTCACTACACCTTATGGTAATGAGACATCCTCTCCTGACACCCTCCTATTCACCAGTAAATGTCACTACACCTTATGGTAATGAGACATCCTCTCCTGACACCCTCCGATTCACCAGTAAATGTCACTACACCTTATGGTAATGAGACATCCTCTCCTGACGCCCTCCTATTCACCAGTAAATGTCACTACACCTTATGGTAATGAGACATCCTCTCCTGACACCCTCCTATTCACCAGTAAATGTCACTACACCTTATGGTAGTGAGACGTCCTCTCCTGACGCCCTCCTATTCACCAGTAAATGTCACTACACCTTATGCTAATGAGACATCCTCTCCTGACACCTTCCTATTCACCAGTAAATGTCACTACACCTTATGGTAATGAGACATCCTCTCCTGACGCCCTCCTATTCACCAGTAAATGTCACTACACCTTATGGTAATGAGACATCCTCTCCTGACGCCCTCCTATTCACCAGTAAATGCCACTACACCTTATGGTAGTGAGACGTCCTCTCCTGACGCCCTCCTATTCACCAGTAAATGCCACTACACCTTATGGTAATAAGACATCCTCTCCTGACGCCCTCCTATTCACCAGTAAATGCCACTACACCTTATGGTAATGAGACATCATCTCCTGACGCCCTCCTATTCACCAGTAAGTGCCACTACACCTTATGCTAATGAGACATCCTCTCCTGACGCCCTCCTATTCACCAGTAAAAGTCACTACACCTTATGGTAATGAGACATCCTCTCCAGACGCCCTCCTATTCACCAGTAAATGCCACTACACCTTATGGTAGTGAGACGTCCTCTCCTGACGCCCTCCTATTCACCAGTAAATGCCACTACACCTTATGGTAATAAGACATCCTCTCCTGACGCCCTCCTGTTCACCAGTAAATGCCACTACACCTTATGGTAATGAGACATCCTCTCTTGACGCCCTCCTATTCACCTGTAAATGTCACTACACCTTATGGTACTGAGACATCCTCTCCCACCCTCCTATTCACCAGTAAATGTCACTACACCTTATGGTAATGAGACATCCTCTCCTGACACCCTCTTATTCACCAGTAAGTGTCACTACACCTTATGGTAATGAGACATCTTCTCCTACCCTTCTATTCACCAATAAATGTCACTACACCTTATGGTAATGAGACATCCTCTCCTGAAAACCCTCCTAATCACCAGTAAATGTCACTACACCTTATGGTAATGAGACATCCTCTCCTGACACCCTCCTATTCACCAGTAAATGTCACTACACCTTATGGTAATGAGACATCCTCTCCTGACGCCCTCCTATTCACAAGTAAATGTCACTACACCTTTTGGTAATGAGACATCCTCTCCTGACGCCCTCCTATTCACCAGTAAATGTCACTACACCTTCTGGTAATGAGACATCCTCTCCTGACGCCCTCCTATTCACCAGGAAATGTCACTACACCATATGGTAATGAGGCATCCTCTCCTGACGCCCTCCTATTCACCAGTAAATGCCACTACACCTTATGGTAATGAGACATCCTCTCCAGACGCCCTCCTATTCACCAGTAAATGTCACTACACCTTATGGTAATGAGACATCCTCTCCTGACACCCTCCTATTCACCAGTAAATGTCACTACACCTTATGGTAATGAGACATCCTCTCCTAACGCCCTCCTATTCACCAGTAAATGTCACTACACCTTATGGTAATGAGACATCCTCTCCTGACGCCCTCCTATTCACCAGTAAATGTCACTACACCTTATGCTAATGAGACATCCTCTCCTGACACCCTCCTATTCACCAGTAAATGTCACTACACCTTATGGTAATGAGACATCCTCTCCTGACGCCCTCCTATTCACCAGTAAATGTCACTACGCCTTATGGTAATGAGACATCCTCTCCTGACACCCTCCTATTCACCAGTAAATGTCACTACACCTTATGGTAATGAGACATCCTCTCCTGACGCCCTCTTATTCACCAGTAAATGTCACTGCACCTTATGGTAATGAGACATCCTCTCCTGACGCCCTCCTATTCACCAGTAAATGCCACTACACCTTATGGTAGTGAGACGTCCTCTCCTGACGCCCTCCTATTCACCAGTAAATGTCACTACACCTTATGCTAATGAGACATCCTCTCCTGACACCCTCCTATTCACCAGTAAATGTCACTACACCTTATGGTAATGAGACATCCTCTCCTGACGCCCTCCTATTCACCAGTAAATGTCACTACACCTTATGGTAATGAGACATCCTCTCCTGACGCCCTCCTATTCACCAGTAAATGCCACTACACCTTATGGTAGTGAGACGTCCTCTCCTGACGCCCTCCTATTCACCAGTAAATGCCACTACACCTTATGGTAATAAGACATCCTCTCCTGACGCCCTCCTATTCACCAGTAAATGCCACTACACCTTATGGTAATGAGACATCCTCTCCTGACGCCCTCCTATTCACCAGTAAATGCCACTACACCTTATGCTAATGAGATATCCTCTCCAGACGCCCTCCTATTCACCAGTAAATGTCACTACACCTTATGGTAATGAGACATCCTCTCCTGACACCCTCCTATTCACCAGTAAATGTCACTACACCTTATGGTAATGAGACATCCTCTCCTGACGCCCTCCTATTCACCAGTAAATGTCACTACACCTTATGGTAATGAGACACCTCTCCTGACGCCCTCCTATTCACCAGTAAATGTCACTACACCTTATGGTAATGAGACATCCTCTCCTGACACCCTCCTATTCACCAGTAAATGTCACTACACCTTATGGTAATGAGACATCCTCTCCTGACGCCCTCCTATTCACCAGTAAATGTCACTACACCTTATGGTAATGAGACATCCTCTCCTGACGCCCTCCTATTCACCAGTAAATGTCACTACACCTTATGGTAATGAGACATCCTCTCCTGACGCCCTCCTATTCACCAGTAAATGTCACTACACCTTATGGTAGTGAGACGTCCTCTCCTGACGCCCTCCTATTCACCAGTAAATGTCACTACACCTTATGCTAATGAGACATCCTCTCCTGACACCCTCCTATTCACAAGTAAATGTCACTACACCTTATGGTAATGAGACATCCTCTCCTGACGCCCTCCTATTCACCAGTAAATGTCACTACACCTTATGGTAATGAGACATCCTCTCCTGACGCCCTCCTATTCACCAGTAAATGCCACTACACCTTATGGTAGTGAGAAGTCCTCTCCTGACGCCCTCCTATTCACCAGTAAATGCCACTACACCTTATGGTAATAAGACATCCTCTCCTGACGCCCTCCTTTTCACCAGTAAATGCCACTACACCTTATGGTAATGAGACATCATCTCCTGACGCCCTCCTATTCACCAGTAAATGCCACTACACCTTATGCTAATGAGACATCCTCTCCTGACGCCCTCCTATTCACCAGTAAAAGTCACTACACCTTATGGTAATGAGACATCCTCTCCAGACGCCCTCCTATTCACCAGTAAATGCCACTACACCTTATGGTAGTGAGACGTCCTCTCCTGACGCCCTCTTATTCAGCAGTAAATGCCACTACACCTTATGGTAATAAGACATCCTCTCCTGACGCCCTCCTATTCACCAGTAAATGCCACTACACCTTATGGTAATGAGACATCCTCTCCTGACGCCCTCCTATTCACCAGTAAATGTCACTACACCTTATGGTAATGAGACATCCTCTCCTAACGCCCTCCTATTCACCAGTAAATGTGACTACGCCTTCTGGTAATGAGACATCCTCTCTTGGTGTCCTCCTATTCACCAGTACATGACGCTATACGTAGATCGCAATAACATCCAAATGGCAACAGTATCGGGTGCGCCACGCCATTATAATTATTCAATAATCGAAGTAAAGCTGTCGATTTATATGTCGATATCGAGGGCAAGCAAGCCCTTCGAAGCACTGCTGCAATATATTTACAAACCCTGTGAACTTCTACGCAACATTGTCATTCCAACCAGTTAACCCTCCATCTTTGTTTCTCGCTCTATATGAGAGCTTTCATATGAGGCACGCTGCTTACATAGCACCGGTAACATGTTGTTAATATCAAATTGAAAACCGT
The DNA here is from genome assembly GCA_964019135.1 of Arenicola marina. Lineage (NCBI taxonomy): Eukaryota > Metazoa > Annelida > Polychaeta > Arenicolidae > Arenicola > Arenicola marina. The sequence continues at coordinate 25,367,373 of OZ025249.1, forward strand.
TAATCACCTTTAACAATTCTCCCTCGAATAACACCTTACATTTTCGCTCCTCTTCATCCAAAATTGATTGAGAAAATATAAAGCCATCAAGTCGGTATGTTTTGTTTTTACGAATTAAATATATTTACACACCATTCGTAAAACAAGTTCGTATTTTATTATGCCTAGCTTTAGTGTTTACCATTGGCGGAGGTATATCGTGATAAAGGTCATTGCTGTTTTTGTCTTTAATCCTTGCCATGAGCCAGCCATAGATAGACTCTCTATTCATACACACACACACTTCGGTCCTTGTCACCAGCCAGGCAGGCTCCCGGCAGCCAGGCAATGCCCATCTCTATTCACGAACACGGTTTATGATGACAGCGGCTCCCTTTCTCCTAGGGCATAACCGTCCGACACGAACTGGAAAACGATGATAATCAAAGCTATTCTCCATAGCGATTATCTGACGAGGGCTTTGTGAAAGTATGATGCATTGGAGCTTCCGGCCATGTTTGTGCACACGTGCGGCAAGGGGCCGAGGAATCCATGGGACCATCAAAACAAAAGACGCAGTTGCCACTAGAGAATCATTCAACCCGCAACCGGCGGGTATGTAGCCACGTTTTTTTTAAAGTAAAGGACGGATTCATTGTTAGTGCCATGACACAGACAAAGACGATACAAAGTTACCCGCAAATGACCGGTGGGTGTATGATTGTATGTACCGCTCTCAGACGCCATCTTGGAGCCGCTACCTTCAGGCCAGGTCTCATTATGCACGCCACCGGAACCACCATAGACGGAAGGGACCGGACCACACGCCACGCAGGGACTTCAACCATCGATTGCATTTGATAGTAATTTTCGCTGACGGATCATTCAATAATGTGTTTTTCTCTTGTGATAGGTCAAGTCATGCCCAAAGGATCCCCTTGATTATCTCTTCATTCCAGCGTTGCCAATGGCGACCAGTGTCGCTGATGCGGGTCCATAAACGGATTGCTTGGGACTTAACGTGGGATGAAGAGAGCTTCAGAAATTAATGAACACTCGCATTGACAGTTCTTTCGCTAACACGAGGACATGAATTAAATTACATTGATCTATTTGCGAGGCTTTCAGATGAAATTGCTTCCCTCTAGGGACTAATTGTGATTAACTGTGAAGTATTATTTGATGTTTCATGCCACCATTGTGAACAATTACAGCTTCAACTAAAATAAGCATTTATTGGCATAACATACGCCTTTTGTCATTCACGCAGCACAACACAATGTGCGAGTTTGAAATAGAGATAAAAAGCTTAATAGTTTATATGGCGATGACTAAGAATAAAACTGTCTCGTTTGTTCACCTGATACGTGAGTTTATACAGCGCGAACCGTGTCTCCGGAATTTATTTCTGTAACTCGGTGGCAAATGTTGTCATTTGCGCAGCGCCGCCTGGCGGACAGTATAAGCGAATTTGTTATCAGAATGGTCAAACAACAGAGGTATATCGTGGCCCCTCTCTGCTGAGATATACAGCGGATTATGTGCATTATTATCTGCATCAAGGGACCATGAATCGGTCTATCTTCCATGTAAAAACCCACGAAATATATTATTGTAGTAAACGTTAGGCGTAAGTAATACGTGAGCTATGCTTAAACAATGGTTCGGTCTTACATAGAAGACCCACGAATCACTGGCGGAAGACTAACGGTTATAATATCAACCTATTATTCAGTCCAAGATGGCACAGCATTACTCCTAAAGGCTGTCCAACTGGTGATTCGTGTTATGATTCAACGCCGATGTTAATCCGAGATATCAGCTCAACTCTTGATGCCTCCGATTATAAGGTATTAGTTTGATGAGTGAATCAGTGACGTGGTGCCGAACAGTCAAGAACAAAATAATATCGTGAGCTTTATTGGCGCGAAACACAAAATTATGGCTCACCGTTAGGCCCTGCGATAAACCCGATCTATGCACCGACACTGAGCCCCGCCCACGCTTGAGTATTTTTTCTTAATCGTGAGTATGAAATTGACAATCACAGCTGATGGTAGGTACAAGTGAGAAGTACTCATCTCTGAAACTGATAAGAAAGCGATATGCTGCTTTGTTTGTCCGACTTGTTTGTCCGACATAACACACATAGAAGATATATTTTCGCCACATGAAAACAATAATTTGGAGCTACAATGACATTTCACTTGGAATACTATTGCTATGAGGATATGTGCTATACTAGGTCTGGACTCAGATTTCTGTGAGTCAATAGTGTTGATGTTATTATCAGTAATGGTATGATGTTCAGCGACAATGCATGGGCAATGCATATATTAACCCACATCACCGCAGCCTAGTGATATGGTCATTGTTATTTTATGACCATACTCAGTATACTGAATTAGTATCCCTGAGATCTTAATATCTTTATTATCGAATGACCATCGATCTTTGTTACCACGTGGTCTCGAGATGAGCTAGTATATAAGCCTGTGGAAATCGTGTACCGGCCTTGATGCTGTACCAACCACGGAAGACACACGTCCTGCAATAAACCAGGGATGACATAACTCTCTTCTAGCTAACCCTTCGTCTTCCCTCACACGACACAACAGTCATTATGCTGGCTCTCTCTAGCAAAACGTTACGGGCATTACCCTGAGAGGATTATCGTACCCGCGTATGCAACGTTCGTCCTCTAACAGGGCGAGCCGCAACGAACTTCAGTCTTTTAGCCATAATGGCTTTCGGTAATTAGAAGCAGCCACACACCCATTACCTATGCAACCCAGACGTACAGCCAACTCGCCTTGCATGGGTTCTCATGAATGCCGCCCTTTCTAAGGAAGGTGCTTTGCAGAGGCCGAACGGTTTTGACCAAAACCAGCATCCATACTGACAACCCAATGGGGCATCTGATAAAACCAGTTTGCTTTCGGACATAACGAGGCCTCGATGCGCAGTCCGCATGCTATGGCACGTCGTTTAACACGTCAGACAAGTTGATTTCATTCAGTCGATTCAGTCGCAGAAAATACCTTTTAGACGAACATAATTGTTGATGGCAGGATGAATTACTGTCACGCAAACTGACACTCTGCAGGTGGCAGGAGTCGAACACTAGCACAAACAAAAGTTTTAGTTGTGATGTGTTTTAATTGCAGAATAAGCATGAAACGCCACAGGAGCCATATTGTTCGTCCCGTCCTGGGTTCTGTGCTTGTAGGTCTAACAAAATATGGTTCGGTTTTATGGTTATTGAAAACAATCTATTTCGCCTTTTGCACTGAATTAATGTGTTCGTCCAACACTTTCTTCGATTGTATGACATTATTTTCACTGGCGCGTAGGATGTATTCATTGTTCAAGAGATTATGGTGGACAAGAATACAAGGAGATTGCACGCAAAACAATTGTATATCGCATGGCTTTCAAAGGAAGAACAGAACATTGTCACAATTGACGGATTTAACGAATAAACAAGTCAAATTACGACTTTAATAAATGTATGAGGGTGTGTGACTGGTTATCCCCAACAGCTGTCGATCTAAATAAACAGATATGACAGTAACACCCAACACAAAAATCAAACAACCGAATTCGGAAAACCGACCAGAAAACGAAGTGTTTTATCGCATCTCCTTCTAACTCCAAGACTAATTGCGTGAGGATCGGTCATAATTCAACTGTAAAGCCACCCAGTAATGCAACAGGGCCATTAACACAGACAGAGATGATGTCAAATGACCCACAATCGCCTTCAACGAGAGTCACCAGCTACCAGCCACAAGAAAAAAAGTCACCGGGAAATCATGTTCTATGGTAAACAGGCTTCTTTTATGCAGTGTACTCTTTACTTTACAGCGGCAGCGGGGAAGCCCGGTTTTTCAACATGTGCCCTGGTTTACGATGAACTTCAGCACCAGGGTTCGCCCTGACAGTGATAGCGGTTAATGTGGACCTATGGGTCCTCGTCACACGAGACGGGACGGGGGTGGGGGGGGGGGGTGGCGGGGCGGGCCTGGCGGGGGTGCCCCCCTCGCCCCATCCCGCCCACCTCCCTGTGACGCGTGCAATCTCCCCGGTAGAGGATTGAAATGCCCTCTACCCGTCCCAGGGGTACTCCAGCCAGAGGTCGCTCCCCAGGAAACAATCCTGGGCAGGACGACTTTATTTCAGTTTTTGAGGAGGGCCGGACGAGTTTATGATGGCCATATATCCGTGGGAAAGGGCACCTTCACCAGGGGAGAGTAGCCATTCATCATATGCACCGAGATAAATTTATATATATGTCTTGGTAGTTTCTATCCCCTGTGTGGCCATATGCGTTGGCTACAGAAACTGCACTCTTCATATCGTTCTGTTCTTCAAAAAAATATCTTTCTTAAAAATACCACAAAACCGAATGCGGTACGCCTATGTATTAATACCACAGCTGGACAGAAGTTGTGTTGTCTTAGTGATGACAAATCCCTGATACCATTATATCTTGACCCATATTGCTTTCGTGACATATCAGGACGAACCACGCCTTTCTACAGGGCCACGTGGTGCCTTGTACCCCGGGGTTGACCCTTATTATCGCTCGCAGCGGCACTGCAGACACATGCGACGTCGCTGACCCTCTGAGGAAATGACTTAGACTCTCACTGGAATATAGGCCAAGTGCTTTGGCATATATGCCATCAGGCACCACCGAGTGTTGCTCCTGGAAACAGGCTGGGAGACGACGGTCTGCGGTAAGTCCTGCTGTCGCCATGTAGGCTATGGCGATATTAAGGAGGATAAGACTGGCCGACGGAGGTCAGCGGTAAGTCCTGCCCTATGTTACAGGGGCCATCGAGATATTAGGGATCCTATGGATGGCCCACGTCGTGTCTGCTGATTCTTACTGTCTGTTGTGTCTACTGCAGTCGCTCGCTGTATTTTATTCTTTACTAATCTTAATGTATTTTTAAGTTGCCCGTATATCTTTCACAGATGATAAGAAAGCCGCCTTATCGTCACTGCGCCTGCCTCATGATTGTTGCAGCGATGCTCACATATTACTCACGCCAAGCAGTTACAATACAATGACAATCGATTATGGCGGACCACCCGTAGTGCCAAGCCATGGCCTTCATGAACCACATGCATAAATAAATACCACACATATAAATAAGTCGGTAATCTCCACGACCCCCACCCCCTCCCCCACCCTCCACGTCGTAATGGGTGGGGGGGGTGTCGACACACGCGGCCACAGGGACGACCTTCCCAGACAGCCCCCCTGGCACGAGTGTCATAAGACCAGTTCATCCGGATCCCCATATAGCCTCGGCGGCCGCACAGCGACGTCCGAGCCGACACTTTATTGAGTCCTTAACATTTTACGCGGCTCAGGTGCTCGATTAGCTCCGACAACGATCCGTGCCAAGGCGACCCCGGGGAAGGAAGGGGCTAGGTGGTGGAGCGGAGGGCTTGGGGCGTGGGGGGGGGGGGGCAAGAGGCGGGGGAGGGGCGGAGTAGTGACGGGGTGGGGTTGAGGGGGGAGAGGAGGCGACGGGAAGGGGCAGTGTTGTGGCAGGGGAGGGGGGGCGGAGGCTAGCGGCGTTGATGGCAATGTCTGGTTGGGGTATTGGGGTGGCTGGGAGGGTGGGAGGGCGAGGTCAGGAAGTCGGGGGGGGGGAGGGGGGAGGGGGGGTGGTGTCCGCTTGCCCGGGGCAAAGAGGCATATATCGCAGCTGGTATCGAAGTTGAGAGGGGATGCCGGGTTTAGAGGATTAGAGCTTGAAGGGGGGAAGGGGGAGGGGTGTACAGATTGTGGGGAGGGTGTGGGAGGGTGGATAGATCAAGTGCCGTAGGGTGGGAGTTCGTTGTATTGAGAGGGCGGGGGCGAGGGGTGAGGGTGGCGGGTGAGGGGGAGGGGGTGGTATCAATGACATAAAGCTTCGTGATATCTGGCGAAAAGAAAGTTTTATTGCACCGGAGTGCACATAGCCGGCAAATGCTTTTGCTGGGGGGGGGGGGGGGGGCAATGACACCAATCAATAATGTTGCCGCTTGTGCTGGACTATGAGAGCTCTAAGATAAACACATCATGGCCTAAAGCATCCTTCAAACCTGTGGCCATATATCGTATTGGTCCATAATACATGTTAGTTGCATGCAACCCTATCTTTGGCTTCCCGTTTAGTATTGACCAATTCAAACATATTATCAATATAGCAACATGTAAATATTTAATTTCATTCCGCAGAGTAAAGGCTCTAATTACACTTGGCGCATCACGTTTATCGTGACGTCATGTCACGTGGCACAAATAATGCGCACGTGACGCCATCAATTCATCAGCCGTGACACGGACCAGGCTGCGTCACGTGGTCGGCTTGCAGAAGGGTCACGTGGTCGGCGGGCAGCGGGGGTCATATGGTCAACGGGCATTGGGGGTCACGTGGTCGGCGGCCAGGGGGTCACGTGGTCGGCGGGCAGCGGGGGATATATGATCAACGGGCAGTGGGTGTCACGTGGTCGGCGGCCAGGGGGTCACGTGGTCGGCGGGCAGGAGGGTCACGGAGTCGGCTCGCAGCGGGGCCACGTGGTCGGGGTTTGGGGGATCATTCACCAGGGGCGGTCCGGTGGCGCACACTGAGATCAATCGTTATTCGCTTCATTCCAGGATGGCCAAGGAGAGGCGTGGGTGGTGTGGGTGACGGGTGGGCGGTGGTGGTGGTGGGGGCGGGGGGGGGAGGTTAAGAGGAACACTTAGAACCCAGAATTGAGAGATTTGGAACACCATGTCTGGGAGGATCGAGGGGGAGGGTGTAGGGGTAGGGTGGGGAAGAGCGTGGGGAGTGAGGAAGAGGAGGGGGGGGGGGGGTGGAGGGGAGACATAGTGGGAGAGTTACAAATCGGTGCTTCAGTGGGTGGGGTGGCGCTACCCGCACGGGCGAAGATTATCGGTGTGTGTTCCTCCAACGACACATGGGAGGGAAGAGCGGGGAGGAAGTAGGGGTTGAGGGTGGCATCCCCCTCCCCTGGTTCACAGGGGGGTGGAGCTCCCACCGGATCCCCGCTGTCTGCCGGTCACAGGGGCGAGGTGGCCAGCCATGACACAACAGGTCCTCGGAACCCCCGACCGAGCCATAAAACAGACAGATAAAGATCACTGCCCCATCGGCCGGGTGCAGACCCCAGCCGGCCAGCCAGCGACACACAGACAGAGACACAGTGACACAGAAACAGACAGACAGACCGACATACACAGGGACAGACGCAGGGACACAGACATAGACGGATAACCGGCTTGGGACCAATGGTCGTCCGTCACCCATAGTTGTGGGCGGGGGGGGGGGGGCAGGGCGCAGTTCGTCGTGTTCCCAGATCACGAATAATAAAGTTTTTTATTCCCAGTTAACGATGAATTTAAAGATGAACTGCACGCATACAAAACAAAGGCGGATCCATGATATAAATTGGCGATAAATTTCCCGATTCACGGTTATTTATACCATTAAAATTCCGGATAAATGCACGATAAATGGAAATCCTTGATCACGACTGTCTTGCAAGGTGCATATGGCGGTGTCTGAACGTGTAACTCACGCCACCGGCCGAATCACTGAGCATCCAGACTGCTGCATCCCGACTGTGGCTTCCTGGCGGTGGGGAGATCCGTGGTGGGGGGGGGGGGGGGAGGGGGTGGATCTCATTTGGAACCTGTAGACAGTTGTCCTTCGTGTGACGAGGCCCATTTTTGGGAGGATCTTCTACCGTCAATGTTGACTGCGGACATTTTTAAAGAACATGTGGATGATGTACAACGGGTTAGCCTGCGCCTCAGTACTTTTCTCCCACGAAAATCGCAATTCAAAGCTTAGCAACCTCAATTCCAGTAGAGTGAAAAGGTGTTTTCGGAGAAAATTAAAGAATGAACAACAGTTAGTTACAACAGCTGTTTCGTCTTGGGGCTCCGGGGCCGGCCCGATAGCTCAGCTCGCATTGAGAGCTTTGATCACCTGAGAGCCTAACGGCACGGGGATTGGTGGTTCGAGCCCTGCTGTGCCCATGTCTGTGTGGTCGCAGGATAAAGATCCCATGTCTTTCTTCGTAAAGAGTAAGGGGTTACCCCCGGAGACATGGCTCCACTCTTCCTTCCGTCTCCCATTGACGCGATATGGACAACAGTGGTTAAAGCGTCTTGAATAATCAACCAACCAATCGTCTTGACAATCCCCTCGTTGTCCAGCAGTAGTCTCGCCCCGTTGTCCAGCAGTAGTCTCGCTCCGTTGTCCAGCAGTAGTCTCGCCCCGTTGTCCAGCAGTAGTCTCGCCCCGTTGTCCAGTAGTAGTCTCGCCCCGTTGTTCAGCAGTAGTCTCGCCCCGTTGTCCAGCAGTAGTCTCGCCCCGTTGTCCAGCAGTAGTCTCGCCCCGTTGTCCAGCAGTAGTCTCGCCCCGTTGTCCAGCAGTAGTCTCGCCTCGTTGTCCAGCAGTGGTCTCGCCCCGTTGTTCAGCAGTAGTCTCGCCCCGTTGTCCAGCAGTAGTCTCGCCCTGTTGTTCAGCAGTAGTCTCGCCCTGTTGTCCAGCAGTAGTCTCGCCTCGTTGTCCAGCAGTAGTCTCGCCCTGTTGTTCAGCAGTAGTCTCGCCCCGTTGTTCGGCAGTAGTCTCGCCCCGTTGTTCAGCAGTAGTCTCGCCCTGTTGTTCAGCAGTAGTCTCGCCCTGTTGTCCAGCAGTAGTCTCGCCTCGTTGTCCAGCAGTAGTCTCGCCCCGTTGTCCAGCAGTAGTCTCGCCCCGTTGTCCAGCAGTAGTCTCGCCCCGTTGTCCAGCAGTAGTCTCGCCCCGTTGTCCAGCAGTAGTCTCGCCTCGTTGTCCAGCAGTAGTCTCGCCTCGTTGTCCAGCAGTAGTCTCGCCCCGTTGTCCAGCAGTAGTCTCGCCCCGTTGTCCAGCAGTAGTCTCGCCCCGTTGTCCAGCAGTAGTCTCGCCTCGTTGTCCAGCAGTAGTCTCGCCCTGTTGTCCAGCAGTAGTCTCGCCCCGTTGTCCAGCAGTAGTCTCGCCCCGTTGTCCAACAGTAGTCTCGCCCCGTTGTCCAGCAGTAGTTAGTTGGATAGACTCTTGTCGATTGCGTTCTCTCTTTTTTTTTCTTTTTCTTTTTTTTTCGCACAAGAGATCGACATGAACAGTAATACATAATAAAAAATCGCTTGCGTTCTTAAGTCTTGTGCCCCTTCGGGCAAGGTAGTCACCCATCTGATTCCTTCCAAATGAACCTAAATCACCCTTCTGATCCTTTCCCTACGAACCGACCCACCCTTCTGATCCCTTTATCACGAACTGACCCACCCTTCTGATCCCTTTATCACGAACTGACCCACCCGTCTGATCCCTTTATCACGAACTGACCCACCCGTCTGATCCCTTTATCACGAACTGACCCACCCGTCTGATCCCTTTATCACGAACTGACCCACCCGTTTGATCCCTTTATCACGAACCGACCCACCCTTCTGATCCCTTTATCACGAACTGACCCACCCGTCTGGTCCCTTTATCACGAACTGACCCACCCGTCTGATCCCTTTATCACAAACTGACCTACCCGTCTGATCCCTTTATCACGAACTGACCCACCCGTCTGGTCCCTTTCCACAAAGAGAGCCACCCTTCTGATATATTACTCATGAATATATCCATCCTTCTGATCAATTTCTCACGAACAGAAGCACCTTCTGAACTCTACCCCAGGAACGGATCCACCCTTCTGATTCCTTTCTCGGGAACAGGTCAGCCCTTCCGATGGATCCCTTCTTTACCAACCCATTCATCTATCTGACCGCTGAACCACGAACCGAACCACCCTTCTGATCCCTTCCCCACGAACCGAACCACCCTTCTGATCCCTTCCCCACGAACCGAACCACCCTTCTGATCCGTCCCCCACGAACCGAACCACCCTTCTGATCCGTTCCCCACGAACCGAACCACCCTTCTGATCCGTCCCCCACGAACCGAACCACCCTTCTGATCCCTTTATCACGAACTGGCCCACCCGTCTGATCCCTTTATCACGAACTGATCCACCCGTCTGATCCTTTATCACGAACTGACCCACCCGTCTGATCCCTTTATCACGAACTGACCCACCCGTCTGGTCCCTTTCCACAAAGAGAGCCACCCTTCTGATCTCTTACTCATGAATATATCCATCCTTCTGATCAATTTCTCACGAACAGAACCACCTTCTGAACTCTACCCCAAGAACGGATCCACCCTTCTGATTCCTTTCTCGGGAACAGGTCAGCCCTTCCGATGGATCCCTTCTTCACCAACCGATTCATCTATCTGACCGCTGAACCACGAACCGAACCACCCTTCTGATCCCTTCCCCACGAACCGAACCACCCTTCTGATCCGTTCCCCACGAACCGAACCACCCTTCTGATCCGTCCCCCACGAACCGAACCACCCTTCTGATCCCTTTATCACGAACTGGCCCACCCGTCTGATCCCTTTATCACGAACTGATCCACCCGTCTGATCCTTTATCACGAACTGACCCACCCGTCTGATCCCTTTATCACGAACTGACCCACCCGTCTGGTCCCTTTCCACAAAGAGAGCCACCCTTCTGATCTCTTACTCATGAATATATCCATCCTTCTGATCAATTTCTCACGAACAGAACCACCTTCTGAACTCTACCCCAAGAACGGATCTACCCTTCTGATTCCTTTCTCGGGAACAGGTCAGCCCTTCCGATGGATCCCTTCTTCACCAACCGATTCATCTATCTGACCGCTGAACCACGAACCGAACCACCCTTCTGATCCCTTTCCCACGAACAGAACCACCCTTCTGCTCAGTTCCCCACGAACCGAACCACCCTTCTGATCCGTTCCCCACGAACCGAACCACCCTTCTGATCCCTTCCCCACGAACAGAACCACCCTTCTGATCAGTTTCCCACGAACCGAACCACCCTTCTGATCCGTTCCCCACGAACCGAACCACCCTTCTGATCCGTCCCCCACGAATCGAATCACCCTCCTGATCCCTTCCCCACGAACCGAACCATCCTTCTGATCCCTTCCCCACGAACAGAACCACCCTTCTGATCAGTTCCCCACGAACCGAACCATCCATCTGATCCGTTCCCCACGAACCGAAGCACCCTTCTGATCCGTCCCCCACGAACCGAACCACCCTTCTGATCCCTTCCCCACGAATCAAATCACCCTTCTGATCCCTTCCCCACGAACCGAACCACCCTTCTGATCCCTCCCCACGAACCGAACCACCCTTCTGATCCCTTCCCCACGAACCGAACCACCCTTCTGATCCCTCCCCACGAACCGAACCACCCTTCTGATCCCTTCCCTACGAACCAATCCACCCTTCTGATCCCTTCCCTACAAACCGATCCACCCTTCTGATCCCTTCCCCACGAACCGAACCACCCTTCTGATCCCTTCCCCACGAACCAAACCACCCTTCTGATCCCTTCCCTACGCACCGAACCATTCTTCTGATCCCTTTCCTACGAACCGAACCACCCTTCTGATCGTTTCCCCACGAACCAAGCCACCCTTCTGATCCCTTCCCCACGAACCAAACCACCCTTCTGATCCCTTCCCCACGAACCGAACCACCCTTCTGATCCTTTCCCCGCGAACCGAACCACCCTTCTGATCCCTTCCCCACAAACCAAACCACCCTTTTGATTCCTTCCCCACGAACCGAACCACCCTTCTGATCCCTTCCCCGCGAACCAAACCACCCTTCTGATCCGTTCCCCACGAACCGAACCACCCTTCTGATCCCTTCCCCACGAACCGAACCACCCTTCTGATCCCTTCCCTACGAACCGAACCACCCTTCTGATCGTTTCCCCACGAACCACACCACCCTTCTGATCTCTTCTCCACGAACCGATCCACCCGTCTGATCTCTTCTCCACGAACCGATCCACCCCAGTTACCTGGTTCGTCTTCATTCCCCTGGATTATTGACAATTTAAGTCATGCTCGGGAATTATAGAGAAATTAACCTTCATTCCCGGATAATGTGGATATATTATAGCAGGGGGCGGCCAGTCTCCGCCAAATTAGACATGACGTGACTCTATTAGTGGTGACCCAATTAACGCCCCAAGGCTGGCCACGTGGTCCTCAGAGACCGGCTGCCTTCCCCATCCGGCAGCTAGATATTCTGGGACTAGCTTGACGACTTGGCTTCTCAGGACGACGCTTCCTGTCTCAGTAATTTCATCTGTTAATATGTACTTAAATTAACTATAACCGCAAAGTATGCTGCGCCATTCACAATTGATTACATGTCAGCAGAATATATATTACCTACTCTACAATGAATTTGACACTAATATAATGGCCTACTACATTTGTATTCAAGGAATTTTTCTTTACGTCCAGTCAAGTCATGTAGTGGTTCCGTGAAATACCCGGGCAACACATGTCTTCTAGTGAACTGTAACAACAATACAGTGCCATTGTTGGGCAACGAGAAAACGACGGGGCCTGCAGTTGCCTGCTACGTTATATATCTATAATCATTGGTGATAGATACCAGATGTTCACTCGTGCAGCGCACAACTAACTCTTCTGTCCTTCGTGGCATATTATGCCCTGTCATTTACTATCAGTCCCTAGTGATTGGGACCATGGTCCATATGTATAGTAATGCATATGAGTTTTGGAGATGTCGTGCGTGGTCCAGGGTATAAGTTGGGCGCCAGCATCGGCCCCTACGGGGTCACAGGGGTCATGACGACCAACACCTCTTCCGGAATCCATTATCATGTATGATCGCGAAACCGCTTGAACAACGGTGAAATGGTGTGTATTTTGTATTTTTATTTGTTTTGCATGTTAAATCGTAGGAGGCCCAAATAGGAAACCATACCATATAAAGAAAGCTTCAGGGCATGCCATGAGAACGAAGTAGGTCATATATATTAAGTAGTTCAAGGAAATCATTCTGAAATCACCACTGCATAAAGATATATTACAAAATATATTAAAAGACTTCATGTGTTGACTATGTATACAGCAACTTAAATCCTTATTATATTAGCCCGTCCAATTTCTTCAGAGAATAACTGAGAAGGTCTAATATAATAAGGATCTCCCAAGATGTTTAATCACGCATCACATTGTCATTGACATATCGGGTTCCTGTAAAACGCTAAAGAATAAGGCTCACGACTAGTGCGCAACCAATGGGACCGATACACGTGGTGTGACAGCAACTCATGCAGATACCGATCACACAATATGGATCCATTCCCCGGCTATCCGTGTCTCTTCCCCATTGATGGAGGAAGCGATAACTTCGCGCTGCCGGCCACCATGTCCCTGCCATCAGTGGACGTGCTAGGCTGACGTAGATCACCGGGTCGATCCTTGCGCCTTCCCTCAGACCTTCCTCGGAGTATCTCTGCTTGTCGTCCTAAGCTCACCATTATCACAAGCAGACCTTCCTCAAGTCGTCGCTCTTTCCAGTTATAGCCTTGGGAGAAATTGTGCCTAATCGTCATCCATGGTGTACAATCTCATTTCTACTTTGTATTATACCACGGCGTCTGTTCTCCAAAGTATTCATTAATCCTCTTTTGCATCTCTACCAACTTATCTTCATCGTCCTACTAGATGTACATTTATCTTTCCTATACCATTACCAACTTGTCTTCATCGTCATTCAATGCGTACATTTATCTTTCCTATACCTTTACCAAATTGTCTTCATCGTCATTCAATGCGTACATTTATCTTTCCTATACCTGTACCAAATTGTCTTCATCGTCATTCAATGCGTACATTTATCTTTCCTATACCTTTACCAAATTGTCTTCATCGTCATTCAATGCGTACATTTATCTTTCCTATACCTTTACCAAATTGTCTTCATCGTCATTCAATGCGTACATTTATCTTTCCTATACCATTACCAACTTGTCTTCATCGTCATTCAATGCGTACATTTATCTTTCCTATGCCTGTACCAAATTGTCTTCATCGTCATTCAATGCGTACATTTATCTTTCCTATACCATTACCAACTTGTCTTCATCGTCATTCAATGCGTACATTTATCTTTTCTATACCTGTACCAAATTGTCTTCATCGTCATTCAATGCGTACATTTATCTTTTCTATACCTGTACCAAATTGTCTTCATCGTCATTCAATGCGTACATTTATCTTTTCTATACCTGTACCAAATTGTCTTCATCGTCATTCAATGCGTACATTTATCTTTCCTATACCATTACCAACTTGTCTTCATCGTCATTCAATGCGTACATTTATCTTTCCTATACCTGTACCAACTTGTCTTCATCGTCATTCAATGCGTACATTTATCTTTCCTATACCATTACCAACTTGTCTTCATCGTCATTCAATGCGTACATTTATCTTTCCTATGTCTTTACCAACTTGTCTTCATCGTCATTCAATGCGTACATTTATCTTTCCTATACCTTTACCAAATTGTCTTCATCGTCATTCAATGCGTACATTTATCTTTCCTATACCTTTACCAAATTGTCTTCCTCGTCATTCAATGCGTACATTTATCTTTCCTATACCATTACCAACTTGTCTTCATCGTCCTGCAACGTGTACATTTATCTTTCCTATACCTTTGCCAAGCGGTCTTCATCGTCTTCAATGTGTACAATTATCTTTCCTATGTCTTTACCAACGTGTCTTCATCGTTCTTCAACGTGTACATTTATCTTTCCTATACCTTTGCCAACCAGTCTTCATCGCCCTCAATGTGTAAATTTATCTTTTCTAAACTTTTACCAACTTGTCTTCATCGTCCTGCAACGTGTACACTTATCTTTCCTATACCTTTACCAACTTGTCTTCATCGTCCTTCAATGTGTACATTTATCTTCCCTATGTCTTTACCAAAGTGTCTTCATCGTCCTGCAACGTGTACATTTATCTTTCCTATGTCTTTACCAACTTGTCTTCATCGTTCTTCAGTGTGTACATTGATCTTTCCTACACCAACTTGTCCAACGCACAATTACCTTCTTCATACCTCCAGCAAGAAGTCTTTCATTTTCTCTATGTTGTACAATTATCTTCCTCATGCCTCTATCAAACAGTCTTTGTTTTTTCTCTGCGTTGAGCAACTCTCTTCTTCATACCTCTACCAAGCCGTCTTTCCTTTTCTCGGTGTTGTGCAATTATATTCTTCTCCCTTCACCAAGCCGTCTTTCCTTTTCCCTGTGGTCACCGTATAAAATTACCTTCCTCAGGCCTCTAACCCGCCGTCTTGTCCCCACATTTATCACCGAGATGACTCTCTCGATATCATAGTTCTTCATCGTTTACAATGGTCCTCTTGATACTCTTACCAAACCGTCCCTCCTTCTCGTCTGTGGTCGGCGTAGTTTGGCTCCGTCTTCACTAAATCCCACCCCGAACATTAGGAAATTGTCAAACCAGAGACAAAATCAAATTGTTCAGGGGAAGCGCTGACGGTTAACACGGATAGGAGGGATATTTATGTCCCGGTGGGACACTAGCATTTAAATGGAGTCTGGATCCATATCGCTGATCGATGGCAGTTTAGGGGTTAATTTTGGTTCTCACTTCAACCTCAAATACCGCCCACAAATACCGCCCACAAATATGCATTGCTGGCCCAAGACCAACAAACGACAATATATGGGGTCATTTTTTAGTACATCCCAGAGGTTGAGATTCGAGGGCAGATTACACTGACATAAAAACGTGGACAAAATATATAGTACAAAGTTGCTTCGCATTGTCCAGTCTGTTGCTATGTTAAGATACAAAAAGTGATGAAGTCAGTAGAAACCGTAGTGATTATTTGGAAGCATGACTCATCATCGTATTATTCAGTTGTTCCATGCGTTTGCGAGCATGGTTAGATCCGGAGTTTACGAAATGGAACTAAAATTAATGCAAAATAATAAAAAATGAATATCATTTTTCCAGTTGTTGTATATTCACCCAACTCCATACGTCCCTGGCAGCAGAACGCCAGCGCCCCCTACACATTGCAGAGAGAATGGTGCCGCGACAGCACATCCGTTTACAGTCAGAAAACGGTCAGGTGTTCAAATAAAGGCTGCCTATACCAGCCAACATTCTCAATTACTCAAAAGCGGTCCTAAGTGCATATCGCCCCTAGTGAATACCGCCCCATGTACATACCGCCCCATGTACATACCGCCTCAAGAACATACCGCCCCACAATGGTCAAATAACACCAAGTAGATACCGCACCAAGTACATACCGCCCCAAGTCAATACCGCTACAGATGAATTCAGCCCCAGGTGAATACGGCCCCATGTGAATACCGCCCCAGGTGAATACCGCCCCAGGTGAATACCGCCCAGGTGAATACCACCCCAAGTAGAAGCCATCCTGAATACACACCGCCTTAACGCATAGATCTCAAATACATTCAGTCCCAAGTAGATACCGTCCCAAGTAAATACCGTCCCAAGTAGATACCGCCCCACGTATATACCGTCCCATGTAGATTGCGCCTCAAGTACATACCGCCCCACGGTTGACAAACCGCCCCGCTGTTGCGTGGAACTGGCCAGGCCGGGCACGGAGAATGTGGTCAGAAATGACTGCCTCGAGAAATGCTCTGGGCTCCTGGCGCCCTGCTGAGACCGCGATGGCTGTTATAATGGACCCCGGAGACCCACTGTGACCGGGCACGGCGTCGGGGACGGGCCCCCACGCGGCCATACGTCGCCCAAACTGCGGCCAGACGTCGCCCAAACTGCGGCCAAGGACAGGGCCGAGATATAACTGTCGGCACGGCTAGTCGACACCCGATATTTGTTTTCTGATTTATCGAATTTATCTATGAAATTAGATCGATCGCGTGAAAATAGGCCGAAGCATCACGTGTCGCGCAGTAATGGGATGATTTCATTTGCATAAAGGAAAAAAAAATACCCTCTTCTCTTGCCTCCATATTGCGTACGTTAGTAAAATGATTATAAAGTTAGTTGTCCATTGTAATCGAATACCAAACACGGAATAGAACATGTCGGGCACCCATGCCACAAGTTGCGCCCAGCGGCGTCCGGAATTTGCATACAAAACACTATGCTCACATCGTGTCAGGATCAGTTTGCCCCACTTCAGTGGAAGACTATCGAAAAAACGAGCGCCTGTCGTTCCCAGAACCAAAAACGATACGAGTCCTTTACCGGGGCGCGTCCCTCTCCACGCTGGCTTCCCGTACCAGACCACGTGACTATCTGCCCCGCAGCGCCCCCTAGAGGAGAAACCGGGTCCTTGGTAGACGTTTACTGAGAAATCCACTAATGAAAGCCAGGAGCCACTCACCCCACGTCTCTCGTGAGTAATATGACAAATGGTCCGCTCTCCCCGGCAAACGCTCATCGCGCACATGCCAACGTTTTTGGTTTTTTTTGCAAACCACAATTCTATGACGTCATCGCCATGGGTGGAAAAAAACAGACCACGTGATTTTCAATTCACGAGAATCGACAAACGTCTGTCAGAAGTGGCTTGGAGGGGAAGAGAGAGTGGGGTGAAGGGAAAAGGAGGGGAGCGCTTGTGAAGCTGGGAAAAGCAAAACTTGCTGCTTGCATAGCTGGCGGGATGCTCCGCAATGTTTTACTGCTGAACCGTTATCGATAGGACAGAGGCAGCTCAACGACTTTTATTAACCGGTGACAGAATCATTTGTAGGCGAGGCGTCCGTCATCAAGAGACTTGAGAGTCATCCTTCACTGCCATTAAATTTCGAGTGCTCGAGTTGTTAGCCTGTTAACAGCGGCGCCATCTAGCCACGTGTGCTTAGAATATACGGCTTTAACGCCGGTATTTGCAATGGAGACAAATGCATGGATCTTGACTGCATTTGCTTTGTACAATGGCGCAACGTCTGAATATAACTTACCTGATATGATAGCGATGTCCCATAGTCAGCGGGAAGACATTCTTTGATGACTCCAACCCCTGTTCCGGCTTCTCGAGCACAAGGCAAACCTTGCCGATGTGAGGTTTTATATCCTATATCTAATCTTCGTATACACATATATATATATATATATGTATATATATATATATATATGGCTTCCTGTTGCTTCGGCGCACCTCATATGGCTACTGTTGTTGCCTTTACCTAGCTGTCTTGCCGCAAGTCACGCCGTGTTCTTTAACCCGCTGAAGCAACGTTGATATTACCCAGGCGTCGTTCATATCTCATTCCGAGTTGCCCAGGCGTTGGTTATATCTCATTCCCAGTTGCTTAGTCGTATTTCATATCTCGTCCCGAATTGCCCATATATTCCACGTTGCTCATGCGTTGTCCATATCTCTTCCACGTTTTCTCAGTTTTTTTTTCTTATACTTCTCTGCAAGTAACAGACCTAAGCGACAAGCTTTGCATGAGGACTCATGTTCCCAAACGTACGTCCTTCATCGTTCGGCCTTTGCATGAACCAAATCATTGGCCTTCAATACATCGCAATACATACTCCATTTCAGTGGGCGTTTTACATCACAACGTGAAGGCTGTCGGTCGCGTCTACAGGACAACTCTTGTGGTTTTTGGCTGCGTATGATTGAAATTGAAAACCTTTCATATCAGCAGCCTTTGTTTACATTTCATGAGGAGCCTCAGCCAGCGTTTTTTGCCGCGATTGGAGTTGGTACACTACACCAATTGACCGAGTATTGATTCTGTCAGCCACTACAATACATGCACCGGTGACCACAGCGTTTCGCAGAGCTGCCAAGCGTGTCAGCACACACCGCTCTATGCTCGGTAGTTAGGGAGCCGATCACAACTCACCCACGTGCGACCACCTGTTGCCAGCCCCCTGTCGTCAATATTGACCTACGCGCATTCCGACACACAAACACTGGGCCCCGGGACGGTGCGGCCAATGATCGAACCCGGGATGGCTGGTAGATAGCGCGCGGGCGGCCGCTGTCCGAGAAGACTCCCAGGCGTGGCTGTGGGAGTGGGTCGGCCACTCGGCCCCGGCCACCACCAGCCAGGAGGGCGAGAGCCAGGCAGGCCGCCAAGTCAGCCAGCCGACCGGCCACCTTGCTACCTATCTATGCGCGGAGACAGGGACGGGTGAACGCAACAAGAGAGAGCCGTATGTCTGTCTCACAAGATGATTGGTCATGAACGGAGCCCATTGGTTCAATGGCAACCTCTGATGTCTCACCCCACCAAAGACAGAGGGAGCCGTATTCCGCATCAGGCCAATCGGGATGTACATCTGGTCCTGGCTGACCCAGTGTTGGCTATAAGCTGATGTCCGGGGGCTCGGTGCTTCATCGTACTTGTGGCAGGACAGGGGGACGCTGTGGCCGGCCCTTCACCCTCCACATCAGACCCCACCGCAGTTGCCGCGGGAATTTCAGTCTCGTCTAGCAGTGCAGCCTTTGCTCAAAGCCAGACAGCTAAAATCGGCCGCTGGAAGCTGTACGATATTTTTTGTGTCGAAATCGATCGGTGCTCTCGATGACTTTCGTCGAGTGCGTATGTCCTCGATAGGCTATTCGTGTTTTATCGGTCGACAAAGACTTATGGATCGGGTTTCATCGGCTCACGCTATCCCCAATCGTATTTCTTGATCGATAGACAATCAAACGCACTTATTGGCTTCACAATTGCCCAAACCCACTTTCTTTGTCGGTCTTTAAATTCGGCAAAACTTCAAAGACCGTTTGCATGTCATCATCTGAACAAGTGCTTCACACACAAATAAACGGTTGAAAACAACATAAGGCCTCAATGGTACAAAGTTATGTGATTGTGATGAAGCCAAAAACCAATTTGATCGTTTGACATTTGATTTAGTAATCATGTGGTATGACGCAAAAATATGACTGTTTGCGAAAACCAAACATTCTAACGTATATATATATATATATATGCCATGTGAGGTCACGGCCGGGCCTCGTTTCCATTTCAAATATCAAAAAGCGCGCATGAAGGCAGCCAGTCCTGCTGGTAGGTTAGTTAGTTAAAGAGGGTGTCACAAAAGTGCATTCCACTGGCACACTGCCACCTAGGTTAATTAATGCACGGGTCCTCCCTGATGTGCCGGTTAGCGCGCTAAACCGCAGATCAATAGGTCCTGGGTTCGAATCCGGGACGGGGCACCTAGTCTGAAGCATTTTTAATCCGTTCATCGTTCAGGGAGTTGCCTTGGCCCAATATAGCTGCACAAAAGCGGCTTAAGAGACCAATTCAGTTCACGAATTAACAGACTTACCGGTGACAGCATGTGTTATAATTTCTTGCATACGATTCCTACTGAACGCCCGTGTCTGCATTGACAGAGCAACGTGACCTGTCATTATGTGGCCACAGACGGTCCTAAGACACGCGAACATGAACACAATGTGTCACCCGAAAACTCTTTCCGTGATCGCTGCTTCCACGTTTTGAAGCTTGTAGTCGCAGGTTACATGCTTTGCATGTCCATTTTAGGGGTCTGGAAGGTTGGAAGGGGGTCCAGTGTCGATTGTTAAAATTCTCAGTGTCGAATGTCGATTTTGAAAATTCTCAGTGTCGAATGTCGATTTTGAAAATTCTCAGTGTCGAATGTCGATTTTGAAAATTCTCAGTGTTGAAAGTCGATTTTGAAAATTCTCAGTGTCGAATGTCGATCTTAAAATTCTCAGTGTCGAGTGTCGATTTTTCACGACATTCCCTGTTACTTTTTGGTTTAAGTTCAGCGTCGTTTTTTTTCCAAAATCTGTGTCGATATGGCTTTTTCAGATCCTCAATGTCGGAATTTGTTGGGTCAATGCCGAATGTCGATTTTTCAAATATGCCTGTGTCGCGTGTCCTCCTTTACCCCTTCCAGACCCCTAGTATTTTACTGCGACAATAGTCCATGGTACCACATGTGACGTCATAGCAGTCTGACGTCATGATGAGGTTCAATCCAGGGAAGTCGGTTCGATATATTATGTTGGACAATAACGTATAAAAAGGGATAAAGGATACATGTCCGACATGGCAAAACATCCGATTGTTCTACCTCACGGCCGAAAAATTAGCTTGGAAGCAGGAAGATTAGGAGATGTTAGCCCCCAGCTAGCTTCAACGTTGTAACAATGCGTTGTAGTTTGATTCCAACGCAAAGCCTGGGTTAGGTTTCTGTGAGTTTTATGGGATCAAACCCATGTGTTTATATTGCGGCATGCGATGGGTGGCCCGACACAGATGGAGATCTACACGTCCCATCAGCCACTCAGGTCCCGGCCTATCCCGGCACGGACCGGTCGCCTGTACCCATTGTCTACAGCCCCCTTACTGCCGGCGCCCTGACGCCGGAGCTCATCTGTTTGATGCAAGTCACATTCGCTAGGCGTCGCTCTATCTTGCACTTAAAAACCGGCGTTCGACAATATATGCTCGGTTGATCCCATATTTGCTTAAATACATTAAGAAAACAAGCAATTCCTTTTTGTCTAAAACTAATCAGTAATGGTGGATATCTCGTCACTGTCTGAGACCTTCCCTTATCTGTCACGAGGCTGCTCATTTCTGTAACGGTAACAATTGATGTGTTGATACGGCTACTTTCAGATGTGACGTCCTCATCGGAGTTTTTCCTCGATGACCTTTCTCGGGAAAACGCCAGTGTCTTGAGTATATTTGTCTGCTGTCTGGCCACGTGGCAGTGAATCAGACAGTTATTTTCAAGCAGAGAAAATAAAACGTTAGGGGGACAAACAATCGGTCTTGCCATTTGCAAAATGAAAGTCCCGTAGTTCTAAACCATGGGATAACATGCACCAGTCTGTCGATATGGTGGCGATTGTTGGGTTGATTGGGTGTCACATGACCAGTGCCTATTGAAAGGGGGTACCGGGTGGGGGGGAGGGGCGTCGAGGGGTCTCCCTTTGTCAAACCGAACAAGTTATGTTAAAGTCGCGAACATACAGATAGATATATACATTACTAAATTTAGAAAGATATGCATATATCTACTTTAAAAACGAAAAACACAGGGAAGATTCACTGATCGGATGTCTCCAACCCTCCGTCCCTGGCAATTTGTTGGAGAGGATCCTATTTGTTTATAGCCGTACGCTCGATCCTTACAATATCATATTATCTGACATAGTATTCCAGTTCTGTGTTGGATATTCTTAGTCGTAGGCCTGTGCGTGTCATTGGTTTCGTTTGCGCATTTCCTTTTGCAAATCCTGAGAGAACTTTTGCCGCATCACGCTGCTTGGTATGTATGTAACGAGACATAAAGAAATTGACAAAAATACATTGGCCGTTTTGGACAAAATTAGTTCATAAGATCGTAATCATCGTTTTTTCGGTCACCATATCCTCCTTGATGTGTGACCTATGGTGGCATCACACAGGTTTCATCATGGCCGTCTAAAGACAACAGTTGCCGTTATTTCAGCCCAGACGGGGGCATGAAGAGCAATGCACCGACGCCAGATTACACTTAGGGGCGTGTATTGATTCTTGTTCCAACACGGCCTGAAAGTAAAGAGGCAAGGAATGAGATAGGACGATCTTTACTCAGACTAGACAGTGTCTCCACCTGGTGGTGACATACTGCAGCGAGAGGAGCAGACGGCCACGGCTGGCGGCTTTGGACCGGGGCTTCCCTCACAGAATTATTCATGAAGACTGTGCAAACTGGGTGTTCCTCAGCCACTTGGTCACTTACTGCGATTTCAGCGTCTTCGGTAATATATGCAAAATACAGCAATCGTTTTCTTGCCATGTACATATATTTCATATCGTCTTCTATATTGCCCGCACAGGCTGTACAGCCTTTTGTACATGGCATGTAGAAAGCAAAATGACGCTGTCCAGGCATGCGAACACTGCAAACCAGTGCTGGTCAGTGGCAAGGCCTGTATGACATACGAAGGGCGATAATACAGTGAAAAGCCGCCAGTATTGAGGCCGTGTGCACCAGCCACGCGTGTCGCCCGGTATGGGGTCTCGTCCGCTCGTCTGCTGTCCTCGCGAGCCATTCCACGAGAGTTACGGCTTCTCTGTCTTGTAGACCTGCTGCGTAATTAGCTCACGTCAGCCACCAGCCTCCCCTCCGGTGTGCCCTGCACCTGGTGGACTCATCCAGGGCCCATACTAAACAAAGACACCCCCAACCCTCCCCCATACACCATCCGCCTGGTCTTCTCCAGCAGCCATGAACATGACACACAAAGCAAATAACATATAGATACATGCTTTAATATTACAATATTGTAATTATACTTTATAGTAAGAATATCGTAACGTAATTCTTACCATAACCGATATGGCCAAACACCAGTGTGTCAATTATTTAAAATGAGATGAAACGATATGAACTCTGGTAATCAGAAAGCGCCATGAGAACATGTACAAAGTTAATACCAACCGCAGAAGCCAAAGAGCATCCGTTAATTGTATCATCTCAAAGGGGAAAGAAATTGAGTACAGTTTACAAGCGGCTATAGTCATTCGACAATTTAGCTAATTAAAACAATTTAGGATCGGATTAAACATGATGTCTTTAGGGCATATTAATTGTCATTGGTGGATACTTATTTCAACATGAGTTTATGCATGGGTAACAGGTAAAGTTGATATCATAAAAAGCAAGAATATATGTCAAATGCATTAGTACAACACAACATATTTGCATACAACTAAAACGATTACGTCAACTTGTCACGTCTTAACGTCTCGTGCATTGCTCACGCGTCGAGCCAAATATCATTTGCTGCCGCAAATTTTTTGTTCAAATAGAAATATCGTGACTGAAACGCATGAAGCCAGACTTAATTAACTAAACACCATTATTGGAATGCATCTAAGGCGGAATCCTGTATTCATTGTATCTATAAGTATGATCGTCAGTCTGTACTGTGACTCGCCAATTCTGTTAGGTCCCATAATCGCCCGCTGGCTTGTCAGTATTCTGACATAAGGATATAGTTAAGTCAAATAGCCGATACCGTCCATTGAGAATACTCAGTGCGAAGCTTAGTTAAGTGTCCATTATATGATCGATTTGATAAAATAACTCAATAATCAATAAATTTCATAAATTCCGAGGATACCATGCTAAAAGGCAAATATTATATTCTGATGACGATTGCTAGATTTCTAAAGAGCAGCCATTGGGCACACAAACGGCTGCAGCCACAAGCCCCTGGACATCGTGTCGGCACGATGGCGTGGCATGGGGATGGTATACTGAGGAGGACGATGAGGCAGCGGTCTCGCTCTCAACACGCCACTGCAGGTCAAACTCACAAGCATCACCGCGTAAACAAATAAACAATGCCAGTCATGTGGCCCGGCGGGTTGTTGCCAACCAACTCGTGGTTAGGGTTACCCTATTTTTTCCGACCTTTCAACAGCCACCCGGCTTTCCGTATATATATATATACATATAGGTGATACCTACTCCAAGCCATTCCGCCGTCCGTGCAAATCTCGCGTGACCTTCAAGCCGTGGTTGTCGGCCATCTCGCGCGATATCATAATCACCACAGAGCCCCCACCCCCACTCGCCCACCGACATCCCGCTGAGCTCACTAGGGGGCCTTCGTGTTGACAGACCTATGGCCACGATAGCATCCTGGATCCTGATGCATCAGGACCTTCGGGTATCTGAGACAAAGGCCATCAGTCATGACGCCCTCTATCTAAGGCGATGAAGGCGTCCAAGGTGTAGATATCGCGGAAGGCCAACGTTCAACACTCTGCCTCTGTCTTTATATATTACATTACCGGAACTACTTGCGTGGTGTCTATGTTCCAATTGTACTCTTTGCCACCCATGTTTTTAAAGTGTATCAAACAGTTGATGGTCGACTATGGTCGTCTCGGGTGGCGAGAACGCTCCGTTTTGCAGCGTAAACTCTGGTCGGGTCAACCAGCTTGCGGTGGTTCGCGCCCCACTGTGCGTATGTCGGCCCTTTTCCGACAGTGTATTGGGTTACTCTCGCTGGCGTGACTTCAAGTTACGCTTGATTCTCGCAAGTGAAACGACATGGCCTTCATGCGCTATATTCTTGTTCTCAAACCAATCAAACCTTCACAGCAAACAGCCGACGGACAATGGCGCACAACACGATTGAATGCAGCAGTGCCGTTATAAATAAGCCATGTACATTTTACCTGCAATGGTGACACCTACCAATTCCAGAATATCTACCATTAAGCTGAAATGAAGGATTCAAACTAAGACTTCACAGAACATGTGTGCATGAAATGTTACGATAAAAAAGGTCACGAATAAAATGTATTCATTTTCCTAAATTGAGATACCAATCACATGTTTGTCTTTAGTGAATTGTAATGACATTATCTCTTGCACAATATGATTACTGTATGGATGTTGCAAAGTTACATTTTACAAAGAGTGTTTTGGTACTTGCAGGAGAGAAAAAGAAGGAGAGACGACCAACAAGAAAAGGTGGATGCGGGGAGGAGGCAATCGATTTTAGTTGTAGATTTTATATTCAGGACGCTTTAACCAATTCTGGGCATATCGCGTCAATGGAAATAGGAAGGGAAGAGCGGAGCCATGTTCCCCGGGGGTAACCCCCTACCCTTTGCGAAGAAGGACATCTTTATCTGCGAACACACAGACATGAACACAGCGGGGCTCGAACCAGCTATCCACGTGCCGCTAGGCTATTTGGTCCAGAACCCCCCCCCCCCCCGGGCGAGCTTTCTAACCCACTGAGCTATTGGGGCGGCCCCTGCAATCGAATGTGTAAGAGTCTCCGAACTGTATTACTGGTCTTCGCATGCACGCAAGGCTCTCGTCGAACGTCAGCTATTTCATCGCCTTCATTCCGGGATAATCCAGTACTGATATGCCTCGAATCGACGTCCGTAAACACGTCACAGGGACCAGAGTTCTCGCCGCCAACGAGGCTGCCAGCGATAACAGACTGATTGAGTCTCTAACTGGTGCTTCATCAGCGGCGGACGAGGCAGCGCGAGACTTGAGCGGTAGTTTGGCGAGAGGTGTTGGAAGACTTGTCGGGGCATCTGGGGCTCTAGTGAGGTAGATCGGGTGTGATGGTCCTAATGGGGCATTCTTTGTGTGAATCACGGCTATGGGGGGGGCACCGTGTGGCTGTCTCTGATGCACTGGTATTCCTAACGGAGAAGCTGCGGGGTTTTAGCACAGGGCGAGATTAACGTTTGCGGATGGGTGGGGGAGGGGGGCGTGTTGGACACAGCAAATCGTGAGGTAATAAGACCAGATGCAAATGCTATAAAACCCAAACCAAGACATCATATGTATGTAAACATGGGAGTCGCGGGTGCTTTACACACAGTATTCAGTAACCGGCTGGCAAACAACGGCGACCCAGGTCCAATATGTTTATATCTGGAGAGCAGTTGTAGCATGATCATCCAGCCCGTCTTCGTTGACCTCCAATAATAAAGAGTTAAACGAGTCAAAGGGATTTGAGTATACAATAAGGATGGGTGACTTTTGATGTAATTGAAGCAGATATGTTTTACTGTATAATTTGGCAATAGGACGTTAGCCTCTCATATTAGTTCTGTGTTGCAGAATAAATATCAGTGCCCGTGGATGTCGCACATAACCAAACTCCTTGATTCAGTCGGAAGCTCTTTGCGCTGCCTACTGAGCTACAGATGCCCCACCAACGATGACACAGTACTGTCAACGACTTTCGAGAGAAAGTAAAAATATACTTGATATATGAATCTGAATGAGCAGCGGCGATGCGAGTCGATTATACATATGTACTTCGAGCTCATAACGTATTGTTCGGACAATCTCACTGTACACTATATATTTTACTGCGCCATCCATATTATATCCTTTGTTCTCTTCGCCCGAAAAACACCCTACGGAGAGATCTATGTCGGCCTTCTTTGTGCATGAGAAGCCAGAGCCAGAGAGGTTACCAAACAGTAAGGCGGTGGGATGTTCGGAAACAAGATATACTTATCGGTATTGTAAAAAACTGATGTCAGTAGTGATTGATGCAAGCTTTGTGTGTAAAAGAAACATGGTGGGATCCAGACTTATGATTGACACGCTAGCAATCTGCATCACATCACAGATCTGTTTGCTATGAGCTGAACAATATTGATTAACGATATGGGAGAGTTACAGGCTATGATCGGGTTGTCTTGTGGTATAACGCGTCCCTTGATATCGGGGAGTTTCTATGCGCGTTGTTTCGGCCTGCGTCATCCGACGTGATCGCAGAACTGTATTGAGCCACAACAACAGTAACACTTTGTCTGGCATATAATGTCTTTTTCCCAATTGTTTCAGAAATGAAATGAAGCCATGTTTGTTCACATGGTGGTTGAATTTGGCCATGAAACCTATATGGACAATGAAATTGGAATAATTGACACTTTGCCCCGATACAGGTGTCGAACCCACGACCTGTTGATATGTGAGCTCAATCTGCCGGGCGTTTCACAAGTGTCATTAGTAATAGATACCCGACATATTTGCCCTATGTGAAGGGCACGTGTGTGCGCCCCAGGTTTGATGTAATGTCAGATCTGTAGTAATAAGCCGATTTTGGTGTCAAGAGCAAAATGAACAGTCCCATTCCAGCCTGTGAACACCTCATATTTATCACCTCATATTGTTCCCCTACTATTCCCTACCGCGTTAGCAATTTAATTGACTAATTATTATATAACCATATTATTGTATGACAAGCTGAGTGTGAACATGCATCCAGGAGACCAAAGGCTTGCAAGGCCTATTTGACATGAACCATAACCTACTGGGAGCAGCATGAAATTTGATAATTATCAGTCAGTGGTTAGCTCCTTACATTGCAAGTTTTCTGTGAGATCGATCCCTATTATAAACTTCCATTATCAACGATCGAGGAATTAATTTTCTAATAAAGTTGCATCAAGTAACTGACTCCGTTTATATGAAGTGCGAATTTTGTTCTTATGCATTACGACATATCTGGCATTGCGTCCGACCTGGAGCGCACACACGTGGTCGATCTATATGTTAGCCGTGATCACGGGAGAGCAACATTACATATGTCTCACGGATTGGCTGTTAAAGCAGACGTCACCCCTAATAGCGTTCGATTAAGTTGCGACGTATACATTGCAGGACGCCACCTGACAAATTTAATGTATGCATTACTTCATTGTGTTATCACGCAATATAACAATGTATACAATTAAATTGTCTCCCTCTTGTAGAGCGCAAAAAGGTTTGTCCGTCGGTTAAGTTGACAATGTCGGGGATATGTGCGCCATGTTGTGACGTAGTACACATGTTGTAACCGTCGTTTTGTTAAAACGACTTCACGTTTGCTTAATGCGGCATGTTTAAAATATATCCTTATTTCTTTGATAACTTCTGCAATGTTAAATATGTATGATATCTGTGGCAATCCATCATTTGACTAGAGATATTGTGTTTGTATATAATTGGCCTCCTGCAGGTGACTTAATATGGCCTCCAGCATATCCACAGTGGTTCCACGCACAAATAGTATTTTAGGCTTTCGAAACAAACTGGACCTCAATCCGGTGTTTAATAGTGACCTTCATAGTCTTTTAGTTCAATTATTTCTAAAGTCCATTGACATAAAAAACTCAAATACTGAACTAATACTAATATGTCACTTGGGCAAAGGTCGTTATATGCACGATCCTTGTATCACAACTTATATAACACACCTTGACCAGATATTCGTCGCGAAGTTCAACGACACTGTTTCGTATTATAACTGCAAACCTCTTTCTATTCCGATATGTAAAAGACGGAAGTAAATAAGTGCGATATGTAGAATGTTTGTACTTGGCACTATTTATCTTGATCAAATATCTATATTACCCGGATTAGATATTATATGGGATAATATCTAGACGCATGCTGACGTCAGGGCGTGTAAAGTATCCTAAGTAGCCCGAAAGTCACATAACCCTGGCATATATGAGCCTCCATTATCGTGTCTCATCTACGACTGTTTTATGCCTTGTCTCATCTACGATTTTTTGATACCTTGTCTCATCTACGACTGTTCTAAGCTTTGTCTCATCTACGACTGTTCTATGCCTTGCCTCATCTACGACTGTTTAATACCTTGTCTCATATACGACTGTTCAATACCTTGTCTCATCTACGACTGTTCAATACCTTGTCTCATCTAAGATTTGTTAATAACTGATCTCATCTACAACTTTTTAATAACTTGTCTTAACTACGACCGTCCTATGCCTTGTCTCATATACAACTGTTCAATACCTTGTCTCATCGACGACTGTTGTATACCTTGTCTCATCGACGACTGTTGTATACCTTGTCTCATCTACGACTTTTTAATAACTTGTCTCATCTACGACTGTGTTATGCCTTGCCTCATCTACGACTTTTTAATACCTTGTCTTATCTACAACTGTTTTATACCTTGTCTCATCTACGACCGTTCTATGCCTAGTCTCATCTACGACTTTTTTGCTACCTTGTCTCATCTACGACCTTTTAATACATTGTCTCATCTACGACCGTTCTGTACCTTGTCTCATATACGACTGTTCAATACCTTGTCTCATCTACGACTGTTCAATACCTTGTCTCATCTAAGATTTGTTCATAACTTATCTCATCTACAACTTTTTAATAACTTGTCTTAACTACGACCGTCATATGCCTTGTCTCATATACGACTGTTCAATACCTTGTCTCATCGACGACTGTTGTAGTCTCATCGACGACTGTTGTATACCTTGTCTCATCTACGACTTTTTAATAACTTGTCTCATCTACGACTGTTCTATGACTTGTCTCATCTACGACTGTTCTATACCTTGTCTCATCTACGACTGTTCTATACATTGTCTCATCTACGACTGTTCTATACCTTGTCTCATCTACGACAGTTCAATACCTTGTCTCATCTACGACTGTTCAATACCTTGTCTCATCGACGACTGTTGTATACCTTGTCTCATCTACGACTGTTCATTACCTTGTCTTATCTACGACTGTTGCATGCCTTGTCTCATCTATGGCTATTCTATACCTTGTCTCATCTACGACTGTTCCATATCTTGTCTCATCTACGACTGTTTTATGCCTTGTCTCATCTACGACTGTTCTATGCCTAGTCTCATCTACGACGTTTTACTACCTTGTCTCATCTACGACCTTTTAATACATTGTCTCATCTACGCCGTTCTATAGCTTGTCTCATATACGACTGTTCTATGCCTTGTCTCATCTACGAATTTTTGATACCTTGTCTCATCTACGACTGTTCTATGCCTTGTCTCATCTACGACTGTTCTATACCTTGTCTCATCTACGACTGTTCTATACATTGTCTCATCTACGACTGTTCTATACCTTGCCTCATCTACGACAGTTTAATACCTTGTCTCATCTACGACTGTTCAATACCTTGTCTCATCGACGACTGCTGTATACCTTGTCTCATCTACGACTGTTCACTACCTTGCCTTATCTACGACTGTTGCATGCCTTGTCTCATCTATGGCTATTCTATGCCTTGTCTCATCTACGACTGTTCCATATCTTGTCTCATCTACGACTGTTCTATGCCTTGTCTCATCTACGACAGTTCAATACCTTGTCTCATCTACGACTGTTCTATACCTTGTCTCATCTACGACTGTTCTATACATTGTCTCATCTACCACTGTTCTGTACCTTGTCTCATCTACGACAGATCAATACCTTGTCTCATCTACGACTGTTCAATACCTTGTCTCATCGACGACTGTTGTATACATTGTCTCATCTACGACTGTTCACTACCTTGTCTTATCTACGACTGTTGCATACGTTGTCTCATCTACGCCTTCTTAATAACTTGTCTTATCTACGACCGTTCTATACCTTGTCTCATCTACGACTGTTCTATAACTTGTCTTATCTACGACCGTTCAATACCTTGTCTCATCTACGACTGTTCTATGCCTTATCTCATCTACGACTGTTCAATACCTTGTCTCATCTACGACTTTTTAATAACCTGTCTTATCCATGACCGTTCTGTACCTTGCTTCATCTACAACTTTTTGATAACCGGTCTCATCTACGACTGTTCTACACCTTGTCTCATCTACGACTGTTCAATACCTTGTCTCATCTACGACTGTTCAATACCTTGTCTCATCTACGACTTTTTAATACCATGTCTCATCTACGACTGTTCTATACCTTGTCTCATCTACGACTGTTCAATATCTTGTCTCATCTACGAATTTTTAATATCATGTCGCATATACAACTGTTATATACCTTGTTTCATCTACGATCTTGAATACCATGTCTCATCTACAACTGTTCTATACCTTGTCTCATCTACGACTGTGCAATACTTTGTCTCATCTACGATTTATTAATAACTTGTCTTATCTACGACTGTCCTATACCTTGTCTCATCTACGACTGTTATATGCCTTGTCTCATCTACGACTGTTCTATGCCTTGTCTCATCTACGACTGTTCTATACCTTGTCTCATCTACGACTGTTCTATACATTGTCTCATCTACGACTGTTCTGTACCTTGTCTCATCTACGACTGTTGCATACGTTGTCTCATCTACGACTTCTTAATAACTTGTCTCATCTACGACTGTGCAATACTTTGTCTCATCTACGATTTATTAATAACTTGTCTCATCTACGACTGTTCAATACCTTGTCTCATCTACGACTGTTCTATGCCTTGTCTCATCTACGACTTCTTAATAACTTGTCTTATCTACGACCGTTCTATACCTTGTCTTATCTACGACCGTTCTATACCTTGTCTCATCTACGACTGTTCTATGCCTTGTCTCATCTACGACTGTTCTATGCCTTGTCTCATCTACGACTGTTCTATACATTGTCTCATCTACGGCTGTTCAATACCTTGTCTCATCTACGGCTGTTCAATACCTTGTCTCATCTACGACTGTTCTATACATTGTCTCATCTACGACTTTTTGATACCTTGTCTCATCTACGACTGTTCTATGCCTTATCTCAACTACGACTGTTCTATGCCTTGTCTCATCTACGACTTTTTAATAACCTGTCTTATCCATGACCGTTCTATACCTTGCTTCATCTACAACTTTTTAATAACCGGTCTCATCTACGACTGTTCTACACCTTGTCTCATCTACGACTGTTCAATACCTTGTCTCATCTACGCCTGTTCAATACCGTGTCTCATCTACGACGTTTTAATACCATGTCTCATCTACGACTGTTCTATACCTTGTCTCATCTACGACTGTTCAATATCTTGTCTCATCTACGAATTTTTAATATCATGTCTCATATACGACTGTTATATACCTTGTTTCATCTACGATCTTGAATACCATGTCTCATCTACGACTGTTCTATACC
Source organism: Arenicola marina (assembly GCA_964019135.1). Classification (NCBI taxonomy): domain Eukaryota; kingdom Metazoa; phylum Annelida; class Polychaeta; family Arenicolidae; genus Arenicola; species Arenicola marina. The sequence goes on from OZ025249.1 coordinate 25,399,752, forward strand.
TTGTCTCATCTACGACTGTGCAATACCTTGTCTCATCTACGATTTATTAATAACTTGTCTTATCTACGACTGTCCTATACCTTGTCTCATCTACGACTGTTCTATACCTTGTCTCATCTACGACTGTTCTATGCCTTGTCTCATCTACGACTGTTCTATGCCTTGTCTCATCTACGACTGTTCTATACATTGTCTCATCTACGGCTGTTCAATACCTTGTCTCATCTACGGCTGTTCAATACCTCGTCTCATCTACTGCTGTTCAATACCTTGTCCCATCTACGACTGTTCAATACATTGCCTTATCTACGACTTTTTAATAACTCATCTACGAATGTTCTATACCTTGTCTCATCTACGACTGTTCTATACCTTGTCTCATCTGCGACTTTTTAATCCCTTGTCTCATCTACGACAGTTCTACACATTGTCTCATCTACGAGTTTTTAATAACTTGTCTTATCTACGACCTTCCTATACCTTGTCTCATCTACGTCTGTTCAATAACTGGTCTCGTTTTGAAATGTCCCATTCCATGCTTTACGTACGATTGCTTTATACTTTGTCTAATATAACAATCTTCAGTGCCTTGGCTACAATTATTCAATACATTGCCTCATATTATGCTACATTATGTCATCCGCAAAATAATGTTCCGTTCATTGTCTCATCGACATCTACATCTCACATGCACTGCCACTTCTCTTTTGCAAAAAATTAAACCCAAGTTTCTGTTCAGCCTCCGGGAGACTGGCTGGTAAACATACACAGCGAACCCCCCCCCCCCCCCCCCCCACACACACACTGTGAACCCTGTCCACATTGGACCCCGTCGGGGTCTCCCCTTCCCTTTTATCTCGTACGTGAACTCTAACCGAAAACCTTTGCAACCCGAATATGTCACTCTGTACCAAGCACCTTAAAATTTGTACATTGATAGGTTTATGTAAATTTGCTTTGTTTCCGCTTTTAAGCAAGAAGGTTGCATATCTCCATAGCTAGCATAACAAAGTCGTATTTTAATGTTCAAGGTATTTAATAATGCTTCAAAAACCTTCACTTCCGTACATGTATTTACAGATCATTGCGCAATATTTCAATATATGCCCGTAATATATATCACAGAGTAATTGACCGTGAACGTTAAGGCGTTAGCACCATCACGTTTGATCACATATACATGTTTGCACATCGTGATTCCTCAAATTATTGCTTTTTATTATTACTTAACCACTGGTCGATTAAATCTTTCATAATGTAAATAGTAATACGTTCTACCGAGGTTTCAATACAAAGAAAATAACAACCGTACTATAAAGGTTCCATTACTTATATTACATGTTCATGGACTTTTCGGGAACTGGAACTGCAAAAGACTAATTGGCAAGATCTTGGGCAGGCTGTCTGCGTAATTACTTGTTGCTGTGGTGGGCAGAATGGGGAATGTAATATGTCCCTTTCTCTTCGACAACACCGTCTCTTTACAGTTGCATGTGTGTTTGTCGCCATATATCGATCCGACAACAATGTGGTAAAGGCTAATCTGTCCAGCCGACGTCCACTTTGCAACAATACAGCTTACGACATCGATCTTTAGACGGTTTCTGCAGACATTAGATCTATTTAGGAAACTTTAAATCAATAACAAAGATACATCGGGGCGATATGTTTGTTATTTTTAGAAGTAGATTGCGATTGATTCACGATTGATTCGGTGTGACGTTAACGCTGTAAATATCGCGTACGTTGCCAATGCCGAGCGCGGCGTGTCCGCGTAGGTCACCGGTAACGGGTCCTGGGGGTGGGGCTACACGGCGGGGTCATGGCGGAGGGCTGAGCATGAGGAGACCGGCCAACACAGTGATAGATCGATAAACCAACGCCGTCAGGGCCCGTAAGTTCGAAACGCCAGGGGAAAAATACTTCTTTCTAGAATATGACATTAGCATGGATGGAGAGGGGCGAAATTTTTGGCCCCCGCCGTTCGAACTTACGGGCCCAGGTGTCAGACTAATCGATAGCTCATGATTTCAACACCACAGTGCTGATGTCCAGAGGGTGATGTCTAGAGTCGTGATGTCCAGAGGGCCATGTCTAGAGTGGTGATGTCTAGAGTGGTGATGCCTAGAGTGATGATGTCCAGGGGGGCGATGTTCAGAGGGCGATGTCCAGAGTGATGATGTCTAGAGTGGTGATGTCTAGAGTGGTGATATATAGAGTGGTGATGTCTAGAGTGATGATGTCTAGAGTGGTGATGTCCAGAGTGATGATGTCTAGAGTGGTGATGTCTAGAGCGGTGATGTCTAGAGTGGTGATGTCTTGAGTGATGATGTCTAGAGTGGTGATGTCTAGAGTGGCGATGTCTAGAGTGGCGATGTCTAGAGAGTGATGTCCAGGGGGTTATGTCTAGGGGTGATGTCTAGAGTGGTGATGTCGAGGGGGTGATGTCTAGATTTATGTAGAGTGGTGATGTCGAGGGGGTGATGTCTAGATTTATGATGTCCAGCGGGGTGATGTCCAGGGGAGCGATGTCTAGAGGGGCGATGTCTAGAGTGGTGATATCCAGAGTGGTGGTGTCTAGAGTGGTGGTGTCTAGGGTGATGTCCAGGGAAGCGATGTCTAGAGGGGCGATGTCTAGAGTAATGATGTCTAGCGGGTGATGTCTAGAGATGTGATGTCCAGGGGGCCATGTCCAGGGGGGCCATGTCCAGGGGGGCCATGTCTAGAGTGGTGATGTCTAGTGATGTTGTCCAGGAGGGCGATGTCTAGGGGGTCTACAGAGGTGATGTCTACACGACAGTGGCAAAGTGCAGGGGTGATGTGTAGGGGGTGATGTCTAGGTGGTCTACATAGGTGATGTCTACACGACAGTGGCAAAGTGCAGGGGGTGATGTGTAGGGGATGATGTCTAGAGTGGTGATGTCTAGAGCGGTGATGTCTGGAGTGGTGGCGCCGTCCCCCATCAGCCGTAGTGGAGGCGGTACCCGTCAGCCGTAGTGGAGGCGGTACCCGTCGTCCGCCCCCGCCAGCCATACTGGAGGCGGTACCCGTCGTCCGCCCCCCGTCAGCCGTAGTGGAGGCGGTACCCGTCGTCCGCCCCCCGTCAGCCGTAGTGGAGGCGGTACCCGTCGTCCGCCCCCCGCCAGCCGTAGTGGAGGCGGTACCCGTCGTCCGCCCCCCGCCAGCCGTACTGGAGGCGGTACGCGTCGTCCGCCCCCCGTCAGCCGTAGTGGAGGCGGTACCCGTCGTCCGCCCCCCGCCAGCCGTAGTGGAGGCGGTACCCGTCGTCCGCCCCCCGTCAGCCGTAGTGGAGGCGGTACCCGTCGTCCGCCCCCCGCCAGCCGTACTGGAGGCGATACCCGTCGTCCGCCCCCCGTCAGCAGTAGTGGAGGCGGTACCCGTCAGCCGTAGTGGAGACCGTACCCGTCGTCATCCTCCGAGTCCTCACTGAAGACATAGTCGTCGGAGGTGAGGGATGAGGACACGCTGAGTGAGGAGAGGCTGAGGCAGGACTCGGACAGGGACACAATGCCTCCCTCTTTGTCATGGCCCAGATCCATGTCCGGATCGTCATCCTCACCGCCATCCTGTGACGTCAGCGGTGACGTCACCGAGCCGGGGACGGCGTACCGGAGTCCTTCCGGATATTGCTGCGGACTGGGGCTGAGGGGTCTGGACTGGCTGACCAGTCTGTACGGCTGTCCGGGCAGGGAGGGGTCCTGGCGGAGGGACCAAGGGCTATCCCTGGGGTCATCCGGGAGGAGGGTGGCGCCGTCGCGGCGGTCAGTGGCCGGGGTGTCAGGCCCGGGGACCAGCAGCTGGTAACCATGGGCACCAGGGTCCTCGGGTTGCTCTAGCGATCCTGGCGGGGGTGTCTTTTTCAGGATGCCGTGATGGGGCAGCCTTCCCGGATCAAAGGGCGAGCTCCCCCGGGAGCGGCGGCTCCGGTCCCTCCCGCTCCGCCCAGACGGCGGCCGAGGCGGGGGGCGGGCTTCCACCCGGTCATCAATACGGTATTGGATGAGATACGGGAAGTACTTAGGACGGCGTGAAATCATCTCCCTTCCCGTGGGGCTCTGCGCTATCATCGGAATGATGCTCAGCTTCAGTTTGCGATATGAATCCCGACAGCTTTGTTCCCTGAGCACCGGCGCCTGCTCCAGATACTTATTAGTCTGGCGCTCCGAGTCCTTGTAGGTCTCTCGTTTCTTGATGAAGACATGGGAGGCGATGAGGAACACAATGCTGACGCCGTATATCATCACTACCGCGATGACGTAGGTGCTCGCGCCCACCGGGTCCCGTTCCGTGGCGTTATTAACGTCGATGTCCGGGTTCGCCAACACCCAGACCCCTTTGGCGCTCCCGTTGCCTGGCAACGATATGTCGATGTCACTTCCGGTCTCGCCTGGCGCCGACGCGAGACTGTCGTCCGTGAGAGTGAGCGTCCCGAGATATGTCTCATTGTCCCCGCGGATTGTGAGTAGGAAGTTTCCCAGACGACCCATGGCTGGCGACTAGAAGGACAAAGACACAGAGTTGTGGGGCGCGGAATCTAATCCACCGTAATTCTGAATCAACCATTAGATATATCCACATCGCCATGAAAGCACAACGTCACTCCGCGCTTTCACTTCAAACACTGCCTGTAATTCATCGGGGGTGCATGCATACACATACAGATATCCATAATTACATGCTGTATTCCTAGTGAGCAGTAAAGCATAACAGTCCACCTACAGATCGCCATCAGTTGGCATTTCGTAGGGCGACGATGGCCGGAGTATCCCAAGCGGCCGCTGAAGCACTGTCCAATGGATAACAGCCCGCCGTTCAATACACCTGTTGCATCATTGTCAATAGCCGCGGCCCACTTCAGCCTACCATCGGTGGGTCCCACGGCTTCATCGCGACTTCAGTTCAACTTCTGCCCGAGCGCGGCGCTTTGAGCCTGAGGCAGTCGATTTACACGGCGATGGCGGTGGCGGTGGCGGGCATGCGCTGCCCCACGGCGGCGGGATGTCGTACGGCTGATGGAACAGCCGCAGCGGCTAAGGATCACACGCCATGGCACAGCATGCACAGCCAACGCGAAGGACGTCTCCCTCAAGGTTGGATATCCTATCTGGAGGGGCCTGACGGACACCATACACTGAAGGCCCAAGTTGTTTGTTACCTGGCGGGGGCTCTTGGGACACCACACTGCAGGCTTAGGCTGTTTGTTACCTGGCTGGGGGCCCTTGGTTAGATGGATGTTGTGGCTTGTCGTGGGCCGCCACGGACGTCAGTCACTGTGAGGGTGAGACCAATATACCCACCGCAACCTAACGTTAAGCCACCGGAGTAGCTGCGGTCGATGGTGCTGGACCTTGTAATTAGTTATAGTACCCCATAGCCATCAGCCATGACCATGACCGAACTCCTCACCTGGACCGCCACCCTGAGAGGCATAGCCCCGACCCCACCCCACCCCACACACACACATTTCACCCCCTCTTTCAACGGACTCGCTCGAACTGTAATTAAATATCCGTGCAAATCCGCACAAATATCCAATGCCCCTTGAGTCTGCCCCTCAGTGTATCCGATATATTCCAATATTTGGACGTATATTCCTTATTCCTTGGAGGCGTGAGGCATTTAAGCCGTTAATTAGTGGTTGTATAAAGGCATGGTTCTTGGCGTGACTTGGCCGTGCCTCTGATTAAAGTGCCACACCTCCGCTGGCCTGATCTCCTCCCTTGGCCACAGACCCAACAGTCAGGCTGCTCTATGTATATTTATGTATGTCTCACATCTTGGCGGGGCTTCTCGCCCATTGAGGCTTAGTAACGGTTGGTTCACCTGTAACGATCTCAGCAAACAGCGAGAGGATGACGGGGAGGGGAGCGGTCCCGTGTACCATGCGTAATACCTATTGTGCTGTTTTTACTGGTCTGTATACAGTGGTGGTGGTGGTGGGGGGGGGGGTTATGGTGGTGGGAGGAGTGGGGGGGGGGGTGATGGGGGCACAGGTTCAATCACGCCACAATGACGGGGAGAATGGAGGCGGTGCAGGGGGGGGGGGAGGGGGCTAGATTTGGTACATACCGGTGCGAATCTTACACCGTGAAGTAGATCGTATGCAAAGATTATCCCAGTTCCCAACCACGGGTGCGGTGGGGGAGAGGGGCTGAGTGGAGGGGGGGGGGGATCGAGGGGGGTGGAGTGGATGGCAGGAATGGCGGGAGCGAGTGGGGGTTCTCGTACAGATATAGTGTTGTAAGATATAGCCAATTGGAAGGCAGCGCTTGCCATCAAGCTATGCCATCAATACCTCCGGCAATAAAATAGCCACATATTGATTCCAGTGGACAGATATGGCTCAATTTACACACCAAAAAAGTGGTAAAGAAACACGGTTTACCGCCGTCGGGCTGCTGTTTTGTAACACGCTGTTGCATGTGCATGGGATTTTTTTTGGCAAGCGAAGTAGCTGTTGTTGCGTAAAGATCGACCTGTTGGCTAGAACGCATGGCTGCACTGCATTCTCTCTCCAACCGACCTGGGATGTGAGGCAAAACTCACGGCCCACACATCACATGCGCTTACAAGTCATTATTGCCTACACTCATCTCCTTTCTGATGGTCGTTCTTTTAATCCGCAACCTGGCGCATGATGTCGAGCAAACCTCCCGCACGGTGGCGCTACGCAAGCTCCCCTTTTACCGCTGCTGTCGGCCGAGGGCAACCTTCAAGATTCTTGACAAACGGTCAAATCGGCTGTAATTTCTTGAAACATTGTAATTTTGAAGAAAGAAACATAAAAATAACGAACTCTGTGTATTTAATACAGCAAAAAAATCTTGTACCCTTTGGAAAAAGTTATAATTTCGAATGAACTCTTTCTTTTCATTACTTGATACCGTGTGTTATTAGGCTTAGACTGGGCCCCAGGCACTAATTTGTAGGCGACAACAGATATATAACGGAGCCCTAGCGAGTTCGAGTCTCTTCAATTATTTCTTCTTGGAAAACATGTATTGTAAGTTGCGTATTTATGCACGTATTTAGGGTATTACGTATTGGTTTGCTTATTTACTTATAATACTATCGCCAAGAGGAGATTAGAGTTGCACAATGATGTAAGTAAATGCGATTACATGACTATCACTGGCACCAGCTTATGTGTCAGGGCAAATCAACCTGTTAACCACGTGATTGAGATAATGTATTAATTTCACGGTCGTGACCTCGAACACATTCCCTGCTGTATGAGATCTTTCCCAATTTAAAAATGATTGTTGTTTTTTCTTGCACCGAGGACTGGGTAGAGAGACGCGAGGCCATGTCGCCTGGCTGACTCCCGTCCTCACCGCCGCTCGCAGTTAGAGAAACAGCCAACAGGTGGCGTTAGCTACCTGACGAGAGACGGCCTCCGACGCGGATCACGTCATCTATTGCTGGTGGATGGCAGTGATCCATGACGGTGAAAAAATAACCCCAACTGTTGCAAGTGTGGGGCGAGGCGAGAGAGGTGGTAGGGGGGGGGGGGGCTGTATTGTTGGATGACAGTGCAAGTGGTTGGCTTCTGGTTCTGCCCGTAGAGAAAGAGCAGATGTAACTAGCACGAAGAGAAAGTAGACGCCACGCAGAGTTTCCCCAGCTCTCTCTAGGGGGAGCGACGGGTGGCATTCTATTCCGAGCACTCCATCATAAACTGTTCTTATTCAACAAATCGGCGAAACTACATTCCTGGCTGACAACGATAAAAAAGCTGCTGCCGCCGCTGCTACTCCGGATTGCCCGGTCTCAGCCTCCCAAGAACACCGTCTGAAAGTGAAGATGATAGATGCCGTAAAATCGAAGATTTTACGTCATAAATACGCGTACTCCATCTCTGATCGCTGGTCACACAAAACTTTGTTCGCGTGGGAGTTCAACCTGATCCTCCATTTTTGCTGTGAGAGACTCGATTATTGCCGAGAACGATGGATATAACGATGGCTTAGTAATATACCTTCCCTTGTCTTTATTCTCTTATTAACCGAGTAGTTAATCCAAGGTGTCCCCCTTCGTTACGTTTATACGTTTAGAGGTGGTCCTGGAGTCATGGCAGTCGGCCCATTATGACGTACAATGGCCTTCATGGCATATTGTATATCTATAGAGGGGCGTGTGCAGGAATTCTTGAAAGGGGGGTGGGACACAAAGGGGGGGGGGGGAGCATAAGGGAGGGGCATAAAGAAGGGGACACACAAGGGGGGGGGGGGGGCACAAAAACAAAACAATCGTGTAAAAGCCTGAGGACGTAGGTCACCGTGTTGCACAGAACTTGAAAGGGGGGGGGGGGGTACGGTAGATCCTAAGGTCTCAAAGCGGAGGCACGTACCCTTATGTGATATAATTTCTGATATCATAACAAACTGTTTCTCGTACATTTGAAATGTTAACCATGTATATATATCGCGTGATAACAGTGTCTACCATTCGTGGACGGGGAAGTGCAAATGGTTGCGGATCAATCAATGGACCATTACACCAAGCTCATACCCCACAAAGAAGCTTAAAATGGCAATAACCTGCCACATGGTGTCTGTGCGAGCCGTATTGATAGACCTGCCATCCCTACCGACCAAGCGCCATGAATCTGCCCTCAAAGGTGTTGCCCCGTGGATCGTTCAGTATGGAGGATATTGCGTCTGCTGTGGCATATCATATTAGAGCCAGTCCCAGATATAATTAGACGCTGTCCCCCTGGTTATATACAAGCATCCTCTGCGGCTACCACTCCCTCTATGTAGCTTGTGACATTAAGCTATGTACTCAGCGGAGCCTAACACCAATTTGTTTTTACGACTCGAACCGCACAAAAAAGTGAACATGTTTGCTGACGAGTGGGTGGGCCGCCTACGCCGCCTTAACTCGGAAACAATCCTGTTTGTTGCCGACTTGGCCATGGCTGCCATTACCAACCGAGAGACCAACATTATCATCCGCGGCCAGGTGCGAGAATAGAGTTCTGGCGGCCTGGCTTTGATGTTTGATTTACCTGGTATGTCCGCTGAGGGGTGGGTAAGGTGGAGAGAGGAAGGGGGGAGGGGCGTGGGTATATAGGTGGCGCCACGGGCACAGGACGAGCAGCCGATCCCCAATCCCGACACACAGACCGTGCGGAAGGACGAGGGAGGGAGGTGGGATGGCGGGGCGGGGGGGGGGGGGGGGGGCGGGGGGGAGGGGGGGGGTGGATGTGGGCTGTGGGGTGGAGGCCATGCTCGGGGCTAGTAAAAAAAAAAACTGCTCATCAGTTACCAAGTTATTGATAGATTACCAAGCTATTGTCCACCACCCACCGATCCAGAAACCCCCCCCCCCCCCCCCCCCTACACACACACACAACAAACTCCGCTCGGCTCCACGGCCCCCTTTCCCCATCCACCTCCTGCTCCTCTGTCCTCCATCCGGATCTGACAGCGGTAAATCCAGGTACGGAGAGCTGCACACGGCGGGGGTCCAAGGGAAGTCCTGGGTGTGCGGCCGGATACATGGCTGGCCGCCTGGGCTGCTAGGAGGTCTGTGGGCGGTTTACATGTTTTGCATGTTTATCCGCAGGAAGAATTGACGGCTCTAGTTTGACTATAGCAAATATAAGCGGGAGTGCCCCTTATTATATAACACATAACGGGTCTCATGAATAATATTACTTACTTGTTGAGGCGCCTCATAGCGTAGTTGATTTTATGAACTAGAAACAGTGACGCGCTTGACGCCCTGTATATATCGGGTAAATGTACATGGCAAATAAAGAAGAAGCGTTTATCGTCCGCTTATAATCATTTCGATTTGATTCACTTTTAAGCTATGGTAGAGGCATACACTGCATATACCCCCCCCCCCCTGCCCCGCTCCTCCCCCACCCGCTCCCCCCGACCACCAACCCATACCCGCCAATACCATAGAGACCATTATGAAGAACATACTTCAACAAAAGGAACTTTAAGGTGCTTGTACATGTATAGTCAACAGCATGGGTTACACGCACATGCATAGGGAAGACTCATACAGGCCATGAATAACTTGTCCCGTTATTTAAAAAGTGCAAAGTATGATGACGCCATTGCCAGAAGTATTTCCATGACGAACACCGTATATTGCCTGGCCTTGGTTTCCTTCGAACCGGTTAGTGTTGAATATCGCTGCCTATATTGGCGTTTTGTTGCGAGTCACTTGCTGTACATCTGATTAGCGTCTTGTTCTCGTTCGGCCATAATGTAACGTTAGTCTGCCTGTCTCAGCTTGAGCTGATGCATTGAGGCGGTGCCATGAATCCGTACTGTGGTTGTACCTACGCGGAGATCTCACTGTCAAGTCGCTTTCCGTTTTTACTTTGTAAAGTAGAGCAGATTGAGAACATTTCAAAGCGTGATATTGTATCACTTGCCGATTGTATCGCTAAAACTTCACAGCTCTCTTGGGGAAACAAATTAGTATTCAAATCTGAAATATTAGCATGGACATCTTGGTAAGCGGTCTGTTCAACAAGTTTAATGGAAACTCCAATGTGTTTACTGATTCGACAATGAGCTTCGAAGATAAAAAATATCCGCACACGTTAATTTAGCGTCGCCATGCAACAGCTGAATTAGCATACACGAGATTTTTTTCTATCCATTATAGTCAGTGTCGTCTGAGTTCCATGGATGTTGTTTGCTCATCATCGGCCTCAGCCGTCGCGGGTCGGGGGGTGGGGGGGGGGCGGGGGGCGAGGAGCATTTTGTTCATCATAATGCAACCGCTTTAGATTGTCCCTTGGGGGAGAACCAACCATCGATGAAGGAACAATACTCGATAAGGCTTTTTTGCACTAATTAAATATAATTAATACATAGCGCCTGCAATCGGGCCATCGTTCACTTAAGAATATTCATGATTAAATAGGCGGTTTATTGTACGAACAAAGTTATCTATCACGGCGCACTGGGATAGCGAAACCCAACCAATCGAAAGCTGGATTCATCGGTGAGACACTCGCACTCGTTAGGCCAGTAAAATGTTGGAGCTAGTAGTCAACACTTCGCATCGACAACTTCAGGAATATAACATCCGTACAAAGGTGCTTGCGTACACCTAGAGACAATTCATAGTGTTTGCGTCATTGAGGACAGGACAGCCAGAACAGAGGGTTTGCAGGCTGGAAGGCGCATTGCATTACCTGGCCCCACACACCCTGATTTATGAGTGCATTATGATACACGTGCGTGTTAAGAAATGAGAATTTCCTAGCCCATAACTTTCGTTTATTGGTGCTTTATCCTTCGGCTTTTCAGGAGGATGGAATAAGGCATTGTGTATGGGTCGGGGGGGGGGGGGGGGGCTCAATGACGCCGAGTACCGTGTGATGACCTCAGACACAGGACTTCATGGCTTCCCACTCGATTGACCCGCCACCTGGTGGCCATTACGGTGCAGTATTGGTCACGTGACATTCTGGAGAATAGAACTGGTGTTAGTCCCATTACTCACCCTACCGCACCAACATCGGAACTGTGTCGAACGAGTACATTATGACGCGATAAACTGCCCCATTCCCCACACATTGTATGAGTAAAATCAGACACATGTGCTTAATTACATAAAGGAGTGCTTGTAAAATGTACGTATGAGTATATAACTATATCAACAGTGCGTGTAATAATTAAAAGTTAGCCTTATCACCGTTAAATTTAAGCCTCGTGCCATTAATTATTATTTCCATGTGTATTGGTATGAGTACGTTATGGTGCCTAGGCGTATACCTTGCACAGCCTCATCAACCCGTTGGGATAATATGACTGGTCTGATATAAGCCACTCTCCCAGATGATGGATTGGAGACCAGCCTCGTTGTGTCAAAAGCTGCGCCTATTGAACTCCCAACTGAACGCCGGTATACTCCTCATCGAGTAAGGATCAATAAATGACTTCTATCAAATGAATGTACATAATGCACCAGTAATAGGTATATAGGCCGTTGTGCCGAGCTTACAGATGGCACGCGTTCGTAATGTTTTTCTGTTGTTATATCACATTTAGTTACTGCAATTTTCTGAAGTTTCCTCCTTGGCTGTTTTACAATAGGAAAGGCATATGTTTGTGAATATAACAACAGTAATATTATACTACACAACCTGCTCCAGGTGCCAAGTCTTTAATCACGCATTCGTTTTTCTGCCCCAGATGCCAAGTACATGTATTTAATTACGCATCAGTGGGCCTGCCCTAGGTGCAAAATCCTCAATTGCTCATTCGTTGTGCTTTCCCAGATACCAAGTCTTTAACTACGCATTCGTTGTACTGCCTCTTGTTCCACGTCTTTAATTACGCATCCGTTGGGATGCCCCAGGTTCTAGGTCTTTAATTACTCATCAGTTGTCCTGGCCCTGGTGGCAAGTCTTTAATTACTCATCCTTTGTTCTGCCACAAGTGCTAAGTCTTTAATTACTCATCCTTTGTACTGCCACAAATGCCAAATCTTTAATTACTCATCCTTTGTACTGCCACAAGTGCCAAGTCTTTAATTACTCATCTTTTGTACTGCCACAAGTGCCAAGTCTTTAATTACTCATCCTTTGTACTGCCACAAGTGCCAATTATTTAATTACTCATCCTTTGTAAAGCCACAAGTGCCAAGTCTTTAATAACCCATCCTTTGTACTGCCACAAGTGCAAAGTCTTTAGTAAAACTCATCAGTTGTCCTTCCTTCCTACCATGGGCGGCTGTAAGAACACCATAGATACGTATGCCTGCCCTTATCATTTCCATTGAAAGGGTCTTGGCGTCAATAAGATTGGCCACATATATTAAGACATCACGCTGTCGCGGTGTCAAGAGAAGCTCGAGGGTAGGAGCGGCCGCGAAGGGAGGGAGGGAGTTCACGTACAAGAGACAAAGGGCCACTCACCGCCACCCTGGGTGAGGGAGATAAAGTGTGTGTGGAGCCATCGACTGCCGGTCGTGGGGGTGATAGGCCCCTGTACCTCCCTCCGCGGCCTCCTGGCAACGGGGCGAGGGGGGCCCCGGGCAGTCTAGACAGCGTAAAGTGCGGTTAGCCCCGGTGAATAGCGAGCACGCCGCGTGACACTGTCAAGGTGGGAAAGAGAGTCACTGGTGGAGGTGACCCAATAGCGCTGGCGGGAGAACGGGAAGGAGGAGACAGTCGAATGACCTGCAGCGTGGAGGTGACCTACTGACGACTCCGGCTCCAGGAAAGCAGAAAATAGGCTATATTTAAATGACTAGCATACAGGTGGTGACCTACTAACGCATTTGGTTCCAAGAAAGTGCGCCATGTTTAAATGATTGGCTCAGGTGAAGTGACCTCATTAAGTGTCCAGCTACAGGATGTGTGGCAGGAGAGATTGCTGCCTTAACATTGACGAACGTATTACTTCTATTTGATGTAGTTTTGATGACACCATTCAACAAATAAGAGTTTCGTCTGTTGAATGGCAAATTCAATATTGACACAATAATAACATGTTAGTTATCATCGCCAACTAAATATTTTCGGAACTGTTGCCGCATGACTGAGATGGATCATGAACGCATGGACGTGATCTGTGGCCATCTTTAAAGACTTAATGTAACATGACCCGTGGTCACGCGTCATCCATTCATGACTTAATGTCACATGACCTGTGATCCCGTGTCATTCGTTCATGACTTAATGTAACATGGAATGTGGTCACGTGTCATACATTTATGACTTAATGTCACATGACCCGTGTTCACGTGTCATTCATTCATCCCTTAATGTCACATGACCCGTGGTCACGCGTCATCCATTCATGGCTTAATGTCACATGACCCGTGGTCACGTGTCATCTGTTAATTATTGAATGTACCGTAAACCATGATCACATGTCATACACACGCCATGTAATTAGTACAGCTACTATATGAAATCTAGCTACATTGCAATTAATATAAAACACCGATGAACAGACTTTATTAAGTCAATAAACCACCAACATTTACAATAATCTTCGACATAATACTGAGATACTGCATTATTTTTTTGGGATCTTCTGCGCGTTTATTGTTTATTGTATGTTCTGTGCCTTGATGAAATAAAGAATTATATATTTCTTTTCAATCTTCGACATAATTGTCATATTTGACCATTAACCATTAAAATTAACTTGACACACTTTCTTTTCTAATTATACTCTTCCATGTCCATATGTCTATCACACTGCAAGCAACCAATGCTGAAAATCAGAATTAATTTTATTTATCCGCGAGAGGTTGTTTAGCACGTAAGAAAACACGCCAACCCTCCAGTACAGCAAAAACAAGAATGGACTCGTCCACGTTGACGCGCCTAGCAACCCCGTGTTTATTGAAGTCAACCAATCAGAAGCCGGCTGCTGGCTGGCGGCAAGAAGTTCTACCCAGTCGATCATTCGGACAACAGATGCCGAGGAGGTCAACCCCCCCCCACCGCCTCCGTTATAATACGTTTTGATTGAATTTCAGTTTAATCTGTAATAAGTATAGCATGGTTTGTATCACATAACACTCATATATATGAACTCCCGTAATAAACTGACGTGTAATTATTAGAAAAAAACCCTGAATATTTAAGGATATAGATGACCGATGTTCCTCGAATTTCTAAACACTATTTGTAAATGTTACTCATACTTTTGATACCCCCAGCTTTCAATTAAATAGAAAGCTACATGGAAAATGAGAATACCAGTGGCTCTCATGAAAGCGACCACAAAGAGTTTTAATCAATCTTATTGAGTCTTCAGACCCAGTATAATCTTGAAATCTGTTCATTTTATGTTCGTGTTTCACTAAATCTGTTTGATTTGATCAACTGAATGATGATTCAGAATAAAGCCCAATTATATGATTAGTACCAAGATATGTAAATATGAAACTAATGAATATTTTTGATATATTTATGAGCATGACGGATGTGCCCTCACCTTCCCTGGCTAAACGATAAGAGCAATCAGCTCGATTGGAATTATAGTACGTGGTAACTCAAGCTGACTGATAATACGTCAATTTTAGGCCAACACATTAATTATGAGTGGTATTAATACATTTTCAATTCAACTTTTATTTAAACATGCGAAATTTACCACGTATTGTCAGCCTATCCAGTTTTACCAATTAGAAGGTGCCCAGTCAATATATTTTGGATAATGTATTTGGCATACGCGCATGCCGATGTGTGCCGCCTACATATACAAGACGATCTGCTCCGCCTTCGTACAGGGCGATGTGTTTCGCCTTCATACTAGCACACAGGGCGATATGTTCCGCCTATTTACCTTTGTATTTTACCTATGTACATGGCAATTGGTTACGCCAACCCATAATAGGGTCACGTGGTCAGCTTATCATTATGAATTCGTAGCGAAATACGTAAATGTAATTACTTTCTAGCCAGGTTGTTTTCCCATAGCAGCCTTATAACGTGATTATGACCCCCCCGCCTTAGACCCTAGGCACATGCCGGGGATGTCCCTGCGCTTTTACTGCAACGGAAGAGGCACGATCTGGCTTAGCCAATGTGGCCCAATCCCTCCGAGCACGTAATTTTAACGCAACTGGCCGCAAATGTAATGCTCAGGAGTCAGCGACCACTCCTGAAAATGCCATTACTCACGATAAAGTATTCATTTAGAGATCTAAAAGGGCACCTGCTCCGACGTATAACTAATCTCCCCGTACGACCTAGGCCTAACACGTGGGCCACCGCGCGAGCCCCCAGGACCCACGCGAGATATAACGTCATGCTTGTCACCATTTGCTCTGGGCTACATTTCATAAAATTAATATCCGATACGGGGACCCCCTTGAAGCCAGATCAATACTGCGGGGCCTCTTTCTTTCTCGGATGGTCTGCGTTGGGTATTTGCGCTCCGTAAGTTAATGAATAGGTCGAACCCTTAGCCATGTCAGCTACCCGGAACATGGGGACTGATTGATTGCCTTGCCCTGGTGGAAGACCGTGCAGTCGATGATAATAGGGAGGGCGGACCAAGGTTTCAACTAGACCACCATGCCAATAACTGTAACTTGGGAGAGGAACAAGGCGCTGGCGCGGGCAGCGTCATATAAGCAGTCCCCGCCGTCGGGGTTTCGCCGTACGTACCGTAAACTGCCGCGACCCCAGATAACCTCTCCCTACAATATGCATAGGGCTTCCACGCCCAGGCTCCCTCCCATCACCGCTCCCCTTGGCCCCCAGGCCGTGTCTTATTCAAGAACCAATTGCCCACTCATTGATTTCTCAACGGGACACAAGTCTGGGCTTCTTCACCAGCCAAAATCTCTATTATGGCGTCATTTTTCTTTATCCTCTACTGGCTTTTATCGACCTGGCACGGGATGGATGGGTGGATGGGTGGGGAGGCGGGCACTGACTCTAGCGGCCCATGTCTGTTGGCAGCCTGATACGAATCTTAGCCCCCAGATGGCGACAGGTTTATGTATCATCATTCATGTAATTGCCTAGTGATCAATTATAATTTAACAAATAAAACTGGTTACGTCACGCCAAGAATCGCGGTCGAGTCGAAAATGATTATACCATGATGAGTTTGGCTACGGAGCATCATGACTGCTGCATCACAAAATAGCAAAACGTTAAGCTCAATATATACTCTGGCGTCAAAGAATAACCTGCATATAAAGAGCTTATATATCCACCAAACGAATACTTGGCAACTTGAGATATCAAATACGTGAGATAAATAAATAATGATGTTCTACAACTGAATTTTTTTCTTTTGCTTGATTAATGACTCATGCCATCTTCATCATGTCAATATCCATCACTTATTAACTACAGAATTGCTTTACCTGAATATTATACCCTGAAGAGACTTGAGCGTATGTACCCGACTATGAAGTAGTTTTATACATGTGTTACAGTTTTGCCACCACAGCAGCCGCTGTCGGCGTGTCGACCGCCTCCGGTCCCGGTCAGACAAGGTGTGTTGACCTCCTCCGGTACGGGTCAGACACCTGCAAGGGAGGACAGACGCCAGGCCAGCGGCCAGGGCAGACAGCGGCCAGGGCAGACAGCGGCCAGGACAGACAGCGGCCAGGGCAGACAGCGGCCAGGACAGACAGCGGTCAGGACAGACAGCGGCCAGGACAGACAGCGGCCAGGACAGACAGCGGCCAGGACAGACAGCGGCCAGGACAGACAGCGGCCAGGACAGACAGCGGCCAGGACAGACAGCGGCCAGAGCAGACAGCGACCAGGCCAGACAGCGGCCAGGGCAGGCAGCGACCAGGGCAGACAGCGGCCAGGACCGACAGCGGCCAGGGCAGACAGCGACCATGGCAGTGGCCAGGACAGACAGCGGACAGGACAGACAGCGGTCAGGACAGACAGCGGTCAGGGCAGACAGCGGCCAGGACAGACAGCGACCAGGACAGCGGCCAGGACACAGCGGCCAGGACAGCGGCCAGGACAGCGGCCAGGACAGTGGCCAGGACAGCAGCCAGAACAGACAGCGGCCACGACAGCGGCCAGACCGGACAGCGGCCAGAACAGACAGCGGCCACGACAGCGGCCAGACCGGACAGCGGCCAGGGCAGACAGCGGTCAGGACAGACGGCGGCCAGAACAGACAGCGGCCACGACAGCGGCCAGGACAGCGGCCAGGGCAGACATCGGCCACGACAGCGGCCAGGACAGCGGCCAGGACAGACAGCGGCCACGACAGCGGCCAGGACAGCGGCCAGGACAGCGGCCAGGACAGACAGCGGCCAGGACAGACGGCGGTCAGGACAGACGGCGGCCAGGACAGACAGCGGCCAGGACAGACAGCGGCCAGGACAGCGGCCAGGACAGCGGCCAGGACAGCAGCCAGGACAGACAGCGGCCACGACAGCGACCAGAACAGACAACGGCCACGACAGCGGCCAGGACAGCGGCCAGGACAGCAGCCAGGACAGACAGCGGCCACGACAGCGACCAGGACAGACAGCGACCACGACAGCGGCCAGGACAGCGGCCAGGACAGCAGCCAGGACAGACAGCGGTCAGGACAGACGGCGGCCAGGACAGACAGCGGCCACGACAGCGGCCAGGACAGCGGCCAGGGCAGACAGCGGCCACGACAGCGACCAGGACAGACAGCGACCACGACAGCGGCCAGGACAGCGGCCAGGACAGACAGCGGCCACGACAGCGGCCAGGACAGACAGCGGCCAGGACAGCGGCCAGGACAGCGGCCAGGACCGCAGCCAGGACAGACAGCGGCCACGACAGCGACCAGGACAGACAACGGCCACGACAGCGGCCAGGACAGCGGCCAGGACAGACAGCGGCCACAACAGCGGCCAGGACAGCGGCCAGGACAGCGGCCAGGACAGACAGCGGCCAGGACAGCGGCCAGGACAGCGGCCAGGACAGCGGCCAGGACAGCAGCCAGGACAGACAGCGGTCAGGACAGACGGCGGCCAGGACAGACGGCGGCCACGACAGCGGCCAGGACAGCGGCCAGGGCAGACAGCGGCCACGACAGCGGCCAGGACAGCGGCCAGGACAGAGAGCGGCCACGACAGCGGCCAGGACAGCGGCCAGGACAGCGGCCAGGACAGACAGCGGCCAGGACAGCGGCCAGGACAGCGGCCAGGACAGCAGCCAGGACAGACAGCGGCCACGACAGCGACCAGGACAGACAGCGACCACGACAGCGGCCAGGACAGCGGCCAGGACAGACAGCGGCCACGACAGCGGCCAGGACAGACAGCGGCCAGGACAGCGGCCAGGACAGCGGCCAGGACCGCAGCCAGGACAGACAACGGCCACGACAGCGGCCAGGACAGCGGCCAGGACAGACAGCGGCCACAACAGCGGCCAGGACAGCGGCCAGGACAGCGGCCAGGACAGACAGCGGCCAGGACAGCGGCCAGGACAGCGGCCAGGACAGCAGCCAGGACAGACAGCGGCCAGGACAGCGGCCACGACAGCGGCCAGGACAGCGGCCAGGGCAGACAGCGGCCAGGACAGACATCGGCCAGGACAGACAGCGGCCAGGACAGCGGCCAGGGCAGACAGCGGCCAGGACAGACATCGGCCAGGACAGACAGCGGCCAGGACAGCGGCCAGGGCAGACAGCGGCCAGGACAGACAGCGGCCAGGACAGCGGCCAGGGCAGACAGCGGCCAGGGCACACAGCGACCAGGACAGACAGCGGCGAGGACAGACAGCGACCAGGGCAGACAGCGGCCAGGATAGCGGCCAGGGCAGACAGCGGCCACGACAGCGGTCAGGACAGACAGCGGCCACGACAGCGGCCAGGACAGCGGCCAGGACAGCGGCCAGGACAGCAGCCAGAACAGACAGCGGCCACGACAGCGGCCAGGACAGACAGCGGCCACGACAGCGGCCAGGACAGCGGCCAGGACAGCAGCCAGGACAGACAGCGGCCACGACAGCGGTCAGGACAGACAGCGGCCACGACAGCGGCCAGGACAGCGGCCAGGACAGCGGCCAGGACAGCGGCCAGGACAGCAGCCAGGACAGACAGCGGCCACGACAGCGGCCAGGACAGACAGCGGCCACGACAGCGGCCAGGACAGACAGCGGCCACGACAGCGGCCAGGACAGCGGCCAGGACAGCGGCCAAGACAGACAGCGGCCACGACAGCGGCCAGACTGGACAGCGACCAGGGCAGACAGCGGTTAGGACAGACGGCGGCCAGGACAGACAGCGGCCAGGGCAGACAGCGGTCAGGATAGACAGCGGTCAGGACAGACAGCGGCCACGGCAGACAGCGGCCAGGACAGCGGCCAGGACAGACTGCGGCCAGGATAGACAGCGACCAGGACAGACAGCGGCCACGACAGCGGCCAGGACAGCGGCCAGGACAGACAGCGGCCAGGACAGACAGCGGCCAGGACAGACAGCGACCACGACAGCGGCCAGGACAGCGGCCAGGGCAGACAGCGGCCAAGACAGACAGCGGCCAGGACAGCGGCCAGGACAGACAGCGGCCAAGACAGACAGCGGCCAAGACAGACAGCGGCCAGGACAGCGGCCAGGACAGCGGCTAGGACAGACAGCGGCCAAGACAGACAGCGGCCAGGACAGCGGCCAGGACAGCGGCCAGGGCAGACAGCGGCCAGGACAGCGGCCAGGGCAGACAGCGGCCAGGACAGCGGCCAGGACAGCGGCCAGGACAGCGGCCAGGGCAGACAGCGGCCAGGACAGCGGCCAGGACAGCGGCCAGGACACCCGCCCGAGGTGCCGGCCCGACCCCGGCATTACAGGTTCCCTGGGTGTCCCTCAGGAAGACGCACCGGTGAAGTTAATTCGATTACATACAGGTCTAGTCGCGGGCGCCAGATGGTAATTTCCGCGCTAGGTGCCGCTCAGGGGTATAAACGGCCAGGTGGGTGTCAAGAAGGAAATGTCTCGCCCCTAGAATAAGGTGCAGAATTTGTATTAAGGCGTAAAATTGCCCTCTGCGATCAGTTTAGGATCCGTCCTGATGGTTGCTAATATACGCTTATAAGCTATATAGCTAAATGTTCTTTACACGTGCTCCAAAACACGTTGCCATTCATGCAGCATTATGTTGTAACTTTTACCGGTGTAATCAATGGTGTAGCCACGATAGCGAAATCGGATAATTATAGAATTATACATGCAATAACCGGCTGGCGAAGCCATTAATACATCTTTACCAAAGCAGAAGATAGTATCAGCCGGAGTCAAGATGGCAAGGGCATAAAAAAGAACGCTATTTCAGTGGGTGAGGGTGGGGGTGAGGGTGGGGGTGATGGCATGTGAGGTGAGGTGAAGTCAAAATGGAAGCAAATCCCGACCCACCAGTCACTCGTGACGTCATTCTCGTGATTGATCACGTGACAAACGTGACCGATGCACCAGGAAATGTTTTAATTGGTTGCGGAGGGCCACGATCAGTAGTTTCCATTCTTTTTGTTTCGACGATTCCTTCTATTATTTTTATCTTATAAATAAATCTGGCATCAATCCCGTCACTGGTGTACGACAAATCCCGCTTGGCTATTTGAGAGAAGCCTTAATTGCCAGTGGATGGGGATCGAGGAGCTTGAAGCAGCATTACTATGACAGGGAAACCGGAAGCATCACAAGAGGTTTTGATAGCGCACTCCGATAACGAGTGGCGGTGACATGGAAACCAGTAGCAGATAGGTACACTGACTTCTCTGGAAGGCCCTGTCTATTGTTTCGTGGCGGTCACTATGGATACATTAATGCGCCATGGTGACCTGTCATGGTCGTTCCTTCAGGCGGCTAAGAGATATGTTGACGTGATTGATGAACGTAAAGTCACCTATTTCGATCCCAGATCGAATTCGAATCTATAAAATATTATGATATAATTTATGCCAGCACAATGCTGAGCACGGATATGTAGAACCGTATTAACAATAGTGTTTGATCGTTTCGCATGCAGGCCAACAACGCATTAACATACTTATCTGTGTTTCATTTCCTACATCAACGCTGACAACCATTTATTAATGATATTAATCTAATTTCATCTCCTAAAAGGGAGACGATGGCCAGTGTAAAGTCATCTTGGAAGTTAGAACGCACTTTTTTCGGTTGGTCGAAGGAGATGTATGAGCTGACAACACAAGTAGTCAGCTGTCAGCATAACATGATGCCCTGTACACTAAGGGAGAAGGCAACATCCGCACACCCCAACCCCCACCTCGGCGCATGCGCTCCCTGCCGTCACTGGGCGACCCCGGTCAGACTGACAATCGCCGACGGAAGAGCTTCTGATCTCTGTGATGTCACGTTTTTTCCCGGGTTTTACCAGGATGCCTGCCTGCCGCTTTAAGCGGTGATTCCTGCCAGGGCGGGGTGAGGAATCCTATTACAGCTGAGTGATGGTGGCCAGGTCACGGCGTCGGCTGCTGTCTGCATACCAAGCACAGTCCCCCATGGAAGCAGCTACAGGAAAATATCGGCCATGTTAATACCCCTATTTTATAGAAGCATTAATCAGATTTCGATGGATATTGATAGATTGTATGATCTCATTTCGCTGTGGCTTGCTTTCTAGACAGCGCCATTGATCTCTCCCCCAGGCGGTAATTCGCAATAGTATGGCAATGTGTAATGGCGGAAGTCTGGTTTACAGAAGCAGACACGAGGTCAAAAAGGTTCATTCTCACCTTCTGGCTGCTCGGTATTGCGCCACATGGTTGTCCCTGTCAATGGTGGTCACAGATATACGGCTTAGAATAGGAGTTAGGCGCCGTGTTAATTGTGACAATGTGTTACTGTGGCATGATATATATTTGTTGCCGCCTAATTTACGAGGACGTTTTAAAAGACATTGAGAAGGGAATACTTTATCCCGCGGATCAGTCATAACGAGTACGCGATCTGATGACGCGATGGTTTAAATAAACCAATCACAAATCTTCAGGAAATGACCCACACCCTCCGCACTTCAAAGCAAAAGATGGACCGATGACACCTTCCGCGGTCCACATTTACATACCCGGAAAAAAATTCGCGTATGTACATGAATCTTCTAACCCCGGATATTCATTGGATGCAAGAGAGCCGAAAATGATGTCGACAGAAACAGCCACAGACCAGATGCAATATCAATATCAGTGCCACGCCAAACCTACTCCCGCCGGGAACAAGATTAAAGTGTGTGCGAGGGTGTTGGGGCTGGGGTGTGTGTGTGGGGAGGGTGGGGCGTGGTGGGGGTGGACTCGGTAGCGTCGAACCCGGGATAAACACCTGAAAATTAAAGGCAGGACCAGTTATTTGTCAGTGTTCGGGCCAGACTTGCCAAGGCATTCAACTTGGACAACATGACTTCACAACGTAGTGACACATGAAACGGGGTTACCATGACGACTATTTGCATGCGGGCATTATTATTTAGGCCTTCCTTTTAGCTGAGTGAATATGTTGATAATACACGGGAACCGCTCCAACTGAAGATCAGACCGTGCTAACATCATTAGTAGACTCCTTTGGAAGATATTTGCCTTAATGTCCGATTAGGGATAATTAGGTTGTGATTTTTGCTTTTGTCCTATACGTATAAGTGTGAGTATGTTTTTGCGCAATCCATCACAGATAGATTGATCAAGGCTCATTAATATGCCAGACATTATATGTTTCAGACCACGATATCGCATGATTCGGGCACTAATCGATGACAAGTACACGACGCTGGGAATACCAACTATACAACTGGTCCGTTCGAGGAGCCACCGCGGTGTCAAACGGTGCAGCTACCAGTGTGTGTGGGTGTGTGGGGGAGGGGGACGGGGAGGGGGTGGGAATGGGGGAGGGAAGGAGTGGGGAGAGTGTGGTGATGGGGGTGGGGGTGGGGGACGTGAGTCTATAGTGGGGGAAGACAGGGGTGTCGTCGTTGACTCTAGAACGGGCGGCACCATTCGGACAATAGACTTCCTCAGATTGTGAGACGTGATTAGCAGGTTCCCTGGGCCTCGGTGTCTGTCTGACACTCGGTGTTTCATGGCTGGGTCGCTCTATCGGTTAATGACGTGAGAAGGGTTTTGGTGGAGTAACAATGGCCCACAGAGACGTGTGAGTGATGGGGAGAATCCTTAACATATCATGGTCAGGCTATCCCGGGCATGGAAACCTCTGGTATAGCATGGCGATAATAGGGTGCATTACGCCCACGTGCTCTCACGGGATCGCTGCAATTGTAGTAAACTGCAGAACCTGACGGCACCTGAATAGCGTCTGTGATTATTGCTGTCGTTGTCGCTGTGATAACTGCTTCCATAATGGCTGCAGTTGTCATGACATCAGTCACTGAAGGTATTACTGTCACTTTTTATTGTAATTCTCTGGGTAATTGTCGCGTGAAGTTGTCGATGTGTTTCTCGCACTAACCCGGTAATAACTGCCGTCATGGACGTCAGCGCTGTCGCCAATATCGCTATCGGTATTGCTATCACCAGCGCTGGTCGGAAGGCCGGTGTTGCCATGGTCACATCAATGCACTTTGCACAGAACTGCCGACTTCCTAAACCTTTTTACGGCCTAAATCGTGTTTTTGGTTTTGCCCAAATTTAAAGTCAACCAAATCATCGACTAGAGATAAGAGAAACTATTTGGAGCGACCAACAAAATACCAACCAATCGAGCACACCTTCAAATATTTGCTTTCCCCCAGCGCCCCAGCACGTTTGGGTTGGTGCTGGCCCCAGCAGTGGTGGCACCAGTTCACTGTGGTGCGCCTATGTCTATTTAATCAACGATAGCATGACGCCGACTCATAGATCGAGCCAAATACAAGGAGTTGGGTCAAGAAAGTAATCAATAAGTATTGCCGCTTGAGACAATACCGCTACATTACCAAACCTGCTCCGCTGACTGCCAAAACATCCACCAGAAATGTATAATTTACGTCCCTTCGCCAAAAATGTCATTACTTCAGCGATATAATGATTGTAGCTAGTGATCTACGCGTATCACAGCGTCATGCATAAATAAACCTTACGACCAATGCGATGGTTCTTTGTGACGGATAATAAGGGACCCAAAACGCTTACGTCATTACAATTATTATCATATTGAGGTAATCAGCGCCCGTCAAGTGGTGAACCACAATATAGTTATCTGGCTCTCAAATATCACATGGCAATTATCTTCGTAGTTGTCGTTGCATGCAGGAATCATAACTCCATGACTTATCTCGGTACGTTATCTGGCGCGAAAAATGGTTATCGGTAAACTACTGTTCCGTCTAACGCTGATTAACTGGTCCATTGTTACGTCACAACTGTCCCGTGATTAGCTCTGGCACTATAGCCTCAGTACAGATTTATCTACGAACCCCTTATAGCTGCCCCCCCCCACCCCCCAGGTGACGGCCTTTGACGAATACATAAAGCAAATTTAAAGACAACGGGAACAGAATACTCGTTTAAGTTCGTCTTGGGACAATGGTAAGGGTTTTGCACAATAGCTTTTCTGACGAACGCGTCAATCACAAAAACAATTTGCTTCATAATCATTATTATCCCAACCACATTCGAGACACACGTAGCTAACGCCAATGTTATCTCATTAATTAAGAAAGACTTAGGCTCACCCCATACATAACGCCTCCAGGGGGCACAGCGGGCGATGGAGGCCATAGCCTCAGCCGTCCATTCAATTAGACCCATTAGCAAGGGTCCCGCGTTCCCCTATGCAACCCCCTGATGGGTCCCAGACATCGCCAGCGCTGCCATGACTACCCGATGACTCTATGAAACAGAGTTAGCAGCGTGCCCAGGTCCCGAAACAGCCTCTCCCGGAATGGCTGCAAACAGCGCCCGAGTCCGAGTGACAAAGTCTCCTAGCCCAGGCCGTATGTAATGTCCAGTAATCTAGTTTTTGTGTGCTCCCTGGACAGGAAGTGTCCCTGTTGATGTCGTGGCGTTATAATAGGCGTCGTAAAGAACGGCTCAAGTAGGGGTTCGTTTGCTCGGAGGTCGTGCGCCCAACACAACAGCCACCTCTAATGATGTCCCCGTCCACTAACGCTGGCACCATAAATTACCCCCCTTCGCGTCCCCAACAGCCATGAAGGAAGAAAGAACATTGGTCCTTTACTTAGCGGCCTGGCACAGCCGTCTCCGCTTTATAATTGTACGGCGGGTTACACGGCGTAACGCATATTACACGATAGTCCATCCCTTGGCGACCCGGAACATCCGATCAGAAAACTTGCCAATCCAGGTCCAGGGCTTTACATCATTAGTTCGTTTTCAATGATTTAAACCCCAAGTTTTGGGTTTGTGTAAGATGCATAGCAGAACAGGGTGTTCGCCACGTGGAATAATGAATAGGGAAATGTAAAATTCTAATAAAGAATTAATTATTTCGTGAGAATTTCCCCCTTAAGCCATCGGGGATTTAGCGCCGAGATCAGGTGTGTTGGCGGGACGTAATAACCGGCATAATGAATGGGGCGCTGACTGTGTACAAACTCGCTCGCTAGCTCTGCATGCATGGTACGTACAAAATGGCTATTTGGGTAATGGTCCCTGGAGAACTACTGACACGTGAGGGCGCAAAATTCCAGAACCTGTTCGTGCAATCCATTACGATATCCGGTGTCGCCAAGACTGAGTAAACCCAGGACATTACTGGTGACAGGCATGACACGTGGGTGTACATGTGTAGATATACATTGATAGACAATCGGACAGATGTGGTATTTCGACAAATCTGAAGCACACAGACGCTAAAAGCATGGACTTTATATGCGTAAATAGCCTTTAAAGGCTTAAGCCGCAATCGATAGGCTCAGCAAGTATTTCCTCGTTTCAGGCCCAGACGGTAAGAAGAACAGCAACATGTGGCAGTTCGAATGCTAATTGAAATCCGTCTTCCGCAATATATATTACTCGACCTTCACCTATCGATATTCCGCGAAATCCATGTATACCCCCCTCCACTCAACCCCCCACCAATACACACACCAATATGTCATTACCGAAATCACATTTTTACGCTCGGGTCACAACCATAATTTAACTTCAGATAGCTCTGAGGGTTCCCTGATGCAAAACCCCCTTCCACGTGCTCTCGTCACATTCCCCTCAGTCCATCCATCGCCCAAGTTTCATACCACCTCCCCACCCCCTCCCACCGCTCCCTGCCTGTGTCTCAGTCGTCCCACTACGCGGCCCCACGAGGGTGCTCGGACCCCCGGCCCTGTCGCATCCACGCCCCACCCCGCCCAGGCTCCCACTTCCCGGTCTCCCCAGAGTGCCGTGAACATCTGCACCCCCCCCCTCCTCATCGTCCTTCTCCACTCGTGTCTATAAAAACCCACACAGTCCCTCAAGGGTCATGTAAACCCATGCTCTGTCGCGCTCTTTGACCCCCCCCCCCTTCCTACACCCACTCCTACCCCACACCCCACGCCCCTATGATAAATCGGTTTGTCCGCAGCAGTGTCGTCGTGGAGGGGGCCATCCACCACGTTCCTGGGGGTCGTGACCCTCCCCCGTGGTATTCATACAGGGGCCATCATGGTGCCCGGTAATCTACTAAAACATTAGTCTAAGCCAAAATGTAAGTGTCGTCCTATTTTACAATATTCGTGAAGTCATTAATGGCATTGCAAAATTGTATTGTGCTTTTGAGAAACATTGAAAGGTCAGTTTATTCAGTTTGTCTTTTCATTTCCATTCTGAAAGATCTTTAGGCGTCATTATCGCAGCTCCCGGTTAACCGGTCCACCAGTGAGTTGCGGTGATAATATCCACCTGCAAGTTATGGTTTTGACCTTCAGTTTTCTGTATTCAGTCGTGTGTCGTTGTCTTTGCATTCATGTGGTAGAACCATGGCAGTCCCCTCCACCCCCCTCGCTGCTGAATGTCATTTTCAAATGACGGACTTGCTGCCAGTAGAACATGCGTCGTCACCATGACACCTCTCTGTGCGTCACTTCCGGCAGCCCGAGATGATATGGCATTAATTACACTGACACGGAAATGTTGCAATCAAAATGTAAAAAACAAAACAGCGACCGGCGGCGGTACATGGAGAGCCCTGACAACCACCAATCGGCAAGTACGCTAACGCCGGCAAGAAACATAAGACGGTCAACTATGAAGGAAAGGCATCGAAAAAGTGGTCTAGGTTAAGATCATTATTATACACAGATTTTTATTCCATGTGTTGTGGATCCATTACAACACACGCGACCGATATTCTCAGCAGTCTGCATATCGCCATGGCAATTTAAAGCTAAGATTAGGGGCGTTATGTAATATTGTGCTGTTTAAGCACAATTTAAAGTATACGTTTCCAGGCAGTATTAAATTTGTTTTCAATTATTCGAGACCCATTCAATATCCAAGATCGACACTGAAACATAACTGTATCATTAAAGTATGGTACGAAATATATACCCAGAACAACGTGAAGTCGACCGCGGCAGGATGTCTCTAGTGCTCCATAGTTCATTCCTTAAAGCCCATTAATAGGGTTACCGCGTTCCTCAGCACCTCTCATGGAGGGACCCAGACATCCCCAGCGCTGCCATGACTACCAGATGACGCTATAGAATGAAGTTTAAAGCCTCCGCCGTCTCTAAGCACCCCCCAAATTTGCATCAGAAGATATCCCGATGTGGACGACAAAGAATCCCATCGGGGCCACGATGAAACGTCCGGAGATAAACATCGCTGTGTTGTCGGGCGATGGCCATAGAATATAATACATTATCTAATTGCCGAGAAGCCGAAAGAACGCGGAATGCGAAAACCTTAATATTACCAGGTGCTGTTTTCTTAAACTATTGGTGCCACGTTATTTCGGCAGTTCAAGGTTTTGAGATTAACCAATACGAACTTGTTTCAATAGCAGGTTACGGGTTTTATTCCATGAAATTATAATGAAAAAACTCACCAAAGTACCAAGACTGAGGTCAGGTCTCCCTATTTCTGGGAGCGATATTTGAAAATTGGTCAATGCTGTACGCAAGCATCGGTTGTCGATTCAAAGTGCATTGTATGCATGGTTGAGTTGAAAGAGATCAGAGTGAACAGTGCTAAATCACGTGTGTTTGTGCTTCTCTGTGAAATAATGATATTGGCGTGTCGCCAGCTGCTGAAAGTTTGTGTAGGTAGATATAGTCTTGAAGTGTACATGACAGAAGTGTTAAATCCTCCTGCTACGACAAGCACTTTTTTTCTTTTCAAGCATTTCAGTTCTCGCTTCTTAGTTCTCACTATTTGTGTTTTGTTCTGTTGAAATAGTGTATCTGTTTGCAAATGCAGTTGATTCTTTAGCTAACAAAGAACTCGTGTAAACAGTTATCAGCAAGTCTGGGACGTACCTTAGTCGTTTTGTAACACCACAGACTCGAGTCCAATGTCAAAGGAGGTGGCAAAAATCGATAACCCCCTTACGCAATGACGCTGTCACCTATCATGAATAAGCGGGAGTATTGCTAAGTTATACAGTAACAAATAGTCGGAGCAGAGAACATATGCTGCACCCTACTCTAATAAGTACGTTACATGTTTTACGGCAGAAAAGTCCGCCTTTGAACGTGTTTTTCAATGACCAATAGTCGCATTGCGGCTCTCGCACGTTCGTAATTAGGTTCGTGGTGGAGATGTGGCGGAAAGTGTGGTCTAGCCACAAAAGCTGTCCGGTTGAGAGTTCCCCGTTAGGAGCGACCCAGAGAAAAAAGCGTTCCCTGTTAGGGGCGACTCAAAGAAATGTCATAGGTAAGGGTCACATTCACCAGAGTACCAGACTGCTTGCCTTGACGTAGAGTACCAGACTGCTTGCCTTGACGTAGAGTACCAGACTGCTTGCCTTGACGTAGAGTACCAGACTGCTTGCCTTGTCATAGAGTACCAGACTACTTGCCTTGACGTAGACTACCAGACTGCTGGCCTTGACGTAGACTACCAGACTACTTGCCTTGACGTAGACTACCAGACTGCTGGCCTTGACGTAGACTACCATACTGCTGGCCTTGACGTAGACTACCATACTGCTGGCCTTGACGTATACTACCAGACTACTTGCCTTGATGTATAGCGCCAGACTGCTACCATACCATTGACGTACGCTACCAAACTGCTACCATACCATTGACGTACGCTACCAGACTGCCACCAAACTGTAACCTTTGATGTAGATGTGCTTCCATAACGTTAGACACCAGCATGTCGTTCAAGACGTGTGATATATTAATTTTGCAGCAATTGTTTTATCACTGACTATTTGGGGCATAGCAGTAACATGGGTGCAACACTGATAAGGGAATCCTAAGTGTATGGTAGTGTTCATAGTATATGTATAGCTTCCATATTCTTGGGTCTGTTTCACCTCGAGTTCTACCACAATGGTTATCTTAAGGTCCAATCTATCCTAGTTTTCACTGACGACACAGACAAAAAGTGACGACACTGCCTTAATGCCTCTTTTGACCTGTATGATTTTATTCGTCTTGAGATTAAACTATTTCACCACTTCGATTTCGATTTCTTTTTTTTTATTCCGATTTATGAATGCTATATATGTATGTCAAAGGTTGCCCCGCAAGCCTCCTACGGCAACGCTGTAGCTTCGTAACCCATCATATCGTTATATAATTGTCCCATTATGAAAAGACGGCCTTTTGCGAATTTATGTCCTTTTTCACAGATATGCTTTCAAGTTGTACATTCCATTTATCTCACAACATTATGCATAAATACAGCGACAAGGACAGCTGCCAACATTTCATTTAACATTTCGCTTATTATGGAAGAACTGTAAATAGTCCGTTTCCAATTTCACACAAGAACAATGTTATCACTGTATATTGGTCAAATATCATTCGCGCTAACTGCGGCACGATATATTAAATAGTTCTCGCTTGAAGAGGTTAAATTAGCGAAACAGAACATGGGAGCTTAATAAATAGTCTGTATGACTGGAAAGCTCTTGATTATCGGTCTCCACTTGGATCGCCTGCCCGGGAAGTCTATCAACACCCTAGTAAAACATTTGACGGTCTTTCATCACCGTGATAATTGCCCGTGGCGCAGAGAGAGTTGTGGGGGTAAGTGACCGATGAGAGGGCCTGCGACTCCGGCCGACCTTTCCGACCTCCTTGGAGACCAACGCCACCGAGGGTCTAAAGGTTAGCGTTTTCAAGTCTCGGCAGATTTTTCTCATCTTTTTGGACACCAGGCAGCCCTCTTAAAGGATTCTTTACCCGAGTTCTCAATAGGACGATTACCAGCATTTGGGTGGCAATTAATTCCAACCCAATGAATAACCAACTTCGTTCTCGCATTATCGTCCTCTCATGGCATTAGGCAATGGGACTCACAAAGGACAATGAACTACTAACACATACAATGAGGGACACATGTGGGGGTAGTCAATTTAGAACAGGAAACAAAGGGGATGATTACCTATTGCCTTCCTTTAGTCGATGTTTCAATAATGTTCACCTTTAATGGAGCATTAGCCGGGGATTAACGATGAATGACATTTAATGTCCAGCGTCACTTGTGAACAATATATTACTGCCGTGATTCCCATTGTAACTAAAACGGTAAATATTTTATAGGACGAAGCACAGTCAGTTCTCACTTATCTAAAATTTCCACGGCAAACAAACCTGCTGTAGGGAAGATAAAACTTCTAACCGGTTTAGACCTGACTAACCTGACTTTTTTTACTCAGAACCGGTGCAACTACATTCCAGCAAAAATTACCCCTAAATGACTAGACGACGGCAAAGGTCAAATGGGGCCCCAGTGACTCTTTGTAATGTAACATGCACTTCCAGGGACCCCACTAATTTCTCGAGGGCTTGTGTGAATGGCGGAACACGGCCTCATAGGAGCCATTGGCACGTGACATACCTTGCAAAGGTCGTCACGCGACCCACTGGGGGGAGGGATGACAGAATTGGTTCGTAATCTACCTGAGTTGGCACGAGACGTCAGCGAGAAGATGTCCTAAGAACGAGACTTATAAATATCACCCATAATGCCGTAGACGTGAACCAGAGGAATTTCACGCGAAACAGTCAGCCTGACTTCAATGAGTTCCGTGACTAGTTCAGGCCAGATCTATGCTGATGCTGGGATCCATGTCGTTTTATTGACTACAGTGACTGATCCATTTTCCGCTTCACCCAAGCGTCTAATGTTTTACTTCCTGTAAAAAAAACATCTATGTGCCCACCAGTAACAAGCAAAATGGTGTTTTACAACCTCAACACTAAACCGAGGTTTTGCCATTGCAAAAACAGGTAACCCAGATGTATCCCCAAATTTTTCCACAATATAATATGTTATCCTTTGATTTTGTACCTCATCTTCACGTTTACCGCTTGCTGGTGCAGCTAGAATCAACTCCACGATTCGCCCAATGAAACCTGTAAAAGTCTGCCCTACAATACTTCCTTATACTGGAATATAGGGCACAGAAATGACTGGAGTCATATTTTGGAACTGAAGTAATTTCTTACCGGCCTGATGTGACTTACTGACATAAGTTATGTCGTGTGATATACCATATGCCTTGAACTGTCATTATATGCATTGAGCCCAACAATGTATCATGTAGCTCGTGTAACTGTCATTATATGCATTGAGCACAATAATGTATCATGTAGCTCATGTAACTGTCATTATATGCATTGAGCACAATAATGTATCATGTAGCTCATGTAACTGTCATTATATGCATTGAGCACAATAATGTATCATGTAGCTCATGTAACTATCATTATATGCATTGAGCACAATAATGTATCATGTAGCTCATGTAACTGTCATTATATGCATTGAGCACAATAATGTATCATGTAGCTCATGTAACTGTCATTATATGCATTGAGCACAATAATGTATCATGTAGCTCATATAACTGTCATTATATGCATTGAGCACAATAATGTATCATGTAGCTCATGTAACTATCATTATATGCATTGAGCACAATAATGTATCATGTAGCTCATGTAACTGTCATTATATGCATTGAGCACAATAATGTATCATGTAGCTCATGTAACTGTCATTATATGCATTGAGCACAATAATGTATCATGTAGCTCATGTAACTATCATTATATGCATTGAACACAACAATGTATCATGTAACTCATGTAACTGCCATTATTTGCATTGAACACAACAATGTATCATGTAACTCATGTAACTGCTATTATATGGCAATAAACTTATCTTATATGTGTCAGTCCGTTTAAAGTATGGCTACGTTTGTATTTGACCCAGAAAGACTTGTAGCAACATACATGCAGTTGTCATGACATCGGTCACTGAAGTTATTATTGTCCCTTTTTTTGTAAATCTCTCGGTAATTGTCGCGAGAAGTTGTCGATGGGTTTATCGCACTAACGTCAAGGACGTCAACGCTGTCGCCAATATCGCTACAGCTGTCGCCAATATCGCTACAGCTGTCGTTATCGCTACAGCTGTCGTTATCACTATCGCTCTCGTTATCGCCAGCGCTGTCGGAAGGCCGGTGTTGTCATGGTCACATCAATGCATTACGCACAGAACTACCGATTTCCTAAAGCATCCGAATCGAAAGTTGGCATATTTACGGCCTAAATCTGCCACTTGTTTTTTGTTTTGCCCAAAGTAAAGTCAACCGAATCATCGACTAGACATGAGAGAAACACTTTGGATCGACCAACAAAATACCAACCAATCGAGCATACCTTCAATTATTGCCTTCCCCAGCGCCCCACCGCGTTGTGGGTTGTTGCTGGCCCCAGGCGTGGCGACACCAGTTCACTGTGGTGCGCCTATGTCTATTTAATCAACGATAGCATGACGCAGACTCACAGAACGAGCTGAGCCACTCAAATACAAGGAGTTGAGTCAGGAAAGCAATCAATAAGTATTTCCGCTTGAGACAATACCGCTACATTACCAAACCTGCTCTCCTGACGGCCATGCATCTCCCAAAAATGTATAATTTACGTCCCTTTGCCACAGATGTCATTACTTCAGCGATATAATGATTGTAGCTAGTGATCTACTCGTATCACAGCGTCATGCACAAATAACGGATAACAAGGGACGCAAAACCCTTACGTCATTACAATTAATATCGTATTGCGGTAGTCAGCGTCAAGTGGCGTACTACAGTTTAGTTATTCGGCTCTCAAATATCACATGGCGATTATCTTCGTAGCTGTCGTCGTATGTAGGAATCATAACTCCATGATTTATCTCGGTACGTTATCTGCTGCAAAAAATAGTTATCGGTGAACTACTGTTCCGTCTAATGCTGATTCACTGGACCATTGTTACCTCACAACTGTCACGTGATTAGCACAGGCACTATAGTCTCAGCCGGTATGCCCCCCCCCCGCCCCCTCCCCCCCCCAAGTGACGGCCTTTGACGAATACATACAGCAAATTTAAAGACAACGGGACAGAATACTCGTTTAAGTTTGTCTTGACGCCATGGTAAGGGTTTTGCGCAATATCTTTTCTGATGAACGCGTCTATCGAAAAACAATTTGCTCCAAAATCAATATTATCCCCGTCACACTCGAGACACACGTAACTACCGCCGAAGTTATCTCATTAATTAAGAAAGACATAGGCCCACCCCATACATAACGCCACCAGGGGGCACAGCGGGCGATGGACGCCATAGCCTCAGCCGTCCATTCAATTAGACCCATTCGTAAGGGTCCCGCGTTCCACCATACAACCCCCTGATGGGTTCCAGACATCGCCAGCGCTGCCATGACTACCCGATGACTCTATGAGACAGAGTTAGCAGCGTGCCCAGGTCCCGAAACAGCCCCTCCCGGAATGGCTGCAAACAGCGCCCGAGTCCGAGTGACAAAGTATCCTAGCGATATCTAGTATCCTAGAGAAGAGACAGATGCCTCAGCGATGGACGTCCAGTAAATGGCCAGGAACACGAGACACAGATTGGTAATTGACAGACAACTAATCGGCTGTGCATTCTGAATAACGCATCCCTCGATGCTAGTTAGTGCATCTCACGCACAGCTATATACATACACGATATATCATGACACAGGCATGTCCATTTATAGAACAGATTGTTAGGATGACATCCCAAAGCAAGTTCCTCGCAAAGTTAACATGCTGAGAATTTCCTCCCTTGGCTGTTTTCGTCTTGAGCCCTCCCACGTGACCTTTCGGGGGTTGCGCTAGGTTATTGCGTGACCGGAAGTTTTGTTTGTTATCAACCATCAGGAGATGGGAGCTTCAAATGTATAGTTTAATTCGTGTAGTGGTGCCAACCCACGAACTTCAGCCCTACTAAGGTAGAACACGCTTGGTGCTAATCTGCTATGAGAGGCTAATCTACGCATGCGCATTAGAGGGATACCAATGACAATACCTCACAAACATTGACCCCTGTTTTCTACTTAAATGGTGAAGATATCAACAGAGATATAACATCATAATTCGGACAGGTGGTGTCATGGTGTGAAAAGAGTTTTAATGGCCAAAACTATGGAGTAAAGTTGTTATATACACAAGAGAGGGTCATATGATTCAAACTGACATTGCCCTGTCAGGGTGGGAGGGTGGGAAAACGGGCGAGTTCATACAGTTCTGCGCTCGCCTGAGGAGTGAGGAGTGGCAGGGATTGGGTGTGCCAGCTCCAAGGGGCGCCTGACCAGGAGGGTGACAGAGGTTAGGGGTCATGCAGGCCTGGGTGAGTGGAGAGAATGGAGGGGGTGGCTGGAAGGGGTTAAGGTGAGTTGCTTGCTTTACATTTGATTTAATTACTTCCGTGGTAGCAATTAGTACATAATTAGTTTGCGATGTGGATCCACTCACGACCTGCGAAATGTCAAAGGTATAGGTAAGAGGAACCATCACACGATACACTTCCAGGGTGCTCGTAATGCCAGACCAGTTATAATACGTAGCGTCAGGTGTTATACACCTCTCCATACTTATTGGACAATGTAACGCAACATGATGCAGTAATGTAAGAGGAAAGAAAGATCCATGAGCATTAATTTCAATATCGAAGTACTCGTAAATATAGACTCAGGTTTGAACCACACATACCTATTGCGCGCGAATAGGTAAATTTGTTTTTGACTGTCAAACTTGGCTGTGTATTTTATGTCGCGCATAAACGTAATTGCAGTAGATGAACATAATATAAAATATTATTACACTAATAGCCAGTGTGCGAAACACATATTGTCAATTTTGTTCTAGATATGCAGATATAGACAATCGGAGAGATGTGGTATTTTGACAAATCTGAAGCCGCAATCGATAGGTTCAGCAATTAGATATTCGATATCGATATTGCTCGGTTCAGGCCCAGACGGTAAGATGAACAGCTTCATGTGGCAGTTCGAATGCTAAGGGGTGTCGCCAAACGCTCTTATGAAAGAAAATATGAGCTTAAATAAAAACCAACGTGTAACGACTCTACGTTATTCCTAGACATTACTTCTGAAAGGCAAGATGACAAATTTGTTTTCTGGGAGAGCTGATGCACCACGCTGGTGACGCCAAGTGGCTTAGACTGAAGTTCACAGCAGTCCTCAGATTTATTAGGTTGGGACTCTCTGGCTACAGCGTTTCTTCATTTAGCCTGCTTCCTTTCTCCCTCAGCTTGAAGCCCTCTCGCCCACCAATCATAGCAATGTCCCATCCTTTTTCTACTCGGACACCTTCTGTTGACAGGCGTCTGTAGGAGCAAGGTTGAGGCCACT
The DNA here is from genome assembly GCA_964019135.1 of Arenicola marina. Taxonomy (NCBI): domain Eukaryota; kingdom Metazoa; phylum Annelida; class Polychaeta; family Arenicolidae; genus Arenicola; species Arenicola marina. The sequence goes on from OZ025249.1 coordinate 25,435,992, forward strand.
TCAACTGATAAACAGGTCTGACGTGGGCCAAGACATCCACTGGGCTTGTGTAGTAATGGCATCATAGTCCAATAGTAAAGAGTTCACCATCATTCATTCTATGGGTTATTATTCGCCTGGAACTGGTGCCGAAATCAAATATCTTCGAGGAGATTGAAATCCGGAAAGGACAAATTTACGAAAGGACAAAGTCCCTATTTGTGTATTGCAATAAAAAAAATGTACTGGCTCAAAGAGACATTGTCCGATATTGGGAATAGAACACTTAATAAAATACCTAATACAAGGTATTAAAATAGCATTTCGCTTGTCACCGCCTCTTTAAAAGCGTTGAACGTAGATTCCAGATATATACCAAAACAAAACGTATTCTGGAGTTACTTATTAAAAAAATCGCCATCATTTGGCATACATTTGTCCAAAAAGCGCCAACAACAACGATTCCAGATGAGTAGAGAAACGAATTTTAATCGCTTCAGCTAATGTTGCTATTAACAGTATCTATTATTATAATTTCGTAACCAAAAGGCAGGATTTGGCAAAACCCATTTCATGTCAAATGAAATAGCAGAGGACGGCATAAGCACGTGACCCATGATACATTAATTAATTGTGCCACTTACCTTGCATGATCTCTGGAGGACTACCCTTAAAGACCTGTTTGGAGAATAAAGGATTGCAGCAACAGTTGGCGTCTTCCATTAGACGTGGCCGACATGAGCGACAATGTAATCACACAGCCTAAATCTAAATCTAAAGGCCTGATCTGCACAGAAAACTCAATGTATTGGACGGCGGTCTATCAGTCAATGCAAGGCCTTAAGCAAACTCTGTGGCTTATTTAATCACTGCTTCTGCCCAAATAGACGTCACATTGGTCTCCTAAGTTTTGTTAATTTCAGGGAAGCCTTTTCTGACTGAATCATACTTACGAGATCTGATTGCTTGGTCCCGTCGGGCGGGATCTAAAAGCCGAAAAGTTAATGAATACCAAGCGAAGTTTAACTTCCCCGGCCCCGGCATATCAGCGAGGGGTCGCTGTTGAGGGCTGGGCAGCTTGACGGCTAGATCAGACTTTGATGGGAGGAGCCACGTTATATCATATTGAAACCTAAAAAAAAAAAAAAAAAACAACGTCCGTGGAAGGGGGGCAAAGGGGATGGTGGCGAGATGGGGGGAGGTGGAATCTGTCTGAGAAAACTGTCCAACATGGTGTGATCAATCTAAGGTGTCGGACATCGAGGCTATGCACAATCTTTCCCACCGCTCTATAAGTCTTCTTCCGTTCCCCACATTGACTCGACCTTCACCTATCGAAATTCTGCGGCAACCCCGTGTACCCCCCCCCCCCTCCATTACACACACCCCGTCCCCAATATATCCCTTAATACCGACATCCGTGTTTACGCTGATGTCACAACCATAATGTAACGGATCTCAGGGTTCCCTGGTGCAAAACCCTCTTTCACGTGCTCTCGTACAATTCCCCTCAGTCCATCCAACGCCCAAGTGTCACCACCACCCACACTGCCACCCCCTCCCATCGCTCCCTCCCTGTGTCTGAGTCGTCCCACTCCGCGGCCCCACGAGGGTGCTCGGACCCGCGTCCTGTCTCAACAACAACCCACCCCGCCCACGGTCTTCCCAGGGTGCCGTGGATATCTGTCCTGTCTCCCTCTCCCGCGCCCCCCCCCATCTCGTTCTTCTCCACCCAGGTTTCCTGGGAGTGCTATGAACCCGTGATCCGTCACCCCCACCCCTCCAACCCGACCCAATTTGTGACGGACCCCCACCCCCACCTCCTACACCCCCGTCTTCCTCCACCCTACGCCCCGATGATAAATCGGTTCGTCCGCAGCAGTGTCGTCGTGGAGGGGGCCATCCACACGTTCCTGGGGGTCGTGACCCTCCCCCGGGGTACTTATGCAGGGGCCATAATGCAAGGGGGTCAGGCATTGTTTCGTAGCCACGCCCAAGTAACGCTGTTAGCTGTCGCTATGAATTTTTATGGGTCTGTGTATCCAGGGCAAGCTTCACACGCCCCCCCCCCCTCACCCCCCAACCGGCCCCCTAACTCCGCTCCGCGGGGGAGAACGAACATACATACCGTTAGTTTAACAGTGAGAGTGATGAATGAAATTAGCTTGTAAGTATAACTACATTTCCCTTTACAATAGCTTGCCTATGGGTCAGTTCTCATAGAGAACTGTGATCAAAGGGTTCCTGGTCTCCTCTGATCCGCGGTGCCCGTTAATCTACTGAAACCTTAGTCTAAACCAAACTGTAAGTGTCGTCCTATTTTACAATATTTGTGAAGTCATGGCATTGCAAACTTGCATTGTGCATTTGAGAAAAATTGAAAGGTCAGTTTATTCAGTTTGTCTTTTCATTTCCGCTCCGAGTGACCTTTAGGCTCCAATATCCCAGCTCCCAGCTTCCCTGTCCACGAGTGAGTTGTGGTGATAATATCCAGCTGCAAGTTATGGTTCTGACGTTCAGTCGTCGGTATTCAGTCGTGTGTTGTTGTCTTGGCAACTTGCTATCGCTCTCGTTATCGCTATCCCTCTCCTTATCGCTATCGCTCTCCTTATTGCTATCGCTCTCCTTATCGCTATTGCTCTCGTTATCGCTATCGCTCTCCTTATCGCTATTGCTCTCGTTATCGTTATCGCTCTCGTTATCGCTCTCGCTCTCCTTATTGCTATCGCTCTCCTTATCGCTATTGCTCTCGTTATCGCTATCGCTCTCCTTATCGCTATCGCTCTCCTTATCGCTATCGCTCTCGTTATCGCTCTCGCTCTCCTTATTGCTATCGCTCTCCTTATCGCTATTGCTCTCGTTATCGCTATCGCTCTCCTTATCGCTATTGCTCTCGTTATCGTTATCGCTCTCCTTATCGCTATCGCTCTCGTTATCGCTCTCGCTCTCCTTATTGCTATCGCTCTCCTTATCGCTATTGCTCTCGTTATCGCTATCGCTCTCCTTATCGCTATTGCTCTCGTTATCGCTATCGCTCTCCTTATCGCTATTGCTCTCGTTATCGCTATCGCTCTCCTTATCGCTATCGCTCTCGTTATCGCTCTCGCTCTCCTTATTGCTATCGCTCTCCTTATCGCTATTGCTCTCGTTATCGCTATCGCTCTCCTTATCGCTATTGCTCTCGTTATCGCTATCGCTCTCTCTATCGCTATTGCTCTCGTTATCGCTATCGCTCTCCTTATCGCTATTGCTCTCGTTATCGCTATCGCTTTCCTTATCGCTATTGCTCTCGTTATCGCTATCGCTCTCCTTATCGCTATCGCTCTCGTTATCGCTCTCGCTCTCCTTATTGCTATCGCTCTCGTTATCGCTATCGCTCTCCTTATCGCTATTGCTCTCGTTATCGCTATCGCTCTCCTTATCGCTATTGCTCTCGTTATCGCTATCGCTCTCCTTATCGCTATTGCTCTCGTTATCGCTATCGCTCTCCTTATCGCTATTGCTCTCGTTATCGCTATCGCTCTCCTTATCGCTATCGCTCTCGTTATCGCTCTCGCTCTCCTTATTGCTATCGCTCTCCTTATCGCTATTGCTCTCGTTATCGCTATCGCTCTCCTTATCGCTATTGCTCTCGTTATCGCTATCGTTCTCCTTATCGCTATTGCTCTCGTTATCGCTATCGCTCTCCTTATCGCTATTGCTCTCGTTATCGCTCTCGCTCTCCTTATTGCTATCGCTCTCCTTATCGCTATCGCTCTCGTTATCGCTCTCGCTCTCCTTATTGCTATCGCTCTCCTTATCGCTATCGCTCTCCTTATCGCTATCGCTCTCGTTATCGCTCTCGCTCTCCTTATTGCTATCGCTCTCCTTATTGCTATCGCTCTCCTTATCGCTATCGCTCTCCTTATCGCTATCGCTCTCCTTATCGCTATTGCTCTCGTTATCGCTATCGCTCTCCTTATCGCTATCGCTCTCCTTATCGCTATCGCTCTCTTCGCTCTCGTTATTGCTATCGCTCTCCTTATCGCTATCGCTCTCTTCGCTCTCGTTATCGCTATCGCTCTCCTTATCGCTATCGCTCTCTTCGCTCTCGTTATCGCTATCGCTCTCCTTATCGCTATCGCACTCTTCGCTCTCGTTATTGCTATCGCTCTCCTTATCGCTATCGCTCTCTTCGCTCTCGTTATTGCTATCGCTCTCCTTATCGCTATCGCTCTCTTCGCTCTCGTTATCGCTATCGCTCTCTTCGCTCTCTTTATCGCTATCGCTCTCCTTATCGCTATCGCTCTCTTCGCTCTCGTTATCGCTATCGCTCTCCTTATCGCTATCGCTCTCTTCGCTCTCGTTATTGCTATCGCTCTCCTTATCGCTATCGCTCTCTTCGCTCTCGTTATCGCTATCGCTCTCCTTATCGCTATCGCTCTCTTCGCTCTCGTTATCGCTATCGCTCTCCTTATCGCTATCGCTCTTCATATCACTATCGCTCTCGTTATCGCTATCGCTCTCCTTATCGCTATCGCTCTCCTTATCGCTATCACTCTCTTTATCGCTATCGCTCTCGTTATCGTTATCGCTATCGCTCTCGTTATCGTTATCGCTATCGCTCTCGTTATCGCTTTCGCTCTCCTTATCGCTATCGCTCTCCTCATCGCTATCGCTCTCCTTATCGCTATCACTCTCCTTATCGCTATCGCTCTCCTTATCGCTATCGCTCTCGTTATCGTTATCGTTATCGCTATCTTTATCGTTATCGCTATCGCTCTCGCTCTCGCTCTCGTTATCGCTATCGCTATCGCTCTCGTTATCGCTATCGCTCTCGTTATCGCTATCGCTCTCCTTATCGCTACGCTCTCGTTATCGCCAGCGCTGTCAGAAGGCCGGTGTTGTCATGGTCACATCAAGGCACTATGCACAGAACTGCCGATTTCCTCAACCTTGCGAAACAAAATGTGGCACATTTACGGTCTAAAGCGTGTTTTTGGTTTTGCACAAAGAAAAGTCAACCGAATTATCTACCAGAGATAAGAGAAACACATTGGACCGACCAACAAAGTACCAACCAATCGAGCACACCTTCAAATATTTGCTTTCCCCAGCGCCCCACCACGTTGAGCGTAAGTGCTGGCCCCAGCCGTAGTGGCACCGATTCACTGTGGTGAGCCTATGCCTATTTAATCAACGATAGCATGACGCCGACTCACAGAACGAGTCAAATACAAGGAGTTGGGTCAAGAAAGTAATCAATAAGTATTGCCGCTTGAGACAATACCGCTACATTACCAAACCTGCTCCGCTGACGGCCAAAACATCAACCAGAAATGTATAATTTACGTCCCTTGGCAAAAAATGTCATTACTTAAGGATAATAAGGGACGTAAAACGCTTACGTCATTACAATTCCTATCATATTGAGGTAATCAGCGCCCGTCAAGTGGTGTGCCACAATTTAGATACCTGGCTCTCAAATATCACATGGCGATTATCTTCGTAGCTGTCGTCGCATGTAGGAATCATAACTCCATGATTTATCTCGGTACGTTATCTGCCACAAAAAATGGTTATCGGTGAACTACTGTTCCGTCTAACGCTGATTCACTGGTCAATTGTTACGTCACAACTGTCACGTGATTAGCGCTGGCACTATGGTCTCAGCCGGTATGGCTGCCCCTACTCCCCCCTCCCACCCCAGGTGACGGCCTTTGACGAATACATACAGCAAATTTAAAGACAACGAGACAGAATAATCGTTTAAGTTTGTCTTGACACAATGGTAAGGGTTTTGCGCAATATCTTTTCTGATGAACGCGTCTATCACAAAAACAATTTGCCCCATAATCAGTATTATCCCAACCACATTCGAGATACACGTAGCTAACGCCGACGTTTCATTAATTAAGAAAGACATGGGCCCCCCCCCATACTTAACGCCACCAGGGGGCACAGCGGGCGATGGAAGCCATAGCCTCAGCCGTCCATTCAATTAGACCCATTAGTAAGGGTCTCGCGTTCCCCTATACAACCCCCTGATGGGTCCCAGACATCGCCAGCGCTGCCATGACTACCTGATGACTCTATGAGACAGAGTTAGCAGCGTGCCCAGGTCCCGAAACAGCCCCTCCCGGAATGGCTGCAAACAGCGCCTGAGTCCGAGTGACAAAGTCTCCTAGCCCAGGCCGTTTATAATGTCCAGTAATCTACTTTTTGCGTACTCCCTGGACAGGAAGTGTCCCTTTTGATGTCGCGGCGTTATAATAGGCGTCGTAAAGAACGGTTCAAGCAGGGGTTCGTTTGCTCTGAGGTCGTGCGCCCAACACAACAGCCAACTCTAATGATGTCCCCGTCCACTAACGCTGGCACCATAAATTACCCCATTTCGCGACCCCAACAGCCATGAAGACATTGATCCTTTATTTAGCGGCCTGGCACAGCCGTCTCCGCTTTATAATTGGACGGCGGGTTCCACGGCTTAATGCATATTACACGATATCCCTTGGCGACCCGGAACATTAGAACCATTAGTTCGTTTTCAATGCTTTTTAAAGCCCATTTTTTGGGTTTGTGTAAGATGCATAGCAGAACAGGGTGTTCGCCACGTGGAATAATGAATAGGGAAATGTAAAATTCAATTCAAAAATGAATTACTTTCCCGAGCATTTGCCCCTTAAGCCATCTGGGATTTAGCGCCGAGATCAGGTGTGTTGGCGGGACGTAATAACCGGCATAATGAATGGGGCGTTGACTGTGTACAAACTCGCTCGCTAGCTCTGCATGCATGGTACGTACAAAATGGCTATTTGGGTAATGGTCCCTGGGGGACTTTTTGACAGCTTTGACACGAGTCGACTACTGACAAGTGAGGCCGAAAAATTCCAGAACCTGTTCGTGCAATCCATTACGAGATCCGGTGTCGCCAAGACTGGGTAAACCCAGGACATTACTGGTGACGGGCATGACACGTGGGTCGCTCCGCCTGAATACCAAAAGACCATTATAGGGTGGAACACGGGAATTGTTCTTCACTCTAATCTGATTGAAACATTAAAATAAAGCAAATTTACATTTGAAACAAGTACCCTTGAAGTTAAATTTGCCTTGGTATTCAGCATCTGTGGCGAGGTAAGTATGTGTTATTTGATTTGCCCAGGAGAGAAGAGACAGATGCCTCAGCGATGGGCGTCCAGTAAATGGCCAGGAACACGAGACACAGATTGGTAATTGACAGACAACTAATCGGCTGTGCATTCTGAATAACGCATCCCTCGAGGAGTGCTAATAGTGCATCTCACGCACAGCTATATACATACACGATATGTCATGACACAGACATGTCCATTTATAGAACAGACTGTTAGGATGACATCCCAAAGCAAGTTCCTCGCAAAGGTTAACATGCTGAGAATTGCCTCCCTTGGCTGTTTTCGTCTTAAGCCCTCCCCCGTGACCTTTCGGGGGTTGCGCTAGGTTATTGCGTGACCGGAAGTTTTGTTTGTTATCAACCATCAGGAGATGGGAGCTTCAAATGTATAGTTTAATTCGTGTAGTGGTGCCAACCCACGAACTTCAGCCCTACTAAGGTAGAACACGCTTGGTGCTAATCTGCTATGAGAGGCTAATGTACGCATGCGCATTATAGGGATACCAATGACAATACCTCACAAACATTGACCCCTGTTTTCTACTTAAATGGTGAAGATATCAACATAGATATAACATCATAATTCGGACAGGTGGTGTCATGGTGTGAAAAGAGTTTTAATGGCCAAAACTATGGAGTAAAGTTGTTATATACACAAGAGAGGGTCATATGATTCAAACTGACATTGCCCTGTCAGGGTGGGAGGGTGGGAAAACGGGAGAGTTCATACAGTTCTGCGCTCGCCTGAGGAGTGAGGAGTGGCAGGGATTGGGTGTGCCAGCTGCAAGGGGCGCCTGACCAGGAGGGTGACAGAGGTTAGGGGTCATGCAGGCCTGGGTGAGTGGAGAGAATGGAGGGGGTGGCTGGAAGGGGTTAAGGTGAGTTGCTTGCTTTACATTTGATTTAATTACTTCCGTGGTAGCAATTAGTACATAATTAGTTTGCGATGTGGATCCACTCACGACCTGCGAAATGTCAAAGGTATAGGTAAGAGGAACCATCACACGATACACTTCCAGGGTGCTCGTAATGCCAGACCAGTTATAATACGTAGCGTCAGGTGTTATACACCTCTCCATACTTATTGGACAATGTAACGCAACATGATGCAGTAATGTAAGAGGAAAGAAAGATCCATGAGCATTAATTTCAATATCGAAGTACTCGTAAATATAGACTCAGGTTTGAACCACACATACCTATTGCGCGCGAATAGGCAAATTTGTTTTTGACTGTCAAACTTGGCTTGTATATTTTATGTCGCGCATAAACGTAACTGCAGTAGATGAACATAATATAAAATATTATTACACTAATAGCCAGTGTGCGAAACACATATTGTCAATTTTGTTCTAGATATGCAGATATAGACAATCGGAGAGATGTGGTATTTTGACAAATCTGAAGCCGCAATCGATAGGCTCAGCAATTAGATATTCGATATCGATATTGCTCGGTTCAGGCCCAGACGGTAAGATGAACAGCTTCATGTGGCAGTTCGAATGCTAAGGGGTGTCGCCAAATGCTCTTATGAAAGAAAATATGAGCTTAAATAAAAACCAACGTGTAACGACTCTACGTTATTCCTAGACATTACTTCTGAAAGGCAAGATGACAAATTTGTTTTCTGGGAGAGCTGATGCACCACGCTGGTGACGCCAAGTGGCTTAGACTGAAGTTCACAGCAGTCCTCAGATTTATTAGGTTGGGACTCTCTGGCTACAGCGTTTCTTCATTTAGCCTGCTTCCTTTCTCCCTCAGCTTGAAGCCCTCTCGCCCACCAATCATAGCAATGTCCCATCCTTTTTCTACTCGGACACCTTCTGTTGACAGGCGTCTGTAGGAGCAAGGTTGAGGCCACTTCGACTGATAAACAGGTCTGACGTGGGCCAAGACATCCACTGGGCTTGTGTAGTAATGGCATCATAGTACAATGGTAAAGAGGTCACCATCATTCATTCTATGGGTTATTAGTCGCCTGGAACTGGTGCCGAAATCAAATATCTTCGAGGAGATTGAAATCCGGAAAGGACAAATTTACGAAAGGACAAAGTCCCTATTTGTGTATTGCAATAAAAAAAATGTACTGGCTCAAAGAGACATTGTCCGATATTGGGAATAGAACACTTAATAAAAAATACCTAATAAAAGGTATTAAAATAGCATTTACGCTTGTCACCGCCTCTTTAAAAGCGTTGAACGTAGATTCCAGATATATACCAAAACAAAACGTATTCTGGAGTTACTTATTAAAAAAATCGCCATCATTTGGCATACATTTGTCCAAAAAGCGCCAACAACAACGATTCCAGATGAGTAGAGAAACGAATTTTAATCGCTTCAGCTAATGTTGCTAATAACAGTATCTATTATTATAATTTCGTAACCAAAGGGCAGGATTTGGCAAAACCCATTTCATGTCAAATGAAATAACAGAGGACGGCATAAGCACGTGACCCATGATACATTAATTAATTGTGCCACTTACCTTGCATGATCTCTGGAGGACTACCCTTAAAGACCTGTTTGGAGAATAAAGGATTGCAGCAACAGTTGGCGTCTTCCATTAGACGTGGCCGACATGAGCGACAATGTAATCACACAGCCTAAATCTAAATCTAAAGGCCTGATCTGCACAGAAAACTCAATGTATTGGACGGCGGTCTATCAGTCAATGCAAGGCCTTAAGCAAACTCTGTGGCTTATTTAATCACTGCTTCTGCCCAAATAGACGTCACATTTATCTCCTAAGTTTTGTCCATTTCAGGGAAGCCTCTTCTGACTGAATCATACTTACGAGATCTGATTGCTTGGTCTCGTCGGGCGGGGTCTAAAAGCCGAAAAGTTAATGAATACCAAGCGAAGTTTAACTTCCCCGGCCCCGGCATATCAGCGAGGGGTCGCTGTTGAGGGCTGGGCAGCTTGACGGCTAGATCAGACTTTGATGGGAGGAGCCACGTTATATCATATTGAAACCTAACAAAAAAAAACAACAACGTCCGTGGAAGGGGGGCAAAGGGGATGGTGGCGAGATGGGGGGAGGTGGGATCTGTCTGAGAAAACTGTCCAACATGGTGTGATCAATCTAAGGTGTCGGACATCGAGGCTATGCACAATCTTTCCCACCGCTCTATAAGTCTTCTTCCGTTCCCCACGTTGACTCGACCTTCACCTATCGAAATTCTGCGGCAACCCCGTGACCCACCCCCCCATTACACACACCCCATCCCCAATATATCACAATACCGAAATCCGTTTTTACGCTGATGTCACAACCATAATGTAACGGACCTCAGGGTTCCCTGGTGCAAAACCCTCTTCCACGTGCTCTCGTACCATTGCCCTCAGTCCATCCAACGCCCAAGTGTCCCCACCACCCACACTCCCACCCCCTCCCATCGCTCCCTCCCTGTGTCTGAGTCGTCCCACTCCGCGGCCCCACGAGGGTGCTCGGAACCCCCGCCCTGTCGCATCAACAGCCCACCCCGCCCCACCCCGCCCAGGCTCCCACTTCCCGGTCTTCCCAGGGTGCCATGGACATCTGTCCTGTCTCCCCTGCCCCCCACCGCCCCCCCCCCCCCTCCTCGTTCTTCTCCGCCCGGGTCTCCTGGGTGCTATGAACCCGTGATCCCTCACCCCCACCCCTCCAACCCGACTCAATTTGCGATGGACCCCTCCCCTGGCGTACCCCCCCCCCCCCCCTCCTACACCCACCTCTACCTCCACCCACCACCCCGATGATAAATCGGTTCGTCCGCAGCAGTGTCTTCGTGGAGGGGGCCATCCACACGTCCCTGGGGGTCGTGACCCTCCTCCAGGGTACTCATACAGGGGCCATCATGGAGCCAGGCAACGACCGGGAGTCACCGGCTGACCCGCTGGCGGAAACCTCACTCATTGGGTCGCACTCGGGTCGCGTATTCACTGCGCTGCCAGCTTCGACCAGACTTCGCGTGATCCACCAGACTTCCAGGACCATACTGCAAGGGAGTCAGGCATTGTTTCGTAGCCACGCCCAGGTAACGCCTTTACCCGCGCGCTGAATTGGCATCCGTTGTGCCAGCTGTCGCTATAAGTTTTTATGGGTCTGTGTATCCAGGGCAAGCTTCACACGCCACCCCCCACCTAACCCCCCACCCGGCCCCCTAACTCCGCTCCGCCGGGGTGAACGAAAATACATATCGTTAGTTTAACAGTGAGAGTGATGAGTGAGATTAGCTTATAAGTATAACTACATTTCCCTTTACAATAGCTTGCCTATGGGTCAGTTCTCATAGAGAACTGTGATCAAAGGGTTCCTGGTCTCCTCTGATCCGCGGTGCCCGTTAGTCTACTGAAACCTTAGTCTAAACCAAACTGTAAGTGTCATCCTATTTTACAATATTTGTGAAGTCATGGCATTGCAAACTTGCATTGTGCATTTGAGAAAAATTGAAAGGTCAGTTTATTCAGTTTGTCTTTTCATTTCCGCTCCGAGTGACCTTTAGGCTCCAATATCCCAGCTCCCAGCTTCCCTGTCCACGAGTGAGTTGTGGTGATAATATCCAGCTGCAAGTTATGGTTCTGACGTCCAGGCGTCGGCATTCAGTCATGTGTTGTTGTCTTGGCATTCAGTCGTCAGTTGTGGTTCTGACTTTCGTTTGTTGTAGTACAATGGTAGTCACCCCCTCGCGGCTGAATGGCATTGTCAAATGACGGTTTTGCCGCCAGTAGAACATTCGTCGTCACCATGACACCTCTCTGTGCGTCACTTCCGTCATAATGGCAGCCCGAGTTTATATGACAGTAATTATACTGGCACGGAATTGTTGCAATCAAAATGTCAAAAACAAACCAGCGACCGGCAGCGGTACTGCGGAGAGCCCTGACAACCACCAAGCTGCAAGTACGCTAAAGCCGGCAAGAAACATAAGACGGTCAACTATGAAGGAAAATCATCGAACAACTCGTCTAGGGGAAGGTCATTATCCACAGATTGTTGTTGCATTTATTTTACGTGTTATGGATCCATTACAACCCACGGGACCGATATTCGCAGCAGTCTGCATATTGCCATGAAAATTTAAAGCTAAGATTCGGTGTGTAATGTAATAAAGTGCCGTATAAACACAATTCAGGGAACACATTTCCAGGCCCTATTAAAGATCGAGACAGAAAGTCGATCGCCGCAGGATGTCTTCACTCCTCCATCGTTCATTACTTAACGCCCATTAATAGGGTTTCCGCGTGCCTCAGCACCTCTCATGGAGGGACCCAGACATCCCCAGTACTGCCATGACTACCATATGACGCTATGGGACGAAGTTTAAAACCTCCATCGTCTCCAAGCACCCACAAAGTTTGCACCAGAAGACTTCCTGATGTGGACGACAACGAATCCCATGGCGGCCACGATGATGAAACGTCCGGCGATAAACATCGCTTTGTTCTCGGCGATGGCCATAGAATATAATACAATATCTATTTACCGAGAAGCCTGAAAGAACGCGGAATGCGAACACCTTAATACCACCAGGCGCTGTTTTCTTGAACTATTGGTGCCACGTTATTTCAATGATGCCCTAAGATTGACATGTGAGTTTTGATGCTGTACGCAATCATCTGTTGTCGATTGCGTGCATCGCATACATGGTTGAGTTAAAAGAGATCAGAATATCAGTGTGAAAGCACGTATGTTTGTGCTTCTCTGTGAAGTAATGATGTTGGCGTGTCGCCAACTGCTTAAAGTTAGTGTAAGTTGATATAGTCTTGACCGGAGAGAATACCTTTTCCGATCTCCGCGATTGGCATCCAGGAATTCTTGGAGATTTGCAATTAGCTGTCGGCAAATGTTGGGGATCATTGTCCAAATAATTCTTAGTCAGCAAAGACCCTTTCCCTATTTAGCGCGATTCATTATAGCAGTCTGTGGATTTTCCGATATTCGCGATATCAGCTTTAATGTGTTATTCTTGGCGCCCACTGTTCAGTCCTATTCGTGGAGAATCGATATTGCTCTCCCTGATCCAGAGGGTGTACCCCCCCCCCCACCCCCGCCTCGTCCAGTCTTGAGGTGGACATGGTAGAAGTACATCCTGCGAGAAGCCCTTTATCCTGTTCAAGCATTTCAATTCTCACTGCTCAGTTCTCACTATTTTTGTTTTGTTTTGTCGAAATAGTGTATCGGTCTGTAAATGCAGTTGATTTTTTACCTGACAAATGACTCGTGTGAACAGTTTCCATCAAGTCTGGGACGTTCCTTACTCGTTCTGTAACACAACAGACTCGGTTCCAATGTCAAAGGACATGGTAGAAATCTATAACCCACTTACGCAAGCCATTGTGAAGCCCGCTGTCACCTTTAATGAATAATATGGAGCATTGCTAACTTCCACAGATATCCCATGGAGCCTGCTTGGTGTCAGTAACAACTAGTCGGAGAGAGAAACTAGGCTTCACCCTGATCTAATAAGTGCGTTACGTATGTATGGTTTACAGCAGACAAGCCCGTCTTTGAACGTGTTTTTCAATGACCAATAGCCGCATTGCGGCTAATGCACGGTCGTAATTAGGTATGTGGTGGAGATGTGGCGAAAAGTTCGGTCATTGACGTCTAGCAACAAAAGCTGTCCGGTTGAGAGTTCCCCGTTAGGGGCGACCCAGAGAAAAAACGGTCCCTCTTTAGGGGCGACTCAAAGAAATGTTGATTGTCATAATTAAGGGTCGCATTCGCTAAGTTTTCCCGCTTGTTTTGACGTTGACTACCAGACTGCTACCACTGACTGCTTGCCTTAACCTAGGCTGCTAGACTGCTTGTCTTGAAGTTGACTATCAGACTGCTTGCCTTGAGGTAGACTACCAGGCTGCTACCATACCATTGACGTACGCTACCAGACTACCACCAAACTCTAACGGTTGGCGTAGATTGGCTTCCATGACGTTAGACACCAGAATGTCGTTCAATAAGTGTGATAACCGAATATCTCTATGGATGTTGACCAGGCTTGATGTGATTTACTGTCATAAGCTATTTGCTGTCGTGTGATATACTATATGCCTTGAACTGTCACATGCATTGAACACAACAATGTATCACGTAGCTCATGTAACTGTTATTATGTGCATTGCACACAACGATGTATCATGTAGCTCATGTAACTGTCATTATTGAACACAACAATGTATCATGTAGCTCATATAACTGCTATTATATGGCAATAAACTTATATGTGAAAATATCGCTAGCTTCAGCGTCAGAATTTCAGTCCGATTAAAGTATGGCTACTTTCGTATTCGAGCCAGAAACACTGGTGGCAAGATATATGCAGTTGTCATGACACCAGTCACTGTAGTTATGTTTTTGTTTTGTTTACTTTTTTTGTAACTCTCTGGGTAATTTTCGCGTGAAGTTGTCGATGGGATTATCGCACTAACCCGGTAATAACTGTCGTCATGGACGTCAACGGTGTCGCCAATATCTTTATCGGTATCGCTATCACCAGCGCTGGTCGGAAGGCCAGTTTGGCCATGGTCACATCAATGCACTATGCACAGCACTGCCGATTTCCTAAACTTTCCGAAACAAAATTTGACACATTTACGGCCTAAATCGTGTTTTTTTGTTTTGCCCAAAGAAAAGTCAACCGAATTATCTACCAGAGATAAGAGAAACACATTGGACCGACCAACAAAGTACCAACCAATCGAGCACACCTTCAAATATTTGCTGTCCCCAGCGCCCCACCGCGTTGCGGGTTAGTGCTGGCCCCAGCCGTGGTGTCACCAGTTCACTGTGGTGAGCCTATGTCTATTTAATCAACGATAGTATGAAACCGACTCACAGAACGAGTCTAATCACTCAAATACAAAGAGTTGGGTCAGGAAAGCAATCAATAAGTACTTCCGCTTGAGACAATACCGCTACATTACCAAACCTGCTCCCGTGACGGCTAAAACATCCACCAGAAATGTATAATTTACGTCCCAGCGATATAATGATTGTAGCTAGTGATCTGCGCGTATCACAGCGTCATGCATAAATAATCCTTACGACCAATGCGATGGTTCTTTGTGACGGATAATAAGGGACGCAAAACGCTTACGTCATTACAATTATTATCATATTAAGGTAATCAGCGCCCGTCAAGTGGTGAGCCCCAATTTAGTTATTCGGCTCTCAAAAATCACATGGCGATTATCTTCGTAGCCGTCGTTGCATGTAGGAATCATAACTCCATGATTTATCTCGGTACGTTATCTGCCGCAAAAAATGGTTATCGGTGAACTACTGTTCCGTCTAACGCTGATTTACTGGTCAATTTTTACGTCACAACTGTCACGTGATTAGCGCTGGCACTATAGTCTCAGCCGGTATGGCTGCCTCCCCCCCCAGGTGACGGCCTTTGACGAATACATAAAGCAAGTTTAAACACAACGGGACAGAATACTCGTTTAAGTTTGTCTTGACACAATGGTAAGGGTTTTGCGCAATATCTTTTTCTGATGAAAGCGTCTATCACAAAAACAATTTGCTCCATAATCAGTATTATCCCACCCACATTCGAGACACCCGTAGCTAACGCCGACGTTATCTCATTAATTAAGAAAGACATAGGCCCACCCCATACATAACGCCACCAGGGGGCACAGCGGGCGATGGAAGCCATAGCCTCAGCCGTCCATTCAATTAGACCCATTAGTAAGGGTCCCGCGTTCCCCTATACAACCCCCTGATGGGTACCAGACAACGCCAGCGCTGCCATGACTACCCGATGACTCTATGAGACAGAGTTAGCAGCGTGCCCAGGTCCCGAAACAGCCTCTCCCGGAATGGCTGCAAACAGCGCCCGAGTCCGAGTGACAAAGTCTCCTAGCCCAGGCGGTATATAATGTCCAGTAATCTAGTTTCTGTGTGCTCCCTGGACAGGAAGTGTCCCTTTTGATGTCGCGGCGTTATAATAGGCGTCGTAAAGAACGGTTCAAGCAGGGGTTCGTTTGCTCGGAGGTCGTGGGCCCAACACAACAGCCACCTCTAATGATGTCCCCGTCCACTAACGCTGGCACCATAAATTACCCCCCTTCGCGTCCCCAACAGCCATGGAGGAAGAAAGAACATTGGTCCTTTAATTAGCGGCTTGGCACAGCCGTCTCCGCTTTATAATTGTACGGTGGGTTACACGGCGTAACGCATATTACACGGTAGTCCATCCCTTGGCGACCCGGAACATCCGATCAGAAAACTTGCCAATCCAGGTCCAGGGCTTTACAAATACCATTAGTTCGTTTTCAATGATTTTTAAACCCCAAGTTTTGGGTTTGTGTAAGATGCATAGCAGAACAGGATGTTGGAATAATGAATAGGGAAATGTAAAATTCGATTCAAAAATGAATTACTTCCCCGAGCATTTCCCCCTTAAGCCATCGGGGATTTAGCGCCGAGATCAGGTGTGTTGGCGGGACGTAATTACCGGCATAATGAATGGGGCGTTGACTGTGTACAAACTCGCTCGCTAGCTCTGCATGCATGGTACGTACAAAATGGCTATTTGGGTAATGGTCCCTGGGGAACTCTTTGACAGCTTTGACACGAGTCGACTACTGACAAGTGAGGGCGTAAAATTCCAGAACCTGTTCGTGCAATCCATTACGAGATCCGGTGTCGCCAAGACTGGGTAAACCCAGGACATTACTGGTGACGGGCATATCACGTGGGTCGCTCCGCCTGAATACCAAAAAGCCATTATGGGGTGGAACACGGGAATTGTTCTTCACTCTAATCTGATTGAAATATCAAAGTAAAACACATTTACATTTGAAAGAAGTACCCTTGAAATTTCATTTGCCTTGGTATTCACCATCTCTGGCGGGGTAAGTATGTGTTATTTGGTTTGCCCAGGAGAGAAGAGACAGATGCCTCAGCGATGGACGTCCAGTAAATAGCCAGGAACACGAGACACAGATTGGTAATTGACAGACAACTAATCGGCTGTGCATTCTGAATAACGCTTACCTCGAGGAGTGCTTTTAGTGCATCTAATGCATTGCTATATATATACACGATATGTCATGACACAGGCATGTCCATTTATACAACAGATTATCAGGGTTATAATGACATCCAAAAGCAAGTTCCCCGCAAAGGTTAACATGCTGAGAATTGCCTCCCTTGGCTGTTATCGTCTTGAGCCCTCCCACGTGACCTTCTGGTGGCTGCGCTACTCATTGCGTGATCGGAAGTGCTGTTTCTTACCAACCATCAGGAGATGGGAGCTTCAGCTGTATAGTCTCGTGTAGTATGACGCGAAGCCACAAACTCCAGCGCTACTAATGTACGAACGCTTAGTGCTAATCTGCCATGTGAGGCTAATCTTCGCATGTGCTACCGGGAGATACCCATGGCAATATCTGGCAGAATTCACCTCTGTTTTCTTCTTCAATGGTGTAGATATCAACATAGATATAACATCTCTATTCTGAAAGGTGGTGTCTTTGGTGTGCAAAGTGTGTTAATAGCTAAAACTATCCAGTAAAGTTTATTATATATATACATGAGAGGGCCATAGGATTCAAAATGATATTCCATTTTCAGGGTGGGAGGGTGGGACATTGGGAGAGCCTGTATATTTCGGTGCTAGAGTGAGGAGTGGCGTCTGAATCCAAGGGCTGATAGTCCGGGCCGGTGAGTTTCGGCCAATCGGAGCGTCCGCTAGCGTGTGGACGGCAGGAATTGTCTGTGGCAGCTCAAAGGAGCACGCGGGACGCACGCCATATTCATGGCGGAGGTTAGGGGTTAGACGAGGGTGAGCGGAGAGGACAGAGGGGGTGGCTAAAAGCGTTAAGATGAGCCGCTTGCCTTCATAATGTCATCTAATTACTACCGCGGCAGCAATTAGTACATCATTAGTTTGCAATATGGGTCCACTCACGACCTGGGAAATGTCAAAGCATTTCCGATGGACTAATAGGTAAGAGCACCCATCACATGATAACGCAGATGCAGAAGAACAAACTTCCAGGGTGCTCGTAATGCTAGACCAGCTATAATGTGTAGCGTCAGGTGTTATAAACCTTGCCATATTTATTGAACAATGTAACGCAACATAATGCAGTAACATAAGAGGAAAGAAAGATACATGACACCTAAATATCAATATTGAATTCTTATAATTATAGACGCCGGTTTGAATAACGCATATTGTGCGCAAATTAGCAAATCACACGTTTTTGACTGTCAAACTTGGCTTGTGTATTCATGTCGCGCATAAACATATATGCACTAGATGAACATAATATGTGTATATGCGTACATAGCTTTTAGAGGCTTAAGCCGCAATCGATAGGCTCAGCAAGTATTTCCTCGGTTCAGGCCCAGACGGTAAGATGAACAGCAACTTGTGGCAGTTCGAATGCTAAGTGAAATCCGTCTTCCGCAATATATATTACTCGACCTTCACCTATCGATATTCCGCGAAAATCCATGTATACCCCCCCCCCCTCAACCCCCCACCAATACACACACACCCCGTCCCCAATATGTCACTACCGAAATCACCTTTTTACCCTGGGGTCACAACCATAATCTAACGGACTTCATATAGCTCTGAGGGTTCCCTGGTGCAAAACCCCCTTCCACCTGCTCTCATACCATTCCCCTCAGTCCATCCATCGCCCAAGTGTCACCACCACCTCCCCACCCCCTCCCACCGCTCCCACCCTGTGTCTCAGTCGTCCCATTACGCGGCCCCACGAGGGTGCTCGGACCCCCGGCCCTGTCACATCTACGCCCCACCCCGCCCAGGCTCCCACTCCCCGGTCTCCCCAGAGTGTCGTGAACATCTGCCCCCCCCCCCTCCTCATCGTCCTTCTCCACCCGTGTCTATAAAAACCCACACAGTCCCTCAAGGGTCATGTAAACCCATGCTCTGTCGCGCTCTTTGGCCCCCCCCCCCCTCCTACACCCACCCCCACCCCAAACTCAACGCCCCTATGATAAATCGGTTCGCCCGCAGCAGTGTCGTCGTGAATGGGGGCCATTCACACGTCCCTGGGGGTCGTGACCCTCCCCTGGGACACTCATACAGGGGCCATCATGGAGCCAGGCAACGACCGGGAGTCACAGGCTGAGCGGCTGGCGGAAACCTCACTCATTGGGTCGCACTCGGGTCGCGTATTCACTGCGCTGCCAGCCTCGACCAGACTTCGCGTGACCCACCAGACTTCCAGGACCATACTGCAAGGGAGCCAGGCGTTGTTGGTTTAAACATATTTATTTAACGAGGATACCCCGAATAGCATAGGCTAGGAACATGGGGCTTCCTCAAAAAAATGAAAAGCAATATGTTACAATGTAAAACAAAATATGCAATAGTACAATGGTACAATGGCGAGGCAAGTTTGGTCACATATAACGGTATATGAAAGGAGATGTCAGGCGTTGTTTCGTAGCCACGCCCAGGTAACGCCTTTACCCGCGCGCTGAATCGGCATCCGTTGTGCCAGCTGTCGCTATGAATTTTCATAGGTCTGTGTATGCAGGACAAATCCCATCCTTCCGAGCTCCGCCCCGCCCCACCCCCCGGTGGGGCTTATTGTAGAATCTGTATCATCATTTGTATCAATGAATTCCAATGTATTCATCATCAATTTATTGGCCGTTAAATCCCCCAATAAAACTGCGGTGAACCGTCTAGTTTATTGGGATTACCATATAAGCATAACAACGTTTCCCTTTACAATAGCTTGCTTATGGGTCACATAGATAACTGTGATCAAAGGGTTCCTTGTCTCCCCTGAACCGCGGTGCCCGGTAATCTACTAAAACATTAGTCTAAGCCAAAATGTAAGTGTCATCCTATTTTACAATATTCGTGAAGACATTCTTGGCATTGCAAAATTGTATTGTGCTTTTGAGAAACATTGAAAGGTAAGTCTATTCAGTTTGTCTTTTCATTTCCGCTCTGAATGACCTTTAGGCGTCATTATCGCAGCTCCCGGTTAACCGGTCCACCAGTGAGTTGTGGTGATAATATCCAGCTGCAAGTTATGGTTTTGACCTTCAGTTGTCTGTATTCAGTCGTGTGTCGTTGTCTTGGCATTCATGTGGTAGAACCATGGCAGTCCCCTCCACCCCCCTCGCTGCTGAATGGCATTTCCAAATGACGGACTTGCCTCTAGTAGAACATGCGTCGTCACCATGACACCTCTCTGTGCGTCACTTCCGGCAGCCCGAGATGATATGGCATTAATTACACTGACAGGGAAATGTTGCAATCAAAATGTAAGAAACAAAACAGCGACCGGCGGCGGTACATGGAGAGCCCTGACAACCACCAAGCTGCAAGTACGCTAACGCCGGCAAGAAACATAAGACGGTCAACTATGAAGGAAAGGCATCGAAAAAGTGGTCTAGGTTAAGATCATTATTATACACAGATTTTTGTTCCATGTGTTGTGGATCCATTACAACACACGCGACCGATATTCTCAGCAGTCTGCATATCGCCATGGCAATTTAAAGCTAAGATTAGGGGCGTTATGCAATATTGTGCTGTTTGAGCACAATTCAAAGTATACGTTTCCAGGCAGTATTAAATTTGTTTTCAATTATTCGAGACGCATTCAATATCCAAGATCGACACTGAAACATAACTGTATCATTAAAGTATGGTACGAAATATATACCCAGAACAACGTGAAGTCGACCGCGGCAGGATGTCTCTACTCCTCCATGGTTCATTCCTTAATGCCCATTAATAGGGTTACCGCGTTCCTCAGCACCTCTCATGGAGGGACCCAGACATCCCCAGCGCTGCCATGACTCCCAGATGACGCTATAGAATGAAGTTTAAAGCCTCCGCCGTCTCTAAGCACTCCCCAAGTTTGCATCAGAAGATATCCCGATGTGGACGACAAAGAATCCCATCGGGGCCACGATGAAACGTCCGGAAATAAACATCGCTGTGTTGTCGGCAATGGCCATAGAATATAATACATTATCTAATTGCCGAGAAGCCGACAGGACGCGGGATGCGAAAACCTTAATATCACCAGGTGCTGTTTTCTTAAACTATTGGTGCCACGTTATTTCGGCAGTTCAAGGTTTTGAGATTAACCAATACGAACTTGTTTCAATAGCAGGTTACGGGTTTTATTCCATGAAATCGGTATGAAAAAACTCACCAAAGTACCAAAACTGAGGTCAATTCTCACTATTTCTGGGAGCGCTATTTGAAAATTGGTCAATGCTGTACGCAAGCATCGGTTTAGGTGCATTCTATGCATGGTTGAGTTGAAAGGGATCGAGTGAACAGTGTGAAATCACGTGTGTTTGTGCTTCTCTGTGAAATAATGATATTGGCGTGTCGCCAGCTGCTCAAAGTTAGTTTAGGTAGGTAAAGTCTTGAAGTGCACAAGAGAGAAATGTAAAATCCTTTTGCTACGACAAGCACTTTTTTTCTGTTTAAGCATTTCAGTTCTCGCTTCTTAGTTCTCACTATTTGTGTTTTGTTCTGTTGAAATGGTGTATCTGTTTGCAAATGCAGTTGGTTCTTGAGCCGACAAATAACTCGTGTAAACAGTTTTCATCCAGTCTGGGGCGTACTTTACTCGTTCTGTAACACCGCAGACTCGAGTCCAATGTCAAACGAGGTGGTAAAAATAGATAACCCACTTACGCAATCCGTTGTGCAGCGCGCTGTCACATAGCATGAATAACTGGGAGTATTGCCAGTAGCAAATAGTCGGAGCAGAGAACATATGCTGCACCCTACTCTAATAAGTACGTTATATGTTTTACGGCAGAAAAGTCCGCCTTTGAACGTGTTTTTCAATGACCAATAGTCGCATTGCGGCTATCGCAATTAGGTTTGTGATGGAGATGTGGCGGAAAGTGTGGCAAAAAAAGCTGTCCGGTTGAGTGTTCCCCGTCAGGGGCGACCCAGAGAAAAAAAGTTCCCTGTTAGGGGCGACTCAAAGAAATGTTGATTGTCATAGTTAAGGGTCGCATTCACCAGACTACCAGACTGCTTGACGTAGAGTACCAGACTGTTTGCCTTGTCGTAGACTACCAGACTACTTGCCTGCAGGTATACCGCCAGACTGCTACCATACCATTGACGTATGAAGCTTGAAGTTTCACCTCGAGTTCTACCACAATGGTTATCTGAAGGTCCAATCGATCTTGGTTTTCACTGGCGACACAGACAGAAAGTGACGACACTGCCTTAATGCCCCTTTTGACCGGTATGATTTTATACGTCTTGAGATTAAACTAATTCGCCACCTCGATTTCGATTTCCTTTTTTTATTCCGATTGATGAATCCTATATATGTATGTCAAAGGTGGCCCCCCAACGCTGTAGCTTTGTAACCGATCATACCGTTATATAATTGTCCCATTATGGAAAGACGGCCTTTTGCAAATTTATGTCCTTTTTCACACATATGCTTTCAAGTTGTACATTCCATTTATCTCAAAGAATTATACATAAATACAGCGACAAGGACAGCTGCCAACATTTCACATATTATGGAAGAACTGTGAATAATCCGTGTCCAACTTCAACAAAAGAAACAATGTTATCACTTTATATTTGGTCAAATATCATTCGACGCTAACTGCGGAACTATGTATTAAATAGTTCTCGTTTGAAGAGGTTAAATTAGCAAAACAGAACATTGGAGCCTAATAAATAGGCTGTGTGACTGGGAAGCTCTTGACGATTATCGGTCTCCACTTGGATCGCCTTCCCGGGCAGTCTATCAACACCCTAGTAAAACATTTGACGGTCTTTCATCACCGTGATAACTGCCCGTCGTGCAGATGGCTTTGTGGAGGTAAATGATCGATGAGAGGGCCTGCGACTCCGGCCGAGCTTTCTGACCTCCTTGGAGACCAACGCCACCGAGAGCTTAAAGGTTAGCGTTTTCAAGTCTCGGCAGCTTTTTCTCATCTTTTTTGACCCCAGGCAGCCCTCTTAAAGGATTCTTTACCCGAGTTCTCAATAGGACGATTACCAGCATTTGGGTGGCAATTAATTCCAACCCAATGAATAACCAACTTCGTCCTTACATTATCGTCCTCTCATGGCATTAGGCAATGGGACTCACAAAGGACAATGAACTACTAACACATACAATGAGGGACACATGTGGGGGTAATCAATTCAGAACAGGAGACAAAGGGGATGATTACCTATTTCTTGCCTTTCTTTAGTCGATAATAAATTGCCTTTCTTTAGTCGATGTTTCAATAATGTTCACCTTTAATGGAGCATTAGCCGGGGATTAACGATGAATGACATTTAATGTTCAGGGTCACTTGTGAACAATATATTACTGCCGTGATTCCCATTGTAACTAAAACGGTAAATATTTAGTAGGACGAAGCACAGTCAGTTCTCACTTATCTAAAATTTCAACGGCAAACAAACCTGCTGTAGGGAAGATAAAACTTCTAACCTGTTTAGACCTGACTAACCTGACTTTTTTTTACTCAGAACCGGTGCAACTACATTCCAGCAAAAATTACCCCTAAATGACTAGACGACGGCAAAGGTCAAATGGGGCCCCAGTGACTCTTTGTAATGTAACATGCACTTCCAGGGACCCCACTAATTTCTCGAGGGCTTGTGTGAATGGCGGAACACGGCCTCATAGGAGCCATTGGCACGTGACATACCTTGCAAAGGTCGTCACGCGACCTACTGATTTTGTAACACTGGTGGGAGGGATGACAGAATTGGTTCGTAATCTACCTGAGTTGGCACGAGACGTCAGCGAGAAGATGTCCTAAGAACGAGACTTATAAATATCACCCATAATGCCGCAAACGTGAACCAGAGGAATTTCACGCGAAACAGCCAGCCTGACTTCAATGAGTTCCGTGACTAGTTCAGGCCAGATCTATGCTGATGCTGGGATCCATGTCGTTTTATTGACTACAGTGACTGATCCATTTTCCGCTTCACCCAAGCGTCTAATGTTTTACTTCCTGTAAAAAAAACATCTATGTGCCCACCAGTAACAAGCAAAATGGTGTTTTACAACCTTAACACTAAACCGAGGTTTTGGCATAGCAAAAACAGGTAACCCAGATGTATCCCCAAATTTTTCCACAATATAATATGTTATCCTTTGATTTTGTACCTCATCTTCACGTTTACCGCTTGCTGGTGCAGCTAGAATCAACTCCACGATTCGCCCAATGAAACCTGTAAAAGTCTGCCCTACAATACTTCCTTATACTGGAATATAGGGCACAGAAGTGACTGGAATCATATTTTGGAACTGAAGTAATTTCTTACCGGCCTGATGTGACTTACTGACATAAGTTATGTCGTGTGATATACCATATGCCTTGAACTGTCATTATATGCATTGAGCCTAACAATGTATCATGTAGCTCGTGTAACTGTCATTATATGCATTGAGCCCAACACTGTATCATGTAACTCATGTAACTGTCATTATATGCATTGAGCACAATAATGTATCATGTAGCTCGTGTAACTGTCATTATATGCATTGAGCACAATAATGTATCATGTAGCTCATGTAACTGTCATTATATGCATTGAGCACAATAATGTATCATGTAGCTCATGTAACTGTCATTATATGCATTGAGCACAATAATGTATCATGTAGCTCGTGTAACTGTCATTATATGCATTGAGCACAATAATGTATCATGTAGCTCATGTAACTGTCATTATATGCATTGAACACAACAATGTATCATGTAACTCATGTAACTGTCATTATATGCATTGAGCACAATAATGTATCATGTAGCTCATGTAACTATCATTATATGCATTGAACACAACAATGTATCATGTAACTCGTGTAACTGCTATTATATGGCAATAAACTTATCTTATATGTGTCAGATTTTCAGTCCGTTTAAAGTATGGCTACGTTTGTATTTGACACAGAAAGACTTGCAGCAACATACATGCAATTGTCATGACATCGGTCACTGAAGTTATTATTGTCACTTTTTTTGTAATTCTCTCGGTAATTGTCGCGAGAAGTTGTCGGATGGTTTATCGCACTAACGTCAAGGACGTCAACGCTGTCGCCAATATCGCTACAGCTGTCGTTATCGCAACAGCTCTCGTTATCGCTACAGCTGTCGTTATCGCTACAGCTGTCGTTATCGCTACATCTGTCGTTATCGCTACAGCTGTCGTTATCGCTACAGCTGTCGTTATCGCTACAGCTGTCGTTATCGCTACAGCTGTCGTTATCGCTACAGCTGTCGTTATCGCTACAGCTGTCGTTATCGCTAGCGCTGTCGTTATCGCTATCGCTCTCGTTATCGCCAGTTCTGTCGGAAGGCCGGTGTTGTCATGGTCACATCAATGCATTATGCACAGAACTACCGATTTCCTAAAGCATCCGAATCGAAAGTTGGCATATTTACGGCCTAAATCTGCCACTTGTTTTTTGTTTTGCCCAAAGTAAAGTCAACCGAATCATCGACTAGACATGAGAGAAACACTCTGGATCGACCAAAAAAATACCAACCAATCGAGCATACCTTCAAATATTTGCCTTCCCCAGCGCCCCACCGCGTTGTGGGCTGGTGCTGGCCCCAGGCGTGGCGGCACCAGTTCACTGTGGTGCGCCTATGTCTATTTAATCAACGATAGCATGAAGCAGACTCGCAGAACGAGCTGAGCCACTCAAATACAAGGAGATGAGTCAGGAAAGTACACAATAAGTATTTCCGCTTGAGACAATACCGCTACATTACCAAACCTGCTCTCCTGACGGCCATGCATCTCCCAAAAATGTATGATTTACGTCCCTTCGCCACAGATGTCATTATTTACTAACGCTGATTCACTGGACCATTGTTACGTCACAACTGTCACGTGATTAGCACAGGCACTATAGTCTCAGCCGGTATGCCCCCCCCCCCCGACGGCCTTTGACGAATACATACAGCAAATTTAAAGACAACTGGACAGAATACTCGTTTAAGTTTGTCTTGACGGCATGGTAAATGTTTTGCGCAATATCTTTTCTGATGAACGCGTCTATCGCAAAAACAATTTGCTCCATAATCAATATTATCCCAGTCACACTCGAGACACACGTAACTACCGCCGAAGTTATCTCATTAATTAAGAAAGACATAGGCCCACCCCATACAGGGGGCACAGCGGGGGATGGACGCCATAGCCTCAGCCGTGCATTCAATTAGATCCATTAGTAAGGGTCCCGCGTTCCCCTATACAACTCCCTGATGGGTCCCAGACATCGCCAGCGCTGCCATGACTACCCGATGACTCTATGAGACAGAGTTAGCAGCGTGCCCAGGTCCCGAAACAGCCCCTCCCGGAATGGCTGCAAACAGCGCCCGAGTCCGAGTGACAAATTCTCCTAGCCCAGGCCGTATATAATGTCCAGTAATCTAGTTTTTGTGTGCTCCCAGGACAGGAAGTGTCCCGGTTGATGTCGCGGCGTTATAATAGGCACCGTAAAGAACGGTTCACCACCACCTCTAATGATGTCCCCGTCCACTAACGCTGGCACCATAAATTACCCCCCTTCGTGTCCCCAACAGCAATGAAGACATTGGTCCTTTACTTAGCGGCCTGGCACATCCGTCTCCGCTTTATAATTGTACGGCGGGTTACACGGCGTAATGCATATTACACGGTACTCCATCCTTTAGCGACCCGGAAGATCCGATCAGAAAACTTGCCAATCCAGGTCCAGGGCTTTACAAATACCATTAGGTCGCTTTAAATGATTTTTAAAGCCCATTTTTCGAGTTCGTGTAAGATGCATAGCAGAACAGGGTGTTCGCCACGTGGAATAATGAATAGGGAAATGTAAAATTCGATTCCAAAATGAATTACTTTCCCGAGCATTTCCCCCTTAAGCCATCGGAGATTTAGCGCCGAGACCATTGTGTTGGCGGGACGTAATAACCGGCTTAATGAATGGGGCGTTGACTGTGTACAAACTCGCTCGCTAGCTCTGCATGCATGGTACGTACAAAATGGCTATTTGGGTAATGGTCCCTGGGGAACTCTTTGACAGCTTCGACACCAGTCGACTACTGACAAGTGAGGCCGAAAAATTCCAGAACCTGTTCGTGCAATCCATTACGAGATCCGGTGTCGCCAAGACTGGGTAAACCCAGGACATTACTGGTGACGGGCATCTCACGTGGGTCGCTCCGCCTGAATACCAAAAGCCATTATGGGGTGGAACACGGGAAATGTTCTTCACTCTAATCTGATTGAAACATTAAAGTAAAGCACATTTACATTTGAAACAAGTACCCTTGACATTGAATTTGCCTTGCTATTCAGCATCTCTGGCGGCGTAAGTATGTGTTATTTGATTTGCCAAGGAGAGAAGATACAGATACCTCAGATAACAGATAACGAATCGGCTGCGCATTCTGAATAACGCACCCTCGAGGAGTTCTGTTAGTACATCTCACACACTGCTATATATAGACACGATATGTCATTAGAAAGGCATGTCCATTTATTGAACAGATTAACAGGGTTAGAATGACATCCCAAAGCAAGTTCCTCACAAAGGTTAACATGCCGAGAATTGACTCCCTTGGCTGTTATGTGACAAGTGAGGGCGCAAAGTGAAAGTCCAATGTTGAACTAATTTTAATTATAGACTCAGGTTGAATAACGCATCCCTATTGTACGCGAATTAGCAAATCACATGTTTTTGAATGTCAAACTTGACTTGTGTATTTGATGTCGCGCATAAACATATCTGCACTAGATGAACAAAATGTAAACTAGTATTACACAAATAGCCAGTATGCCAAACACTTACTGTACATTTTTTCTAGATATGCATATATAGACAATGGGACAGATGTTGTATTTCGACAAATCTGAAGCACATGGACTTCATATGCGTACATAGCTTTTAAAGGCTGAAGCCGGAATCGATAGGCTTAGCAAGTATTTCCTCGATTCAGTCCCAGACGGTAAGACGAACAGTCACCAAACGATCTTAGGAAAGAAAATATGAGCTTAAATACGACATGTAACGACTCTACGTTATTCCCAGACATTACTTCTGAAAACCAAGATGACAACTGTGTTTTCTAGGAAAGCTGGTGACGTCACTTGGCTTGGACTAGAGTCCACAGCAGTCCTCAGATTTATTAGGTTGAGACTGTGGCTACAGCGTTTCTTCATTTACCTTGCTTCCTCTCTCCCTCAGCTTGGGGCCCTCTCGCCCACCAATCATAGCAATGTCCCATCCATTTTCTACCCGGACACCTTCTGTTGACAGGCGTCCGTAGGAGCAATGTGCAGGCCACTTCGACTGATAAACTGGTCTGGCGTGGGCCAAGACATCCACTGGGCTTGTGTAGTAATGGCATCATAGTCCAATGGTAAAGAGTTCACCATCAATCATTCTATAGGTTATTATTCGCCTTGAACTGGTGCCGAAATCAAACATCTTTGAGGAGATTGAAATCCGGAAAGGACAAATTTACGACAGGAAGACCTTATAGTCGTGTTTTGCAAACTAAGATTGTCATCATCTTCCATACATTTGTCAAAAAAAGTACCCAAAACAACGAAACGAATTTTAATTTTCAGCTCATGTTTCTATTAACAATATGCATTATTATAATTTCTAAACCATATAATATAAGTTCAGAATTTGCAAGAACACATCGTCAATTTAAATAACGTGACCTAGTCAATATCATTATTATGTCATTGACCTTGCATGACCTCTAGAGGATAGCCCTTAAAGACATGTTCGAAGAATTGTTAGCGTCCTCCATCAGATGTGGCCGACATGAGTGACACAGCCTAAAAAACTTAATGCTGCCGCCTGATCTACACAGAAAACACATTGAACTCCGGTCTATCCGTCGACAATGCCGGGTGTTAAGCCCATTCTGTGGCTTATTTAATCAGTGCTTCTTCCCACATAGACGTCACATTTGTCTCCTAAGTTTTGTCAATTTCAGCGAGGCCTATTCTGGCCGAATCATGCTTACGAGGTCTGATTGCTTCGTCCCGTCTGGCGGGGTCTTAAGGCCGAAAAGTGAATGAATGCCAAGCGAACTTTAACTTCCCCCGCCCGCCATATCAGCGCCTGGGTCACGGTGAGGGCTCGGCAGCTTGACGGTTAGATCAAACTTTGACGGCGAAGCCACATTAAATCGTATGGAAACTAAAGAATAAAACACCAACGACCGGGAGAGGGTGGGGTGGGGGGGGGGGGGTGGCAAGAGGGGGGAGGGATCTCTGTCTGTCAAAACTGTATAACATGAACGTGTCGGACATCGAGGCTATACACAAGGACCTCATGTAAAGGGGATGGCTGACAGAGTCTGTATATGGGCTGTCGTGTGAGAGCTGTCATGCTAGGTGATGGGAGGGCACGGTCAATAGTGCACTAACTCTAGACCAGGGTCGCTCAATAAGACATTATTTTCCTACCGCTCCATAAATCTTCTTCGGTCTTCCACTTTGACTCGACTTTCACCTATCGATATTCTGCGAAAGACATGCATCCACCCCACCCCCCCCCCCCCCCTCCCGCCTGCACTCTCCACCAATACACACACACCCCGTCCCCAATATGTCACTTTAAACCGAAATAAAAACAGTTACGCTGATGTCACAACCATAATGTAACGGAGTTAAAGGGTTCCCTGGTGCCAAACCCCATTCTACGTGCTCTCCTACAGTGGTGTCGTCGTGGAGGGGGCCATCCACATGTCCCTGGGGGTCGTGACCCTCCCCTGGGACACTCATACAGGGGCCATCATGCAGCCAAGCAACGACCGGGAGTGACCGGCTGACCCGCACTGGCGGGAACCTCACTCATTGGGTCGCACTCGGGTCGCGTATTCACTGCGCTTCCAGCCTCGACCAGGCTTTGCGTGACCCACCAGACTTCCAGACTACCATAATGCAAGGGAGTCAGGCGTTGTTTCGTAGCCACGCCCAAGTAACACCTTTACCCGCGCGCTGAATGGGCATCCGTTGTGCCAACTGTCGCTATGAGTTTTTATGTGTCTGTGTTTCTAGGGCGAGCTTCACACCCCCCCCCCCCCCGCCGGGCCTCCCCATTCATTCCCGAAACACTCCCCACCGGGGTTTACGAACATACATACCGTAAGTTTAACAGTGAGAGTGATGCCATGCCATGCTTTATGTATGGAACCAGAAACCAAAGGCTTTACTTTCTGGAAGTGATCCACCGTTATGGGCTTATGGCAGAATCTGAATCATCAATTGTTTCAGTGAATTCCACTGTATGCATCATGCATATTATTGGCAGCTAAAAGAATGTGATAGATATTAATAAAACCAAAAAACAGTAACAGTAAACATCTTTGGCGGGTATATATATATATATTTTTCATTTAACCATGATAATAATCATCAATATATATGGCACATGTTGTTACTTTTATTCTTTTCTCTAACATTTAGCTACAGTTGTGACAAGAACATCAAGACATATTGCTTTTCCTAATAAATCCTGTGTGTCGTAATAAATAAACTGGTGTCGTATAATCACTTTTTCAGACTTCTGCTCGGTTGCTATAGTCTATATTATAACGTATATAACGCTAGTTGAAAAGTCCAGTTTACAACACATAAAATATAACTGGACATTACAATTCAGTAGGCTAATCAACTTTCTGCTTTCTGTGATGACAAACATTATTCATGACATTGGGAAATTCATCAATTTTCTTTAAATGTTATATGCTGTTTTATGCAGTCTGTCAAATTTTTCTTTCTTTCAATGATTTAGTTGACATTTGCATCCACATACTTAGACATGTACTCATGTCAAATTTATATTTACATACTTTGCAATGTTTTATTGGTATGTTCACTTGACTGTTGACTTGCAAAAAAACTCAATATTTCAATATAATCAAAAAACAAAAATTTGACAAATTGAAAAAAAAAATCATAGATCAAAACATGTGCGAAAGACATATCATTTCCTATACGCTTAGATCTATGTGTAATATATGTCTCAGACAAATATGTAGGTCCATTGTACACATTATTTGACATCAAATATTTGCTAAATACAAAGGGCATGATTGGGGACTTATATAATGTCAATATTTAAGTTAATACAGTTAAGTTTGTTTTAAATTTGATAATGTTATTCCCATTCAGAGCTTTATTCAAATAACGCTTAGTTATAGTTTGTCAAAACCTTCATAACTGATTTCTTGATTTTGACAAAACTAATAAAGTAATTCGCCGGAAAATAACAATTAAGTATTATTGAGCTCAAGTGGCTATATGATATTTGCTCATATAATCACCCATATGCATCAGCAGTATGATGCTAAGAAACATTGGATATGTGTTTGTCAATTACAAGATAGATCGATATGTCGAAAACAATAGCCGTTTCTCCATTTTCGCGAATTATGGTTTATTCCGCTTGTCATCTGTAATTCGGCCGTCGGCAACACGGTCAGTCCAGCGCCAATATTGGGTATTCAGCGGGCTGCAGTGCGCCAACGTTACTGACCGCAGTTATTTATATGGGAAAATACAAGTTCAAAGTGTCAAAAATATATTGTCACTCGATAGTTAACAAGTGCTTATTTCAGTTGCATACAGGTCTAGAACGGACCCACCATTGTCTCGCCTCGCTCACCTCGCAGTTTGCCTGGTTCCACGTCCTAAATCGTGACTATAATGACAGCGTTTTGATTCGTCAAGCAGGGTGCGGGTGAGCTGCGCAGTGAAAAATTAAGGTCGCATATAACGTCGTTGTCCACTAAATTTGATCTCGTGAGGTATCGCACACATAAAACGAGATTCACTTGCATGCCCTATAGCTTGCCTATAGGACACATAGAGTACTGTGATAAAAGGGTTCCTTGTCTCCTCTGACCAGCGGTGCCCGTTAATCTACTAACACCTTAGTCTAATCCAAAATATAAGTGTCGTCCTATTTTTAAATATTTGTAAAGTCATTCATGGCATTGCGAAATTGCATTGTGCATTTGAGAAAAAAGAAAGGTCAGTGTATTCAGTTTGTCTTTTCATTTCCGTCTGAATGACCTTTAGGCTCCAATATCCCACTCCCAGCTACCCTGTCAACCAGTGAGTTGTGGTGAAAAGATCCAGCTGCAAGTTATGGTTCTGACGTTCAGTTGTCTGTATTCAGTCTTGTGTTGTTGTCTTGGCATTCAGTCGTGAGTTGTGGTTCTGACTTTCGTTTGTGGTAGAACAATGGCAGTCACCCTCTCGCGGCTGAATGGCATTGTCAACTGACGGACTTGCCTCCAGTAGAATATGCGTCGTCACCATGACACCGCTCTGTGCGTCACTTCCGTCATAATGGCAGCCCGAGATGATATGGCACTGATTACACTGACAGGGAAGTGTTGCAATCAAAATGTCAAAAACAAAACAGCGACCGGCGGCGGTACATGGAGAGCCCTGACGCCCACCAAGCGGCAAGTACGCTAACGCCGGCAAGAAACATAAGACGGTCAACTATGAAGGAAAAGCATGGAAAAAACTGGCCTAGGGGAAGTTCATTATCCACAGATTGTTGTTGCATTTATTCCATGTATTATGGATCCATTACAACGCACGGGACTGATATTCTTAACAGTCTGCATGTTGCTATAGCAATTTAAAGCTAATATTGATGGCGTAATGCAATAGTGTGCAATTCAAAGAACACTTTTCCAGGCAGTATTAATTTTGTTTCTAAATATTCGAGATGAATGCAATATCCAAGATCGAGACAACAACAGTATTATTAAAGTATGGTACGAAATATGTACCCAAAAACAACGTAAAGTCGACCGCCGCAGGATGTCTCTACTCCTCCATGATTCATTCCTTAACGCCCATTAATAGGGTTACCGCGTTCCCCAGCACCTCTCATGGAGGGCCCCAGACATCCCCAGCGCTGCCATGACAACCAGATGACGCTATGGGACGAAGCTTAAAACCTCCATCGTCTTTAATCACCCCCAAAGTTCGCACCAGAAGACTTCTTGATGTGGACGACAAAGAATCCCATGGCAGCCACGATGAAACATCCTGCAATAAACATAGCTGTGTTGTCGGCGCTGTCCATAGAATATAATACAATATCTAATTACCAAGAAGCCGGAAGGACGCGGAATGCGAACACCTTAATACCTTCAGGCGTTGTTTTATTAAACTGTTGGCTACCAGACTGCTTGCGTTGGCGTAGATTACCTGACTGCTTGCCTTGGTTGAGACTACCAGACTGGTTGCCTTAATTAGACTACCAGACTGCTTGCGTTGGCGTAGATTACCTGACTGCTTGCCTTGTTTGAGACTACCAGACTGCTTGCCTTAATTAGACTACCAGACTGCTTGCCTTGATGTAGACTACCAGACTGCTTGCCTTGGCGTAGATTACCTGACTGCTTGCCTTGTTTGAGACTACCAGACTGCTTGCCTTGGCGTAGATTACCTGACTGCTTGCCTTGTTTGAGACTACCAGACTGCTTGCCTTGGCGTAGATTACCTGACTGCTTGCCTTGTTTGAGACTACCAGACTGCTTGCCTTAATTAGACTACCAGACTGCTTGCCTTGATGTAGACTACCAGACTGCTTGCCTTGGCGTAGATTACCTGACTGCTTGCCTTGTTTGAGACTACCAGACTGCTTGCCTTGGCGTAGATTACCTGACTGCTTGCCTTGTTTGAGACTACCAGACTGCTTGCCTTGATGTAGACTACCAGACTGCTTGCCTTGGCGTAGTTTACCTGACTGCTTGCCTTGACGTAGAAAGCCAGACTGTTTTGCCTTGACGTAGACTACCAGACGTCTTGCCTTGACGTAGACTACCAGACTGCTTGCCTTGACGCAGACTACCATACTGCTTGTTTTGATGTAGACTACCAGACTGCCAACATTGACGTAGATTACTAGACTGCTTGCCTTGACGCAGACTACCATACTGCTTGTTTTGATGTAGACTACCAGACTGCCAACATTGACGTAGACTGCCAGACTGCTTGCCTTGACGTAGACTGCCAGACTGCCAACATTGACCTAGACTGCCAGACTGCTTACCTTGACGTAGACTACCAGACTGCTACCATTGACGTAGACTGTGAGACTGCTTACCTTGACGTAGACTACCAGACTGCTGGCCTTGACGTGGACTACCAGACTACTTGCCTTGACGTATACCGCCAGACTGCTACCATACCATTGACGTACGCTACCAGACTGCCACCAAACTGTAACCGTTGACGTAGGTTGGCTTCCATAACCTTGGACACTACAATGCCGTTCAAGACGTGTGATATCCGACTATTTCTATTGATGGTGACCACAACAACAATTGTTGTAGCCCTGACTATTAGGGGCATAGCAGTAACATGCGTGCATCACTGACAAGAGAACCTCAAGAATATGCTAATTACATGAACGAACCATAAATATTTATCACACAGTAAAGTCGCTTTGTGCCCATAGTATATGTATAGTTTCCACCTTCGGGACACTTCACCGCGAATTCTACCACAATGATCAAGAGAGATAGGGAAATGAGGACAATGCCATATTGCGTCTCTCGGCCTTCATGTCGTACGTCTTGAGATTAAACTAAACCTCCACCTCGATTTCCATTTTCTTTTTGTATTCTGATTCATGAATGCTAGATATATATGTCAAAGGTGGCGTCGAAAGCCTCCTAAAGCAACCCTGTAGTCTCGTAACCCATAACAGAGATATATAATGTCCCATTCTGGAAATACGGCCTTTTCCGAATTTACATGTGTCTTGATACATATGCTTTCCTGTTGCACATTTAAAGCAATTTATTGTATATACAGCAATAATGACAGAAGCCAACATTTAATTTTTTCACACGAAAAACAATTATAATCCGTTTGCAACGTCACACAAGAAATTTGTCATTACTGTATAATTGTCAAATGTCACTTGCATTCAACTACGGAACGATATATAAACTCTTCTCGTTTGAAGAGGTTAAATTGGCGAAACGAAACATGGGAGTCTAATGTATAGGCAGTGTGACTGGGGAAGCTCTTGAGGATTATCCGTCTCTACTTGGATCTCCTGCCGGACAGTCTATCAACACCGTCATAAAACACTTGACGGCCTTTCATCACCTTGATAACTGTGACGCCGTGCAGAGAGATTTGTGAGTGGTAAGTGACCGATGAGAGTGCGACTCCAGCCAATCTTTCTGAACTCCTTGGAGACGAACGCGACCGACCGAGAACTTAAAGGTTAGCGTTCTCAGGTCTCATTTTTCTCATCTACTTCGACACCAGGCAGCCCTTTTAAATGATCCTTTACCCGAGTTCCCTTTTGGGCGATTACCAGCATTTGGTTGGCAATTAATTCCAACCCAATGAATAAACAACTTCGTCCTCGCATTAACGTCCTCTCATGGCATTAGGCAAAGGGACACACAAAGGACAATGAACTACTCACACATACAATGAGGGACACATGTGGGGGTAGTCAATTTAGAACAGGAGACAAAGGGGATAATTACTTATTTCTTGTCTTTCTTTAGTCGATGATGTTTCAATAATGTTCGCACTTATTTGAGCATTAGTCGGGGATGAACGATGAATGCGATTTAATGTTCAGCGTCTCATGTGAACGATATGTTACTACCGTGATTCCCATTTTAAATAAAACGGTAAATATTAAGCAGCACAGTCAGTTCTAACTGAAATATTCAATGGCAAACAAATCTGCTACAGGGAAGATAAAGCTTGTAACCTACGACAACCAGACATTGCTCAGAACCAGTGCAACTAGATGCCAGCCGAAATTACCCCTAAATGACTAGACAACGGCAAAGGTCAAATGGGGCCCCAGTGACACTTTGCAATGTAACATGCACCTCCAGGAATCCCACTGATTTCCCGAGGGCTTGTGTGAATGGCGGAAAACGGTCTCATCGAAGCCATTGGCACGTGACCTACCTTGCAAAGGTCGTCCCGTGACCCACTGATGTTTAGCACGGTGGTGGGGGGGGGGAGTTTTGACAGAATTGGGGCGTAATCTACCTGAAAGTGTTGGCACGAGACGTCAGCGAGAAGGCGTCCTGAGAACGAGACTTAAAAAATATCACCCATAATGCAGTGAACGTGAACCAGCGGCATTTATCCCGAAACAGTCAGCCTGGTGATTGAACTCGTAAAATAATGTAAATGTATATACAGTATGGTGCATATTTCCTCCATACGACTCCACATTAGAGTTCCGTGACTACTCCATGTCGTTTTATTGACTACAGTGCCTAATCCATTTTCCGCTTCACCCAAGCGTCTAATGAAAGTAGCGAGTTCTACTTCCTACAATAAAAATGTGTATATGCCAACCAGTAACAAGCAAAATGGTGTTTTATAACATCAACACTAAACCGATGTTTTCAATAGCAAAACCATGTGACCCAGATCACCAAATTGTTCCACAAGATGTATGTTGTCCTTTGATTTTGTACCTTATCTTCCCGCGATTGCCTAAAAAACGTTTACTGCCTACAGGGGTGGCCAGAGGCAACTCCTCGATACGCAGAAGGAAACCCGCGAAAGTAATTTTTATGCCGGTTTGATGTGAGTTACTTTCATAAGCTATTCCCTGTCCCGTGATATATCATATGCATTGAACTGCCATTGTATGCGTTGAGCCCAACATTGTATCATGCAACTCATGTAACTGCCATTATATGCGTTGAACACAACAGTGTATCATGGAGCTCATGTTAATGCTATTATATATGACAATAATCTTATATGTGAACATATCACTAGCTTCAGAATCAGAATTTTAGTCCGTTTAAGGTATAGCTCAGCTTGTATTTGACCCAGAGACATCTATTGCAGCAACATCTATATAACATAATCAATATAATAATTGTGCTATCATGTTTCTGTGTTCCTGATATTATTGCCTTGAGAATGACGATGGTCATACATTTGATAGCTTGTATTTCCTCTTGCCAAGCTAATCTGGATTTGTACAGGCATGTGAATCACGTACCGGGCTTTGAAAGCATACAGTGTTCTATAATTGGAAAGGAATTCATTGACCAATCGGTGTAAATGTGCCTTCCGCGGTTAGTCATCAAGTAGGATAGAGACTGATAGGCATTCCGTAAACTGGATGCTTGAGAATGTGCTGGCAATGTATACAACCACTAGAGCAAGTGGGATTAACAAGTGAATGACAAAAAACTTCAACAGTTCGTTGCGGCTTTCATTCAGCACTGCACTTTAGTGGGATACACTCGTGCATGACAAGAACAAATGTTTGCGTTCAATCGTAATTGCCGAGGGAACAGCGCAACCCTGCTTCACAGTAGAAAACTTACCTTCCTGCAGCGCCCTCCAGCGACGACGTACGGCAAAGATTGGTCTGGCGGAAAAGAAGGAGCGACGTACCGTTAACGGGTAAGGAGTTTTGCTGGGGTCAGCAAGAGCAGATTCATAACATGCATGAACAATCCAAAACAACTGCATGCATAAATAGCGTCGTCACAACAGGCCATGCGTACAAACAGGTTATCCGCATGCAGAGACGCGCGATCTGGGACATTTGGGAATGAAGTTTTACCCACGAAATCCACGACACCGAACATAACAATAAATAAAAATGCCCAAGCCATATTGTTGCATTACCGAATGAAACAGTCTTTTCCTTTTCTGTAGTTAAGGAAAGGTCGGCGTATTTAAAATTCATCCATTAATATTCAGAATGCCATCGAAGATATACTATTTTATCTCACTTGAGATGTTTTAAAGAGGACAATGAATAAGGTCTGACCCACAAGACAGAGGCTAGACATTGTGTCACTAGCGGGGAGGCTGAATGGCGGCCGGAGGCTTACTCGTGCACCTCGCCTGATCAATTTGATTCCATCAATTTAATTCCATCAATGGTAACACGTTATCTTTTTACATCAATAGCTTACTCCTAAAGGACATCTGTCTTACTGGAAGCAAATTCGGTTTCCCCTCTTTGTACGGTATTATGAAGTATTATTGACCAGTAAATGGCAGTTACTCTTTACAACGGAAGGCATGAGGTATTTACATGCACAAACACGAAAATGTGCCCAAGTGGGGTTCGAAAGATGCCACAAGGACACCTTAAGGTGCAAATGGATGTGGCATTCTATGATTAATGGGTAACAAGAAGATCCACGGCCGTGACTCAGCCTTCTCAGTCGAGCATTTGCGGGAGGGGCCATGAAGAACATCGCATTCAGAGGCCATACATAAGTATAAATAACCGTGTCAATTTCAATATGCTTTTGATATGTCGTCACGTCCCTCACATTCCCTGGAATTTGTTTTGGAAAACCCTAAACAAAACAAAACTGCGGCCGAACAGCGCAGCCTGCAAAACGTAGAATATATCTAATGTCGCCTGACCTGCAAGACAGTGGCTAGACAGTATGTCACCGCTGGGGATGTTCGCATGGCAGCTGAAGACCGACCCATACACGCACCCTGTCTGCCATTATAGAATGGCGAAAACTTCAATACTGCGGTTTTACCCGGGTTACAAACATCACAGACAATTCAAATGAGCCGCGAATACCTCTCACCGGGTGACAGCGACAAGTTTTTTGACCTATGGCTTGAGCGCCATGGATCCATCAAAGGGTTGCTAGCTCGCTGTGTAGAGCCATGAACGTAGTCAAAAACAAATTTCCAAATCTTTCTGATTCCTGGAATTGAGGTGCTGGCTTTAGATGCCCAGGTTACGTAGCTGTCAGCTGATGAGTGTCCTTCATATGGTCCTCTTAGTCCCGTTCAGTCCTCTCGTAAATGAATCCCCTTTTAAATAGGGAATTAGATTTCATTGTGCGTTGGTTACGTTTAAATAAACTTACACTGAATGTAAATAAAACAAAGTACATGGTATTTACATCAACCCGTAGGAAAGTTATAGCTTCCACCAATGTTCAGATAATGGGTCAATGTATTACAAAAGTCACAAAAACGAAATTTCTATGGGTGTATATCGATAGTAATCTAACATGGAAGGAACACATAGCATATACAAAAGAAAAAATCGCACGAGGCTTAGGCGTAATTACTAAAGCTCGAAAGTATTTTAAAACTGAAACCCTCCGTACGCTCTACTTCTCATTTATCCATTCATACATTCTTTATGCTCATGAACTATGGGGAACTGCTTGTCAATCTTATCTTTGGCCACTTGTTGTGCTGCAAAAAAGAGCTGTTAGAATTATTACTGGTGTAGAAAGAAATGCTCATACAGATCAGCTGTTTCGAAAGCTGAATATTGTACCTTTGTTGAATATGGCTGAATATTGCAAGTTGATATTTATGTTCAAACTCTATACAGGTCATCTACCAAAGGTGATTGCCTCTCTATTTATTAATAATTATCAAATACACGGTTATGGTACTCGAGGCTCCAAGTTGTACCACACACGTAAGGCCCGAACGAATGATCTACGGAAGACTGTGAAGTATAGAGCTAGTATAGTGTACAACGAATGGTGCAATAGAATACATTTCAACGCCGATTCAATAGAATTGTATAAACGAGAACTCAGACCAAAGATATTTGTCCATCCCCAAAATCTATGAAGTGCTACTGACTTACCATGCAATAAGCCTTTTCTGTTGTATTTTTATTTTTTTTCTATCATTTGTATCCAGTCTAGCTGATATGTGAATGATATGAAACATTTTGTATGAGCTCTGCAGCTAATAAGCTTTGCTTCTGCTGCTGTTAAGTTGTTGAATGTGACTCCCTTTTGATGTTGTATAAGCTTGTCAAACAACTGTAACTGATTTAATAGAACAATAAACCGATTCAATTCAATTCAATCCCAGAAGGCAAGACGCGTTAAATGCTAACAAGGCTTATATTTTTGGCCATTGACATGTTTCCCTCTGTATTGTTCATGTGATTGGTTACTTTTTAAGTAGGACACTTTAACATATGAGTACCGTATAACGCCAATGAAAAGAGTCTAGTTGGAAATCAGCTGTGTGTCATGAAATAAACCCTAGTCTCTGCGATCAAACAGTAGATCTTTCCTGTTTTCCGTGAGTAGATAGTTCTAGCCCTCCCAGTTACCGTCCACATCACACGTCTATCGCCGTATCAGATGCGACAACGACGCTCATTGGGAAGAAATAAAGTCTAAAGCCATCATGGGCCCACGCAGGAAACCGGAGCCGTGAGCCGTTCAGACGAGCTCTTTAACCGAACCATTTATGCAAACCCATTACTTAGGCTTTCGAGTTTCTCCGGACGCCGCATGATGTCGCTAGCTGTCAATAGCGGAGTCATGACAACCAGGTGACTCTATTAGGAAAGAGGTAAGAACGTGCCAAGTCTCCCAAAACCTCCCTAAACTCTCCAAAAAGCAGCCATGTCATAAAAGAGTTCCAGTCCTGACTGATAAAAACTGTCATTCAATTATTGTTTTCTCGTCGTTGAGCGAGGAGGCGGGGGGGGGGGGGGGGGTGGGGACAAATAATGGTCTCGACACACAGAGTCTGAGAGGCGAGGAATCGAGCACTCACTCGACCGGTCACGCCGCCCCATTCTTATGTTCACATATTAGCTAACCATGGCGATAGAAACCGATTTTACAATAATAGCATGGATTATTGTGCCAAGAATGCTTCGTAATACCACAGGAAACATGGATCTACCAAGGCCTCGTTGGCAAGCGACCGCTAGTGGAATAATGGTTGACAATTTGGCTGCCGAATGGTGACTAGTCCGACCATCTAGTCGACCGGAACGAATCATGCAGTCAACCACTGTTCCTCTGGTCGATTGTCGTCCAAGATGGCGGAGGGAAATGCGCGGTAAGTGGTTTTCGCGTCATCTGTGTGGCGTATGCTTGGTCTACAACTTCGTTTGCAAGTTTATATACATTTAAACGAATTAAGATATAGCATGGTTCATACATAATTGCTTCTTTTGCTATTTGATCATGTTTTCGAGCTAAATGTTAACATAATCGAATTAACTGTACGCTCGTTCACAGTACCCTAATCTCTCCTGTTTAGATTTTTGGGGGGAGTGAGGTTCTTGGTGATCCTCCGGTCGCCAAGCCGATACAGACAGAGTGAGGCTCTAGTCAAAGAACACGGGGTACGGTGTTCTCTGTAATACAATCCTTATTTGAGCAGCCGCTCCATCGCCTTCACTGTCATATAATTCCCGCAGGAAGCCAAAGGTTTTTATTGCCGCCATAAGACAGATTGTCAACTCTTTCGACAATCCCGCGTTCGGCATTAAGCTGTAATGCGCAGGCGCAATGGCGAAATCTAGGTCAAGAAATAGTCGAATGCCTAATTTGCTTTTTAGCAATATTTGAGACCGGTGGTTGTTTTGTTCCCGTCTTCGACTTAGAGATACCGTTTGACACCAGCCGTCTCTGAGCAATATTACTTTAGCTATTCACACATTTTGATAGAAAGTCAGTGCTTTCGCGGATTTCTTGGATGATACTGACAGGAGATAACAAAAACGTTAAATTGTTTGTGAATGTCTTCCATTATGTCATACATGCCGCCCAGATAAGGTTCATGACATTATTCAGGACATTATCACCAGGCGGGGCATGGAACAGGAAACAAAAATGTCAATGCTATAAAAAAAAAACGCGTAGGAATAATGTTATAAGGAATATGTGCAGAACAGCAGCATGCTGCGACTTTCTTACCTAACTAATGTCAATGGGCGTGACAAGGATAGAACGCATTCGGCTCCATTACGTCCAACTCAATGACTCAATGTCAGTCGTGACGGCAATGGAACGCATTAGGCTACCGAGGCCTGCAGATGTCATCCGTAGATGGAATTTTGCTTGCTTACTTTTTTGAATAACAACCAGCTGCTTCATAACAAAAGTAGACTAAAATTAGCAGGTGACGAACTGAGCATCACATGACGCCACATGCCACGCCATACACTTTTACACAAGCCACAGGAACCCGTGATGTTGTTCACAATGGCGGATATGTGCACTGTATTTCACGACAGAGTCATAGCACATGCCGCATTATAAAGGTAGCGGAAATGACAGATTGACACTATGTCGGGATGGCATGACATTCAGACCGCACATTTTGTGTCCTTTAGAGTTATTCGAAACAATACACATCAAGCCAAGTTCTTAATCAATCCAAGCTATTAATAATACCAAGCTGTTAATGAAATCAAGCTCTTATTCCAACCGAGTTCCTCATCCAATCCATGTGCGGACACAAGCGTGAATTAATTAAGGCGATATCGACTGATATGGTCCCGATCCAGTCGTGTTTTTATTATCTTATTTAGCTTAATTGCTTTTCATATACAGTAACTGTATTTTCAAGCGAATATCCACCGACTGTGCGGCCGCTGAGCGCGGACTATTGATTGGGTATCTGCCAGTTGTCGCTCAGTTTCTGCGGGTCTAGGAAGCCGGGGTTCTGTCCGTTCGGAATTTGATGAGCTCCCACAATAAACTTGCCCGGAGCCAACGTAACCGGAAGTGCCTGTGAATGACCCCGAGAGGCAGTTATGGCGTCGATGAATAGCCAGCTGCAGGCAAAACTGCCATCAGCCTCCATCAGCAGCCACGGGGTAATGGTGTCTCTGGAACGGTCATTGTTCAACACACGACTGGATGCAGGACCACAATTCATGACTGAACAGCAGGACCACAATCCATGGCTTAATGGCAGGACCACAACCCATGGTTGAACGGCAGGACAACAAATTGTGACTAAATGTCAAGACCAGAACTCACCACAGAATGCCAGGACCATAAATCTCGTCTGAATGCCAGGACAACAAGGCGTGAGTGAGTCTCAGGACCACAACCCACGACCGAATGTCAGGACCACAACTCACGACTGAATGTCAGGACCACAACTCAAGACTGAATGTTAGGACCACAACTCATGACGGAAGGTCAGAACCACAACTCACGACTGAATGTCAGGACCGCAACTCACCGCTGAATGAATGTCAGAAACACAAGTCATGACTGAATGTATGTCAGAACCACAACGCCTCACTGGATGCCATGACCACAATTCCCCGCTGAATGTCAGGATCACAAATTGCTGCCGCAATGTGCCTGTTTATCTGCAGAAACTTTAATCTGTCATTTGTTTTTCGATCGTAATGGGGGATTACACACATGAAAAATAAGACAAATATATGGTATAAAGAATAAAATTAATTTTAATTCCATGCAATATCAGTAATAATATGAAGTGCCGACAATCGACGACTGGACCATGGTACACTTGACGCTGTAAGGCTGGATGCGAAATTCGTCCTGGCCATTCATTACTATTATGGGTGACACATGCAGCCTGGGAGACATCCCCAGTGTCCACGCGCCGTCTGGTATGCCTGCCGCGCCCCAGAGCGGCGCTCGTCTGTAGACGTTAAAGTGTGAAGTGGGCTGGATTCTTCGACGACCACCGCCACACGAGTACCGACACAGGTGATGGATAATATGGCTAATATCTCCTGAGATCTGGCTCGCGGGATCAGTTGTGCTGTATTTGACCGA
Organism: Arenicola marina; assembly: GCA_964019135.1. Classification (NCBI taxonomy): domain Eukaryota; kingdom Metazoa; phylum Annelida; class Polychaeta; family Arenicolidae; genus Arenicola; species Arenicola marina. Next base: position 25,479,659 of record OZ025249.1, read on the forward strand.
TACTATGTAAAACAATCTGGGTCTGGTCCTCTATTTCGTTGTAATTGGCCGTCGCTATGTTAATACATGTAGGTCATGTCATAGGTCGTTTTTGTGCGAGCGATTGTATCATTTCATGCCATTACTTGTGTTGTATCTGGCTAATATTCTGTCAACTGATTGACGTCACGTGATATATGACCGGTCCCTAAGTAAAGAGGATTGCCTTGGCCAACATCACACAGAACATAACGTCATGGTTATCACATACTTAAACTGACATCTCTGCTGAATACATAAACGCCATTGATTGCGCCTTTACGGTGGTGACACCTCCCTTCTCGGTAAAACAGTTCCTGCTGTTACGGCTTTCGGACGCTGAAAGTCGTTCCTCTTATGTCATGATCCCTAGGGATACTGCACTGAATATACACGCCAATCCATCGTGTTTAAGTACATCACAAGTGACGGTTATACATTCGGCCGCAGACATCCTTGAGGCAGCCCTGACATTACCCCTTCCACATCTGCCATCTATTTCACCGCCCGTATAAAACCCTTACCACGCCACCAAAAGTACATGATAGAGTCCAATAGTCGCGTTCGGGGTGTAATGTGGATCAGGTAGAACATGTCGTTTGATGATGGGGGGCAGGCAGGGGAGGACCGATTTATTTCTATGGAGTACAGCCATTTCCTTCGTCATAAAACATTGGGCATAAAACTTGCACGACAGACTCCTGTTGACCCTGATGACAGATGGTTCCGCTCATTAACAGACTTGGTGACGAGAAATGTTTGGCCGGGGTTGTCAAAGTGATGTGTTTTGTTGTCATGGCAATATCGTTGTTGCGAGGATGTCAAGGAAGCGGGCAACACCATACATGTGTTTTTGGTTCTCAAGGCAAGTGGCAGTCATGATAATATCATACATCTGAGGCACGGTTGATAGGGAAATGAGCGTTGTACTATTGATGATGTTCTAAGCATGGTTATGCAGAAATTATTTATTTTCTGTTAGATGAGATTATGTGAGTTACTTTCAATCATCTCAGCACGAGAACGAGCCACCTGCACTTTTTGCACCCTGCGTGTACACCCTGTATAACTAGTCTGAGTGCAAATTCTTGATGAAGCGTAATGTACTGGTCATTTATGCAAGCAATAGAGCAGGTGGGATTAACAAGTTAATGACGCGAACCTTGAACATTTCGTTGCCGCTTTCATTCAGTGCTACGGTCTGGTGGCAATGACAAGAACAACTGTTTGTATTCAACAACGGTAATTACCAGAGAACAGTGTAACCTTGCATCACAGCAGGAAAATATCCAACCGACTTACAATAAAACGTCCAAATCCTTTCTCGGCATTCCAAAGAATGCCGAGAAGAGTGTCACTTGCCTTCCCGCAATCCGGAACAACTACGTGTATAAATAAGGTTGTCGCAGCCGAGCATGCATACAAGCAGGCTAGTGACATGCAGAGCCAGTTTTATCTCACGGAGATGATGTTCCATGTACGTTAACAGCAGGGCGAATGGAGTGTTAACCAAGAAATGCCTAAGTATGGTTGCATTAAAGAAAGATGCAGTCCTCGTAGTGTCTTTAGCTAATGAAATTAGCGTATTTGAGATTCGTTTAATGTAGGAATGTGGTATTGATTTTCTTATAACATCTAAGGAATCCGTGACATTTTGCATACTGTCTACTTGTTCCTAGGAGACAGCAAGGAGAAACATCAAGAATAAAAGTGCAAGAGATTAATCCAAAGTTAACTAGACCAATGGAAACACTTTAGGGGATTAATTTATGTATTGAAAGTAGAATGGTCTTGGGCTGAAGGGTATTTAGGTAATGCATGGAGTGAACAAATTTAACCTGTCCTGGATTCCCTAATAAAGGACACTTCCTTTGTTCAATACTACACATGCGCTTCACATCTTTGGACACGCTGACCTGTTGCGGTCATCTCACATACATGACGGATAATGAAGCAGTGGGTGAAGGCAAAGCATGGCTTGCTGTCACATTGACTTTCTTGATCTGCAATTTGCCACCACAAAATGATCCTTTGATGGTTCTCGATAGAGTCACTGCCATGACTGATTGTGCCATTACCAGATGATCGCCACGGGTGGTTGGCGGCCATGCCTGTGGCTTTAAGGAGCATGGCATGGTTGGCCTCACCCACTTATGTCATGTACTTGATTGTCCCGGGGGATTACACGTCCATGGAACCTGCTGACGTGCGGGGGGGGGGGGGGGGGAGGGGGGGAGGGGGGCAGAGGACTCCGCACTGATAGTCTTGGGCTACTACCTTTGCCCTGCCTGCCATACTGCCTTAGGGATATATCTGCCGCAGTCAAGTACCGCAGTACACCCAGGTTATTACAGTAATAGAGAACATTCTTGTCAGGGCCACCTGGAGTTGTTGTAACAAAGAATAATTAAACATTGGGACAAAGGTCAAAGTGTGAATGAGCTGGTATTTGTAACTTTTACTTTTATTTGTAAAGCATTACGTCAGAATAAACAAGATTTTGCATCGAAAAAAAATGTCAAACGTCTGGATATTTTCATAATATAACGGACAATTAGTCCTTTTTCTCACACACCAATTGAGAAGGCTAACGAGTATAACATTATTGTCTGCATTTTAGTCACTTCGTTCATATCAGTTGCGTCAATAGGATGTGTAACGTCATCTAGTCAGTATATCCGCCTTTGGTAACCATAGTGTTTTGAGCGATGCACAAAAAGTATCATTTTCAGTTATCAACATTTTAAAGTCCGAAAAATCGGGCCATTTTTTGAACTCTCTCTCTCTCTCTCTGGCACACAGGTAGAGTAATCACGCTGTACTAACACGGCATATTTCTCCTCTGCTCTACTTAATTGACGGGTTGACCTAGGTGGAATTGGTTGCTTGACGGTTGTCAGCCATCAAGGCGGAACAAGACGTCTCATCATCATCTATGACAGGTGGGCGGGAAGGTCCGTATCTGAGGGAGAGAGGAAGCAAAGTAAGTAATAGACGTTGTGGCACGAGAGTGACAGCCTCAGCAATATTTCCGTGAACCCGTGACTCATTGTTGGTTTTGAAACGAGTGTGTCAGCTTGCAGAAGTAACTGCCGCAGTAAACTATTTTTTCTTACTTTTTTTTCTTACGAGATTATTATGTTTTGGGACTGCCCGTTACAGAAACAATGAGCCAATATTCCGGAAAAACTACTCGGCCTCTCTCGCCATCGAGGACAATGAATATGGTCTCACCCGGAAGACAGAGGCTAGACACTGAGTCACCAGGGGGCAGGCTGGATGGCGGCCGGAGACTTACTCGTGCACCCCGCCGCCAAATAATGGCTAATACTTCACTACAGCGCCACCAGCTGTGGCCACTGTCAAGAATTATGGCACACTCACATTCCTTTCATTTTTAGTTCAAACAAAACCTTGTTCCCTCAATCAATATACGCTGGAATATGTCTTCAGTGGGCGCATTGGCGTTGTGTGGTTACCGATGTATCGAATTGGGTGCAAGGTATCTTATTTTAGAGCTCAATTTATATTAGCTAGTCATAACATTTTTTGCATCAATTACTTTTGAAGAACATCTATCTCACTGAAAACAAAGTCGGTTGCAGTTGTGAGTATAAATAGTGATCCGAATATCGTCACGTGCCTCACATTTGCTGGAATTTGATTTTCAAAAGCGCTGGACACAACAAAACTGCTGCCGAACAGCGCAGCATGGCATGGCATGGCAGCTGGAGGTTCACTCATAAACCCACCCTGTCTGCCATTCGGGAATGACGAAGACTTCAATCCTGCTGTTTTACCAGAGAAACATACATAAATAAAGATAAATTTCCAGATCTTTCTGATTCCTGGAATTAAGGTGTTGGTTATATCTGCCTGGCATACTTGGTTGGCAGCTTATGAGCGCCATTTGATCTTCCTAATCCGGTGGTAGGATAAATCCCCAAACTCCAGAACATTAACATGGCTTATAGCGGACGCATATGGCTCCTGATAGAGTTTTCTCTCACAATTCGACAATGCTTGACCATTGCATTGATGGTATTCATTCTTGCTGTCACTGAGCAGTTTTTAAGTAGGACGCATTAGTTTTGTAGGTCTTATCAGGACAATTGAAACGGTCAAGGAAGTGAGGAGCCTTGTCACAAGAAATACCTCCTACTCTAGAATGAGATACCTGGAGAGAAATCTTTCTTTTTCCCGTGAATCTTGCCTGTCAGGTTTCCATATCGTTGCACGGTGATTCCCACCTTTGGCCGTATTTAAGTGGGACGTCGCCGAGTTAAATGTTACGACGAGTATATAGTCCTAGTCGTCCCTGTTACCGTCCATATAGCACATTTATCGCCGTATCGGATGCACCAACAACGTTTATGGTGGAGAAATAAAGTCTAACGCCACCAGGGGCCCTAGCCGGACAACTAGACCCGTGAGCCGTTCAGGCGAGCTCTTTAAACGAACCATTTATGTAAACCCATTAGTTAGGCTTTCAGGTTCTGCCAGACGCTGCTAGATGGAACTCGCTGTCAATAGCGCCGCCATGACAACCGGATGGCCCCACGAGCAAAGAGGTAAGAGCGTGCCATGTCCCCAAACACCTCCCCAAACTGTGCTCCAAAAAGCACCCATGTCATAAAAAGTTGCACGCCTGACGGATAAAAATTGTCACTCAATTCCTTTATGTGTTTTCGTCGTTGATCGAGGAGTGGGAGGACAAATAATGGTCTCGGCACACAGGGTTCTGAGAGGCCAAAAATCAAGCACTTACTCGACCGGCCAACCCATTATTATTATTATTATTAACTAACAATGGCGATAGAAACCGATGTTTTATTTATAACATGGACGAGATTATTTGGCCAAGAACGCCTCGTGATACCACAGGGCACATGGATCTGCCACGAATGACTGGTTTACGAACAGACATTCGGGTCTCTGCCGCCGACAGTGTCATTACCTAGGGATGACGGAACTCCATCGACCGCGCCTTTTAACAATCTTGAAAACCGTCGGTTGTTTTGGTTCCTTCTTCCACTTGGAGACACCGTTACGCACCAGCCGCCCCTGGGCAATCTTACTTTTGACATTCACACATTTTATTTTGCAAATGGTGTGTTAAGATGTCTTTTCTGAGTGCTGCAATACCATGGAAAGTCAGTGTTCCCGCGGCTTTCATGGGTGATTACAAGAGCGACGAGTAGATGATGTTCACTCGGTGGCGCCGCACGTAAGCTAGACACAAATTCTATAGACTGTCTGTGGGTGACTAATTATAACAACAGCCGCCTTCTACTGACAAGAAATAAAAAAAACGCCGGGAATTTTTTTTGGTGAATGTCTTCCATAATGACATATGTGCCATCGGGATAGGGTCATCCCGAAAGTCATCACCGGCGAGAAGCAGGAAAACAATGTCAATGGCATATAGAAAACTGAGTAGGAGTAATTTTGAAACAAAAATATTTGCAGTACGGAACCATACTGCGACTTTCATACTTCAGTAATATCAATGGGTGTGACTTAATAGATTAACGTGTTCGGCTCCATGACGTCCAACCAAATGACCCAATGTCAGTCGTGACGGCAATGGAACGCGTTTGGCTACAGACGCCTGTAGCTGTCATCCGTGGATGAAATCTCGCGTGTTTACTGCGCTGAATAACAACCCGCTGCTTCATAGTAAAAGGCGACTAAAACTACCAAGCGAAGAACTGAGCATCGCATCGCGCCACATGCCACGCCACAGCTTTGCACCCGACGCAGGAACTGTCCTAGAGGCACCTGTGATGTTGTCCATGATGGCGGATATGTGCACTCTATATCACGGCAGTCATAACACATGCGGCGTCATAAAAGTAGCAAGAATGACGTATTGACGCTATGTCTGAATGGGATGACATTCAGAAAGCAATAACATTTGTCCTTTCAGTGTTATTCGAAACAATGCAGAACAAACCAAGTTCTTAATCAATCCAAGCTGTTAATACTACCAAGCTGTTAATCAACCAACTTTTAATTCAGCCGATTTCTTAATTTAATCTATGTAACGACACAATTGTGAATTAATAAAGGAGATGTCGGCTGATATGGTTCCGATCCGGTCATATTTTTATTATTTTATTTAGCCTTTTTTTAGCGGGCATTATTCAACACACGACTGGATGCAGGACCACAACCCATGGCTGCACGGCAGGACCACAACTCTTAACTGAATGATGTCAGGACCACAATTGACAGCTAAACATCAGGACCACAAACATCGTCTGAATGCATGTCAGGACCACAACTGACGACTAAATGTCAGGGACCACAACTCATAACTGAATGCCAATACCGCAACGCGCAGCTAATCATCAAGACAGCAAATATCTTAATGAATGTCAGAATCACAACTCCCGACTAAATGTCAGGACCGGTACTCACCGCTGAATGAATGTCAGAAAGACAAGTCACGACTGAATGAATGTCAGAACCACAAGTCAACACCGAAATGCGCCTATTTATCTGGCGAATCTGCCATTTGTTTTTTTACCATTATGGGAGAATGCGTACATGACAATTAAGACAATTATATGGTTGGGGGATGGAATAGGATCGCCGGTCTAACGAATGAATGTCATTTTAATTCCAGTAATAATACGAATTGCTGACAACTGACGACTGGGCCATGGTACACTTGGCACCATAAGGCTGGATGCGAAACACGTTCTGTCCATTCATTACTATTATGGGTGACACATGCAGCCTGGGAGACATTCCCCAGTGTCCACGCGCCGTCTGGTATGCCTGCTACGCCCCGGAGCGGCGCTAGTCTGTAGACGTTAAAGTGTGAAGTGGACTGAATTCTTTCAGGACCGCATACCGCTAAACGAGTACCGACAACGGGGATGGGTAATATGGCTAATATCCTCTGATATCTGGCTTATGGCACCAGTTGTGCTGCACTTGCCCGATACTATGGAAAACGATCTACGCACGTCACTACGTTAATATATCTAGATCATGTCATGGGTCGCTTGTGTGTGACCGATAATGTCATGTCATGCCATGAACTGTGTTGTTTCTGTCAACTGATAAAGGTCGCGTGATATCTGAGCGGTACCTAAATAAAAAAAGTTACCGTTACCATCATCACACAAGACATAACGTTATGGTTATCACATACTTAAAACTGAAAATGTCTGCTGAATATATAAACAACATTTATTGTGCATTACGGAGGTGACGCCGGCCGTCTCGGTAAAACAGTTTCTGATGTTACCGCTTTCAGACGCTGAAAGTCGTTCTTCTTATGTCATGATCCCTAAGTACACTGTACTGAATATACAGGACACCCCATCTTGGACAAGTACAAGGGACGGTTATACATCCGGCCTCAGACTTCCTTGTGGGCCCCGTATATAACCCCTGTCATTTCTGCCATGTATTTCATTGCCCCGTACATGACGACTCCACGCCAGCACTAGGGCACGATAGAGGCCTATCGGACGCCAAGTCAAAGCGATATAAATGTCATGTGGGTCTGTGATAATATCATGCCGCTTACTGATGGGTGGTAGGTTGGGGAGGACTGAATTATTTTTATGACGTACAACCATAACCTTCGTCATAAAAAAGCATAAAACTAATACACCAGATTCAGATTCAGATTCAAAATCATTTATTCGTCAAAGCGATAACATTTAATACATAAATGTTCATAAATGAAAGATAAACACCGCTTTAACACAGGTGACTCTGACTAAGGTTGAACACCGCTCTCGTCAGAGCCACCTGGAGTTGTTGTAATATAGGCGAATGATGTAATTGGAACTCAATCAGTGAGTAAACCACGAGGTTTTCTATTGTATGTTACTTACAAAGTGTGCGAGGGATGGCGTTGAGGGGGGGGGGGGGGCGCGGTTTCATTTCTGACATATATGGCAATTTAAAACACTACAATGGTCAGAATAATAGCTTATGAAATTATCTTTAATATACTTTGAGAATCCTATCTGGGCATAACCCTTATATGTTGTATTACGTGAGTGTATTTCGTAGGCACGTGTTATGGGGATCTGTTAAAAGTACGTGGGGAGATTATTATTTAACTTTAATTGATGATTGATGATATAACTTTAATTTTTGTAAACAGTGAATATCTTCCAGTTTTAGTACGTTTATCTGTTTCAAAACGGGATCGGTCTGAGCCTTAAAATTTCTCATCGATAGAATTATTACTGCCCTTTTCTGTAGTTCATATATTCGTTCCCCATAGTAACCGCAAGCTAGTATTCCGTAGTTTATATAAGGAAGAATAAGGGAATTGTATATAGTTAAGAGAGTATATTTGGTCAGAGTATATTTGAGTCCATCCAATATTCCCAGGGTCTTTAAGATTTTAATGCAGATCTTGTGAACATGACCATGCCACTTCATATTCTTGGTAATAGTTAAACCCAGCATGTTGAATTCATGTACGCTTTCAACTGTTACACCATTTATTTAAATATCTGGCAACTCACAGTGCATGATTTACCTTGTGATATTGTGGTATAACCATTGACCTTAAAGCGAGATATATCACAATCCTCGGAAAGCCAGCTCTCTTGAATATAATAACCAAAAAAATATTGACCTCTACTTTTGCATACTTTCTGTAAATATTTTGATTTCCTGAAATTTAGCAGAGATAGAGCAACAATTAAGACTTAGTAAAGTAAACCGTCCCGTATATGAGATGATATGAGTCTATGAAATTATCGTCTGAGCAGTATGGAGAGTGCTTAATGAGATCTGATTCATCGCTGCCTTCTTCATCGTCATCAGTCTGGAGAACTGAGCATAAAGAATTTGGCGTCACGCCGCCAAACTGTCACGCTCACGTCAACCTTGACAACATATGTTTTCCGCTCGTTAATTAAAACCTGTCGCAGGACATGGTGACGAGAAATGGTTGGCCGTGGTTGCAAATGTGATGTGTTTGGTGATCATGGCAATATCATTCGTACGATGTCAAAGAAGTTGGAAACACCATACATGCGATTTTTGCTTCTAAAGGCAAGTGGCAGTCAAGGTAATATCATACACCCCTCGTGTCAATGATGGCGTCACACGTTCTGATCATGGTTATGCAAAACTGATTTCTTGCTTGTTTGACGAGGTTAAACTTGGAGACTGACAGGCATGCAGGCTGTACATCTCACCGGGATCAGGTCACGAATAGATGGCAATCGCATGCTGTCATTTGATCGGACTACTGATGTGCTGGTAATTTATGCAACGACTAGAGTACGTGAGATTCACAACTTAACGACTTTAATTAATCTTTAGCATTTCAATGCCGCTTTTACCAGTTAACCAGAGAACAGGAAAACTCTGCTTAGATAAAGAAAAATATCCAACGAAATGGCAATAAAGCGTCGAAGCCCCTTTTCAGCACTCCAAAGAGTCGTGTCACTTGCCTTCCCGCAATCCCAAATAACTACAAGCATAAATAACTTTGTCAGAGCAGGGCATGCACACAAGCAGGTTAACGGCAGGCAGACATGCGAGGTCTGGGACAGTTTCATTGCATGGAGATGACGCCCCATGTAAGTTAACAACAGGGCGAATGGAGTGTTAACCAAGGAATGCCTAAGCCTTTTTGCATTACCAAAAGAGGCAGTCCTCATAGTTTCTCTAGTTAATAAAAGGCCGGCTTATTTGAGATTCAATTAATATAATATTGTTGAGCTAATTTTGTTCGAAACAAAAAACATCTATGTAATCTATGCATGCGATTTTGCATGTTGGCTAATTGTTCTTAGGAGACAGCAAGGAGAAGTATCAAGAATGAAAGGTGCGAGAGAATAATCTGAAGTTAACTAGCTAAATGGAAACACTCGATGGGAATTATTTATGTATTGAAAGTAAAATTCTAGTGGGTTGAATGGTAGTTAGTTAATGCATAGATTGAACAAACCTGTCGCCGATTACTTAATAAGCGACAGTCCTTTGTTGAATAAACATGCGCTCCATGTCTGCGGAAACACTGACCTGTTGCGGTCCCACACATGACGGATAATGATGCAGAGGGTGAAGGCGGAAAATGACTTGCTCTCACATTGACATTGTTGAACTGTAATTCACCAAAACATCACGATTCTTCGATGGCTCTCGATGGAGTCACTGCCATGACTGCTTGTGCCATTACAAGAAGGATGCCACGGACGGTTGGCGGCCATGCCTGTTGCTTTAAGGGGCATGGCATGGTTGGCCTCACCCACTTATGTCATGTACTTGATTGCCCGGGGGGATTACACCTACATGGAATCTGGTGGGGCGGGGGGTACGGTAAAGGCGCGGTAACTATCTGTCTGGGTGGTCCATGCAGATGGAGAGGGGTCCAAGGAGTGAAAGACTTATGACCTGATTGTTGCCTATGGCGATAGGCCTCATCGGGTTGGGGAGGAGTAGGGCGGCTGGGGTGGCTAGGAGGGTACGCGAGGGGGCAATCCCGGAAGGGGGTGGGGGGATGGGGGAGGGGGTTAGGCGAGACTAGACGGGATAGCGCCGAGTGTGGTCGTTACAGGGGTTGGTGGTATAAGGAGTTATCGGGGTGAGTTATCCGGCTATAACATTTCCAGTAGTATGCTGCCCTTGCAGCCAAGACGCCACCCGCCAGCGCTATTTAATGTTAACCATACATCTTCATCCGAGTCCCACCCCCCGCCTATTGGCTTTCACTTTCCATACCTGGTTAGATCAATAAGACGTACGAAGACCTAACATGGCCAGACGACTCATCACTGCTAGTCTTAGGCTCAGCGTTTTCCCGCCATTGCAATGCCTGTCATACTGCACTAGGGATATATCTGCCGCAGTCAAGTACCGCAATTCACCAAGGTTATTACAGTAATACTAAATAATCTCGTCAAGGCCACCTGGAGTTGAACAAAAGAACAATTTTCTAATTGTAACGTAGCATTTAGTGGTCATTAACAAGAGATTTCTAATACTATGTAACCGGCGTCAGAGAAGGAGCTAGTACAGTAACCTGCTGAACCAACTGTAGCTGGACCAACCTCAGTTGAATATCAGAAGAGAAAGAACAATTGTGAAACATATAATGTAACATGCATTGTGAATTTACCTAAATTTCCCACATCGTGTAGCGGCGCGGCAGCCGTGGGTGAATCGATTACTCAGCCACCTGAGTCACGCAGGCCACATTCCAGAAACCCGGGGGAGCGGGGAGGGGTGGGGGCCCGGAGTCAAAGTGATTCAAATCAAAATGGCGGCGCCTTGGTCGGCTGCCAGGGATTTACCTAAGTGACCGCCTTAAGAGGATCCCACAGAGGCATAGCAGGGAGAGTCAACACGACGGCTGGGATATGAATGCAGTAAAGCCTGGATAATGTGCTCACCCCGACAGGATCGTACAGCCACACAGACAACACAGCCCCCGAATTCTTCAGTCTCTGTGTTGGCCACCAAGGAACAGTTTGTGGCCGTGTCACACGAGGCCATCTTATTCTGCCGTTATATTCCTTTTAATCCTAGTCTGAATATTCCGTCGAATTGACTCTTAATTGTTAGAGGGAGGGAATGCAGTATGCACAATGCAATATACAGATAAAATATCAAATTTTATTTAAACAACACATTAAACGTGACATTGGGACAAAGGTTAAAATGTGGATAAACTAGTTTCTGTATCCTAACGACAAATCAGACCATTATGTGGGAACAAACAATATTTTGCATCGAGACAAAATGTCAAGCATCCGAAAATTAATATGACATAACGAACAATAATTTTTTGTCTAACAAAACAATTGAGTAGGCTAAACAGCATGAGATTATTTTCTGCATTCGTGTGTGAACGTCATATAGTCGTTATATCTGCCTTTGGTAGCCATGGTATTTTGTGCGGTGCACAAAAATCACGCTCTACTAACACGGCATATTTCTCCTCTGCTCTACTTCAGATCACGTTATTGACGGGTTGAACTGGGCGGAATTGGATGCCTGACGGTTGTCAGCCATTCAGGCGGAACAGGATGTCTCATCCTCAACTATGACTAGTGGGCGGGACGGTCCAAATCTGGATGAGAGAGGAAGCAAAGTAAATAATAGACGCTGTAGCCAAGTGTGACAGCCTCAGCAATCTCTCTGTGAACACGTGACCCATTGTTGTTTCGAAACGAGTGTGTCAGCGTGCCGTTGAGCAGTAAATTTCACACTGAACTATTTTGTCTCATTTGAGATATTTTAGAACATTTGCCCCTTACAGAAAAGTGGTCAATATTCCGGAAAAAAATACCGGGCCTTTCTCGCCATCAAGGACAATGAATATGGTCTGGCCCCCAAGACAGAGGCTAGACACTGTGTCACCCGGGGGCAGGCAGGATGGCGACTGGAGGCCCACTCATAAACCCAACCTGTCTGCCACGCGGGAATGGCGAAGACCTGAATCCTGCGGTTTTACAGGATAGCATACATCACATACCATTCAAATGAGCCGCAAATACCTCTCACCGGATGACAATGACACGTGATTTTCTCCTTGGCATGAACACCTTGGATCCATCAAAACGTCTCTTTCGCTCTGTAGGGCCATAAATGTAGCCGTGAAAGATTTAAAGCGTGCGTTTATGGCCACTGACAGATTTTCAAATTTGACAATTCGACAATGTTTGACCATTGCATCGCTGGTTTTTATCTTTCCTGTCATTTGAGTAGTTGTTATGTAGGACGACGTTGATCACATCACGACAATTGAAACAGCCAAGGAAGTGAGGAGCCTTGTCACCCTTACTCTTTTTGATGACCGACCTGATATTTGTTTCCAGTGAATCTTGCCCGTTTCCACCTCGTAGGACGGTCCGTTGTCACTATTTCTGTATATAACGGATAAGAACCACGACGAGTGGATAGTTCTAGTCGTCACCACCCGCATCACACACATATCCCCGTATCGGATGTGACACGATGCTTGTGGAGGCAAATTAAAGTTTAATGCCATAAGGGACCCCAAACCCTGAGCCGTTCAGTCGACTTCTTTAACAGAATCAATTATGTAAACCCATCAGTTAGTCTTTTGGGTTACGCCAGACGCCGCTAGATGGCCCTAGATGTCAATCGTGCAGTCATGACAACCGGATGTCTCTATGAGGAAAGAGGTAAGAGCGTGCCATTTGCCCAAACTGTGCTTCAAAAAGTATCCATAAAGTGACTTATACAAACTTATCTTCAATTACTTCATGTGCTCTCGGCGTTAAGCGAGGACACATAATGATACCAACACACAGTGGTCTGAGGGGCGAGAAATCGAACACTAACTCGACCGGTCGATAGAAATGCGGATACAAACCGACTTTATATTAAAAACATGGATGATTTTCCAAGAGCACTTCGAGATACCACAGGACATGTGGATCTACCGACAATGCCTTATTTGCGCACCGACGGGTCTCTCATGCCGACCGTGTCATTATCTAACGATGACGGAACCGCAATGCCCATGCCCTTTAACTTGTTTCCTTCATTCACTTGGAGACACCGTTATGCCCCATCCGTCCCTATACAATATTACTTTAGACATTCAAAGATTTTATTTTGCAAATGGTGTGCTAATATGGCTTCTTTCCTGTGTGCCGCAATTCCATAGAAAGTCAGTGCTTCCGCGGCTTTCATGAGTCATTACAAGAGTGAATTATTTTCACTCGGTGGCGCCGTGCGTAAGACAGACACAAATTCTGTGGGTGACGTGAATTATAACATCAGCCGCCTTCTACTGACAAGAGATAAAAAGGCGTCGGGAAATTGTGGATGTCTTCCATAATGACATATGTGTCATCCGGACAGGGTTATCCAGGATCGCACCCCCGGCGTGAAGCAGGAAAAAAATGTCAATGCCATATCAAAAACTCCAATGAAGAGTAGGAGTGATTTTGCGACTTCATACTTAAATAATATCAATGGCTGTGACTTACATAGAATGCATTAGGCTCCATGACGTTCAACCAAATGACTCAATGTCAGTCGTGACGGCAATGGAAAGCGTTCGGCTACCGAGTCTGTAGATGTCATCCGTAGATGAACTCTCGCGTGTTTACTGCTGTGAATAACAACCCGCTGCTTCATAATAAGTACTAGTTAAAGAACGAGCTGGAGTGCATTCGCCAAAATAAAGCACGAGACGCGATAGCGTCGAGTGGTTTATTTGGGGAATGCACGACAGCGAGTTCTTTAACGTACTTATAAAATTGTTATAACAAGGCATGGCACGTGCTCACGTTTGGACACAGGAATTGACTATTGTGTCAATTGCACTGCCCGAACAATATATGAGGTACATTGTGGAAACAACGGTTCGTCATTGTGAAGCCCCAGGGGAGAGGGTAGGGGTGGTAAGGCGTGGATGAAGTAGACATTTTGGAAGTCATTGCTTCTTAGTTTCGTGAAAACATCGCCCCCTGAAAAGCGATATGACGGATATATACTGAGAAATGTATGCAATCGATAACTGTGAAATTTCCATATATTTTGAGATTTCTGATCTAATTGGCAAGTTCTGTGAACACCAGCCAACTCGGCTCCGCTCAGCTCAGCTCGACTGATTAAGATACCGTGACACTTGACGAGTCAATATTAACAACTGTTCTTTATCTAGATAATGCACAGTTTTTCCGTTCATTAATGAAATAAAGCACTGTTTTACCGTTCTTTATTTGAATAACGCACACTTACGTTAATACAACACGGCTAGGTCTGTTTTTCGATCCATTCTTCAAGATATTGAACACTTAAGACAAAGGCGTGACGTCACACAATTTTTTAAAAGACGACTAAAACTACCAAGCGAAGAACTGAGTATTACATCGCGCCACATGCCGCGCCACAGTTTTGCACCCGACGCAGGAAGTGTCCTAGAGGCACCTGCGATGTTGTCCATGATGGCGGATATGTGCACTGTATATCACGGCAGCCATAACACATGCGGCGTCATAAAAGTAGCAAGAATGACGTATTGACGCTATGTCTGAATGGGATGACATTCAGAATGCAATATCTTTTGTCCTTCCAGGGTTATTCGAAACCAAGTTTTTAATCGATCCAAGCTGTTAATACTACAAGGCTGTTAATCGAACTAAGCTGTTAATCCAACGAGTTCTTAATCTAATCCATATACCGACACAAGTGTGAGTTAAACCAATGCGATGTCGGCTGATATGGTTCCGATCCAGTCATATTTTATTTAGCTTAATTTTTTCATATACAGTAACTTTATTTTCAAGCGAATATCCATCGACTGTGCGGCCGCAGAGCGCGGACTATTGATTGGATATCTGCCAGTTGTCGCTCACTTTCGGCGGGACTATGAGGGCGGGCTTTTGTCCTTTTGGGACTTGATGAGCTCCCGTAATAAACTTGCCCGGAGCCACCGTAGCCGGAATTGCTTGTGAATGACACCGAGAGGCGGTTATGGCGGCGATGAATAGCTAGCTACAGGCAAAACTGCCATCAGCCTCCATCAGCAGCCACAGGGTGATTGTGTCCCTCGAACGGACATTGTTCAGCACACGACTGGATGCAGGACCAAAACTCATGGCTGAAGGGCGAGAACACAACCCAAGGCTGAACGGCGGGACCACAACCCATGGCTGAACGGTGGGACCACAACCCATGGCCTAACGGTGGGACACCAACCCATGGCTCAACGGCGGGACCACAACGCATGACTGAACGTCGGGACTCAGGACTCATGACTGAACGGCGGGACAGCAGCTCACCGCTGAATGAATGTCAGAAACACAAGTCACGCCTGAATGAATGTCAGAAACGCAATCACTGAATGCCATGGCCACAATTCATCGATGAATGTCAGGATCACGAATTACTGCCGAAATGTGCCTGTTTATCTGTCGAAACTTTAATCTGTCGTTGTTTCTCGACCATAATTGTAGATTACCTACATGACAAATAAGACCAATATATTGACGGGGGTTGGAAAAGGACCGCTGGTCTAACGAATGAAAGTCGTTTCAATTCCATGAAATATCAGTAATAATACGGATTGCGGACAACCCGCGACTGGACCATGGTACACTTTGCGCCATGGGGCTGGATGCGACATACGTCCAGTCCATTCATCCCTATTATGGGTAACAACATGCAGCCTGAGAGACAATCTCCAGTGTCCACGCACCGTCTGGTATGCCTGCTACCCCCCCCCCCCCCCCCGAGCGGCGCTCGTCTGTAGACGTTAATGTGTGAAGTATACTGGATTCTGCAAGGGCCACATATACCGCCACACTTATACGGACAAAGGTGATGGGTAATATATGGCTAATATCCCCAAAGACCTGGTTCAAGGCACCAATTGTGCTGTATTTGACCGATACTATGTAAAACGATCTAGGTCAAGTCATGGGTTTCGATGTAATTAACTGTCACTACGTTAATAAATCTAGTTATCGGTCGTGTCTGTGTAATAAATCGTGTCATGTCATGCCATCTCACGCGGCATCTGACCGATCCCATAATAAAGAGGATTACTGTGGCCAACATCACACATGACGTAACGTTATGGTTGTCACATACTTAAAACGGACATCTCTGCGGAATATATAAATATATAAACAACATGTATTGCGCGTTTATAGGGCGGGGGTGGGGGGGGGGCACATCTCTTCACGGTAAAATATTTCCTGGTGTTACGGCTTTCGGACGCTAGAAGTCGTTCCTCTTATGTCATGATCCATACGGACACCGCACTGAATATACACGCCGTTCCATCTGGAACAAGTAGTGCACAAGCGACCGTTATACATCCGGACGCAGACTTCCCCCTGATATTACCCCTTCCATTTCTGTCATGTATTTCATGGCCTCGTACATGACCACTTCAGGCCAGCACAAGGACATGATAGAGGCCAATAGTCGTGTTGTGGCACTGCAGGAAGGAATATACTGTAATGTGGATCAGGGAAAACATCATGTCGTTTTATGATGGGTGGCAGGCAGAGTAGGACCGATTTACTTTTATGGAGTACAGCCATCTTCTTCGTCATATAACAGTGGGCATAAAACTAGCACGACAGACATATGTTTTTGCTCGTTAATTACAGCCTTTCGCTAGACATGTTGACGGGAAATGCTTGGCCATGGTTTGTCAGGGTGACGTGTTTTTTGTGATCATGGCAATATCATTTGCACGACGATGTCGAGGGAGTTGGAAACACCATACATGTGCTTTCTGGTTCTCGAGGCAAGTGGCAGTCATGATAAAATCATACGCGCGAGGCACGGAAAGAAATGAGCGTCGCACTAATGATGGTGTCGCACGTGCTCAGCATGGTTATGCAAAACTTGTTTCTTTCTGGTTTGACGAAGTTACGTGAGTTACTTTCATACCGCTATTTGCTTTCGTGTTATATATTATATGCATCAAACACAACAATTTATCATGTGTCTGATATTATGTGACAAGAGACTCATCTCATATGTGAATATACCGCTATTTCAGTTCGTTTAGGGTCTGACTACGTTGGTATTTTACCAAGCAACACATGTGGCAACATATATAGATATCATGAACGACATAAATATTGAAACACGAAACACGCAGGGAGACTTCGTCGTAGATATCTTAAGAGAATCCGCGTTTGGTTCCTATCGGCGACTATACATCGCCAGTTCATCTCGGCACTAGAATGAGCCACTATGTACCACGAATTTAGAGCCTGTATATCTGGTCTGAGTGAAAATTCTTCATGTAGCGTAATGCACGGCACACATTGCCAATCGATTGCCACCTATGGATGAACAAATCGGTATCAATGTGTCACCCCCGGTTATGTATGCGATCGAGACTGACAGCCATGAATTGCACCGGATTCTTCAATAAAGGACACTTTCTTTGTTGAATAAACATGCGGACACGCTGACCTGTTGCGGTCACAAACATGACGCAGTGGGCGAAGGCAAACATGGCTTACTCTCACATTGACATTGTTGAACTGCAATTTGCCACTACGTAATGATCTATCCATGGCTCTGGATGGATTCACTGCCACGACTGATTGTGCCATTACAAGAAGGATGCCACGGGCGGTTGGCGGCCACGCCTGTTGCTTTAAGGGGCATGGCATGCTTGGCCTCACCCACTTATGTCATGTACTTAATTGCCCAGGGGGATTACGCGATTATGGGACCTGGCCAGGTGGGGGGGGAGGGTAGGCGAGTGGAATCCATCCTAAAGGCGCGGTAACTATCTGTCTGGAGACTTGACATGATGATCTATGCAGATGGAGGGGGTCCAAAGCGGCTTCCAGGGGAAAGACGTGGAACCTGATTGTTGCCAATGGCGATAGGCCGCATCAGGGGTGGGGAGAAGTAGGGCGGCTGGGGTGGCTGGGATAGGGGGTGAGGGACGATCATGGAAGTGGGGTGGGGGTGGGGGGGGGGGGGTAGGCGGGAGTAGACGGGTTGACGCCGAGTGTGGTCGTTACAGGGGTTGGTGATATAAGGAGTTATCCGGGTGAGTCATCCGGCTATAACATTTCCAGTAGTATGCTGCCCTTGCATCCAAGACACAACCTGCCAGAGCTATTTAATGTTAACCATACATCTTCATCGGAGTCTCATCCTCGGGTATTGGCTTTCACTTTCCATACCCGGTTAGATCAATAAGACGTACGAAGAACTAACATGACCTGAGTACTCATCACTGCTAGTCTTAGACACAGCATTCTCCTGTCTTTGAACTGCCTGCCATACTGCAATATGGATACATCAGTATAGTAAAAGAGAACACTCTCGTCGGGGCCTCGTGGAGTTGTTGTGCAAAAGAATAATTCTCTAATTGTAACGTAGCATTTAGTGGTCATTAGGAAGAGATGTATAATACTATCTAACCCGGTGTCAGATAAGAAGCTAGTACTGCTGAACCAACTGTAGCTGGACCAACCTCAGTTCAATATCAGAAGAGAAAGAACAATTGTGAAACATATCACGTGATACGCATTGTGAATGAACCCGGTTTCCCACATTCTGTAGCGGCGCAGCAGCCGTGGATGCCTCGATTACTCAGCCACATGGTTCACTCCGGTCTCATTCCAGGAACCCGGGTGAGCGAGGAGGGGGTGGGGGCCCGGAGTCAAAGTGATTCAAATCAAAATGACGGCGCCTTGGTCGGCTGCCAGGGATTTACCTACGTGACCCCCTTAAGAGGATCCCAGAGAGGCATAGCAAGGAGAGTCAACACGACGGCTGGGATATGAATCCCAAGACCAGAGCAGCCGCCCAGGAGCTTCTGCAGTAAAGCAGTTAACCGAATTCTCCAGTCTCTGTGTTGGCCACCAAGGAACAGTTTGTGGCCGTGTCACACGAGGCCATCTTATTCTGCCGTTATATTCCTTTTAACCCTCGTCTGAATATTCCGTCGATTTGACCCTTAATTACTAGACGGCGGGACTGCAGTATGCACGATATAATATAGATAAATTGTACAACGCATTAAACATTGAGACATTGTGACAAAGTTCAAAATGTGGATGAGCTAGTATTTGTAACTTAAGGGCAAATTAAACCATTACGTCAGAATAAACAATATTTTGCATCGAAAAAATGTAAAACGAGTGTAGCATTATTTTCTGCATATTCAGTCACTTCATTCGTTTCAGTCGCGTCAATAGTGTATGTAACGTCATGTAGTCGTTATATCCGCCTTGGATACCCATGGTATTTTGAGCGGTGTGGGAAAAGTCTCCATTTCGGGTAACAACATTTTAAAGTCCGAATAATCGGGACACTTTTGCACTCTCTCTTTCTAGCACCCCAGAGAGAGTAATCACGCTGTACTAACACGGCGTATTTCTCCTCTGCTCTACCTTATTGACGGATTGACCTGGGAGGAATTGGTCGCCTGACGGTTGTCAGCCATCAAGGCGGGACGGCTTATCGTCAACTATGACTGGTGGGCTGGACGGTCCCAATCTGAGGCCGAGAGGAAGCACATAACATAATAGACGCTGTAGCAAGAGAGTGACAGCCTCATCAATCTCTCCGCTGAACATGTGACTCATTGTTGGTTTTGAAACGAGTGTGTCAGCGTGCCTTTCAGAAGTAACTGCCGCGGTAAACTATGTTGCCGCATTTGAGATGTTTTGGGACTGCCCGTTGTAGAAAATGGGCCAATATTCCGGAAAAAATACTTGGCCCTTCTCTCCATCGAGGACAATGAATATGGTCTGACCCCAAGACTGACACACTTTTTCACCAGGGATGGCGCTGGATGGCGGCCATGGACTTACTCATGCACGCCGCCGCCATATAGTGACTAATACTTCAATGCAGCGCCTCCAGCTGTGGCCAATTTAACAATGCTGGTACACTCACATTCCATCTGTCATTTTCAGTTTAAAAAAATCTTTCATCCCTAAACCTATAAATGCTGGAATATGTCATTAGAGGGTATATTAGAGGCGTTGTGCGGTTATCGATGAGTCGAATTGAGTGCAAGATGATTCACTTTAGAGCTCGATTTATGTCAGCTAATCATAAAATCAATTACTATTGACGATCTTACTGGAAACAAACTGGGTTAATATTTTGAGTTTTAATACTGATCTGAATGTCGTCATGTGCCTAACATTTGCTGGAATTTGATTTCCGAAAACGCTAGAAACAACAAAACTGCCGCCGACAGAGCTGCTTGCAGAACGCAGTCAAGGTCTAATGTCGCCTGGCCCCGACAGACAGTGGTTAGGCAGTGTGTCGCCGCTGACGATGTTTGCATGGCAGCTGGAGGCACACTCATAACCCTCCCTGTCTGCCACGCGGGAATGGCGAAGACCTCAATCATTGCGGTTTTACCAGGGAAGCATACATCACAGACTATTCAAATGAGCCGCGAATACCTCTCACCCGATGACACTGACACGTCCTTTTCTGCTTGGCATGAACACCATGGATCCATCAAAACGTCTCTCTTTTTCTGTGCAGAGCCATAAATGTAGCCGTGAAAGATAATTTCCAGAGCTTTTTTGATTCCTGGAATTGCGCTGCTGGTTTTATATCCCCGGCATTCTTGACTGGCACCTTATGAGCACCCACAAATGTCTTCCTGGTCTTATTTATTAGTGTAATAAGATGTGTCCCAGAACTCTAGAACAGTAACATCGCTTATAGCGTGCGTTAATGGCCACTGACAGATTTTCTCTTACAATTCGCCAATGCTTGACCATTACATTGCTGGTGTTTATTTTTACTGTCATCGAGTATTTTTTAAGTAGGACGCATTAGCTATGTACGTCTTATCACGACAATTGAAGCAGTCAAGGAAGCGAAGAGCCTTGTCACAGGAAATACTGCCTACTCTAGAATGAGATACCTGGAGAGATGTCACCTTTGGCCGTATGTAAGTGAGACGTCGCCAGTTTAACTGTTACGACGAGTAGATAGTCCTAGCCGTCCCAGTTACCTTCCACAGCACAAATCTATCGCTGTATCGGATGCGACAACGACGTTTATGGGGTAGAATTAAAGTCCAACGTCATCCGGGGCCAGCAGGAATAGTAGACCCGTGAGCCGTTCAGGCGAGGTCTTTAACCGAGCCATTTATATAAACTCATTCATTAGGCTTTCAGGTTCTGCCAGACGCCGCTAGGTGGCGCTTGCTGTCAATAGCGCCGCCATGACAACCGGATGGCCCCACGAGGAAAGACGTAAGAGCGCGCCATGTCCCCAAACATCTCCCCAGACTGAGCTCCAGAAAGCACCCATGTCATAAAATAGTTGCACGCCTGACGGATAAAAAGTGTCACTCAATTACTTTTTGTGTTCTCGTCGTTGAGTGGGGGGACAAATAATGGTCTCGACACACAGGGTCTGAGAGGCGAGAAATTGAGCACTCACTCGACCGGTCACACCGCCCCATTCTGATGTCATTATTAACTAACAATGGCGATGGGAACCGATTTCATATTCATAGCAGGGATTATTTTGCCCAGAAGACTTCGTGATACCACAGGGCACATGGGTCTACCAAGAACATTCGGGCATTCGGGTCTCTGATGCCGACAGTGTCGTTACCTAGCAATGACAGATCCTCAACGACCATGCCTTCTAACAATCTTTGAACCCGGCGGTTGTTTTGTTTCCTTCTTCCACTTGGAGAAACCGTTACGCAGCAGCCGTCCCTTGACAAAATTACTTCAGACATTCACACAGTTTATTTTGCAAACGGTTTGCTAAGATGTCTCCTTCTCTGTGCCGCATTGAAAGGTTTCCGCGGTTTTATTAGGGATGGGGGGAGGGAAGGGGTATTTCCGTTCCTCGGGAATGGGTTTTTAAACTTACCGTGAACTGGGAATGAGGAAAATAATTCTTCGTGAACAGGGAATGGGGTATTAGCCGAGCGCCGTGTTCGAGGATTGTCATTAATCGTGAACTGGAAAGTTTCATATTACATCACCGTGAATCGAGAAATCATCAATTTAGTGTCATGTATCCGCCCTTCACTTGGATACGGGGAGTTCTTTTAATTCAGCGTGATATGGGAGTAAAGACATTTATTCTTCGTAATGTGGGAACCTGCCCCCGCCCCCCCCCCCCCCTCCACTTTCATGTGTGATTATAAGGGCAACAAGTGGATCATGTTCACTCGGTGGCTGTATATGACTGTAATCATTACAATAAACTCCGTCTACTGAAAAGAAGTGAAAAAAACATCGGGAAATTGTTTGCGGATGTCTTCATAAGACACATACGCCACACGGATAGGTCTACCCAGGACATTATCACTGGCATAAAATAGGACAAAAAAGTCAATGTCATATAGAAAACTGAGTATGTTTTCAAAACAAATATTAGCAGAACCGCAGTACGCTGCAACTTTCATGCATAAGCACTATCAATGGATGTTGCTGGCATAGAACGCATTCGGCTCCATGACGCCCAACTCAATGACTCAATGTCAGTCGGGACAGCAAAGGAATGCGTTCGGCTACCGACGCCTGTATATGTCATCCGTAGATGAAACCTCACTTGTTTACTGTTCTGAATAACAACCAGCTGCTTCATGACAAAAGACGACTAAAACTAGTAGGCGAAGACCTGAGCATCACATCACGTCACATGCGATGCCACAGTTTTGCACCCGACGCAGGAACTGCCCTAGAGGCGATGTTGTTCATATGGGCGGACTTGTGCACTATATATCACGGCAGAGTCATAGCACATGCGGCATCATAAAAGTAGCGAGAATGACGTATTGACGACATGTCTGAACGCGATGACATTCAGACTCGCAATATCTTTTGTCCTTTCAGAGTTATTCGAAATTATGCGCATCAAACCAAGTTCCTAATCAATCCAAGCTGTTAATCAAATCAAATCTCTTAATCAAACCGAGTTTTTAATCTAATCCATGTACCGACACAAGCGTGAATTAACAAATGCGATGTTGGCTGATATGGTTCCGATCCGGTCATATTTTTATTAATTTATTTAGCTTAGTCGCTTTTCATGTACAGTTACTGTATTTTCAAGCGAATATCCAGCGACTGTGCGGCTGCTGAGCGCGGACTATCGATTGGGTATCTGCCAGTTGTCGCTCAGTTTCTGCGGGTCTAGGAGGCCGGGCTTCTGTCCTTTCAAAACTTGGTGAGCTCCCGTAATAAAGTTGCCTGAAACCAACGTAACCGGAAGTGCCTGAGAATTACCCCGAAAAGCGGTTTTGCCAGCTCATGGCTGAAAGGCAGGACCACCACCCATGGCTGAATGGCAAGACAATAATTCATGACTAAATATCAAGACCAGAACTCACCACAGAATGTCAGGACCACCAATCTCGTCTGAATGCTAGGGCAACGAGGCATACATGGATTCCAGGATCCCAACTCAAGACCGAACGTCAGGATCACAACTCACGACTGAATGTCAGGACCACAACTCACGACTGCATGTCAGGACCACAACTCACGACTGAATTCCATGACCACAATTCACCGCTAAATGTCAGGATCACAAATTACCGCCGGAATGTGCCTGTTTATCTGTCGAAACTTTAATCTGCCCTTTGTTTTTCGACCGTAATGAGGGATTACCCACATGAAAAATAAGATGGTGTCACGCGATATATGACCGATCCCTTAGTAAAGAGGGTTACTTGCCAACATCACACAGGACATAACGCTATGGTTATCACATACTTATACTGACACGTCTGCTGAATATATATACAACATTAATTGAGCCTTTACGGCTGTGACAACTCCCTTTTTGGTAATGTATTTCCTGCTGTTACGCCTTTCGGACGCTGAAATGCGTTCCACTAGTGCCATGATCCGTACGGACACCGAACTGACTATAAACGCTATTCCATCTTGGACAAATACAGCACAAGTGACGGTTATACATCCGTCCGCAGACTTCCTTGTGGCGCCCCTGATATTACCTCTTCCGTTTCTGCCATGTATTTCATTGCCCCATATATTACCACTGCACGCCATCCCAAAGACACGATAGAGGCCTATCGGGCGTCAAGTCGAATTCGGGCGATGTAGGAAGCAATATGATGTCATGTGGGTTTGGGAAAACATCATGTCGCTTATTGATGGGTGGTAGGTTGAGGAGGGCTGAAATATTTTTATGACGTACAACCATAACCTTCGTCATAAAACAGTTGGCATAAAACTAACACGCTACGCTCATTTAGGCCAAGATAACATACGTTTTCCGCTCGTTAATTTGTAGCGAATTTGCATAGGGGAACTAGCGGATAAGAAGTAGTACGGCATTTGGGAACTAGCGTAATGGTAGGAAAAATTAGGACGGCAGGGGGCGCGTGGGTGAGATTGTGTAGAAAACATCCGCCAGGACAGGACAGAAGTTGGAGCAAGTTCGGAAGAAAGAAGACTTAGAGGATTTGAGTATATACCGCCAGTATATTTATGAATGGTTTACGTATCTTTTTATGCAGGTTGTTCAGCAAGATTCCCCAGTAGTTTGAAGGAAAATTATGAGCATTTTTGCCCCATTTATAAGTGTCATTAGTCAGCTTAGGGGGTAGCGTCACTGGAGTTAGCATCCCTGGGATGGGGGTATAACAACCGCATCACAGCCAGAAAGTCAGTTGGAGTTGGGGGGACAGCGCAGCAACAGCGCACCTGTAACTCCCTCTCTGCGCGGCATCTGCGCAACACTCTCTCCTCTTAGCGCAGCATCCGCGCACCTCTTTACTCTTTTATTTGG
This sequence comes from Arenicola marina, assembly GCA_964019135.1. Lineage (NCBI taxonomy): Eukaryota > Metazoa > Annelida > Polychaeta > Arenicolidae > Arenicola > Arenicola marina. The sequence goes on from OZ025249.1 coordinate 25,504,901, forward strand.
GTCTTTGCTATTTTCTTTTATAAGTATTTATGTTGTATCAGGTTGTTTATGCAGGTTGTTCAGCAAGATTCCCCAGTAGTTTGAAGGAAAATTATGAGCATTTGGCCCTATTTTTAATAGTCATTAGTCAGCTTAGGGGGTAGCGTCACTGGAGTTAGCGTCCCTGGGATGGGAGTATAACAACCGCATCACAGCCAGAAAGTCAGTTGGAGTTGGGGGGACAGCGCAGCATCAGCGCACCTGTAACTCCCTCGCAGCGCAGCATCTGCGAAACCCTCTCTCCTCTTAGTGCAGCATCCGCACACCTCTTTACCTTCTCCTCTTAGCGCAGCACCCGCGCACCTCTTTACTCTTTTATTTGGGTCTTTGCTATTTTCTTTTATAAGTACTTATGTTGTATCAGGAAAGTAGAATGTCGGCAAAAGCTTGTCTTAGAGGTCTAGGTCAGAGAGCTGTATTCTGGAGGTATATTGAGAACAATCAGCAGGGGTATGTAAAGAGTTAGCTTGGGGATAAGAGAAATGCTGTGATTGATTGATGCGACCAGCAATTATTCAACGAGAGGATATATTTAATGTGAAGAGAGCATTTATGCAGCATGTACAGTGATATTTCAGTTTGTTATATGGTGGTTCTTTGTAATATTATCAGTATTTACCCAGCGGCTGATGCCATGTGATATTCCAGTGATATTGATAGTTTGATCATACGATTGTATGTGGCGGCAGTGACTGATGGAGTTAACCCGGAATAAATCACTTGAATTATAACCACTTTCTTATTATCTGATTACTGGGTTATTTAAGCTAAGTTTAACTGATGCAACCAAGAATGCTTAATTATATCGCGGCTTAAAATACATAACATCAGACACATACAGACACGGTACGAACTACAACCTGTCGCAGGACATGGTGACGAGAATTGGTTGGCCGTGTTTGTAAATGTGATGTGTTTGGTGATCATGGCAATATCATTCGTACGACGATGTCAAATTCTAGCAAATGTGAGGCACATGACGACATTCAGATCAGTAATCATACGTCGCTGCAGTGAAGCAATGGTTATTTGGCGGCGGGGTGTATAAGTCTCCGACCGCCATCCAGCCTGCACCCTGGTGACACATAAGTCTAGCTTCTGTCTTCGGGGTCAGACCATATTCATTGTTCTCGATGGAGAGAAAGGTCAAGTATTTTTTATTGCTCAACGGCACGCTGACACACTCGTTTCAAAACCGACAATGAGCCACGTCGTCTGCGAAGAGATTTAGGAGGTTGTAACTCTCTTTCCGCAACGTCTATTATTTACTTTGCTTCCTCTCTCCCTCAGATTTGGACCCGTCCCGCCCACCAGTCCTAGTTGAGGAGGAGACGTCCCCTTGAAGGCCGACAAGCGTCAGGGAACCAATTCCACCCAGTTCAACCCGTCAATTAAGTGATAAATAATGTGATATTAAACTGAAGTAGAGCATATGCCGTGTTAGTAGAGCGTGGCGTGCAAGAAAATATGAAGTGGCCCAATTTTTCGGATTGTTAAATGAAGATACCTGGAAAAGAGACATTTAGTGCATCGCTCAAAGTACCATGGGTACCAAAGGCGGACATAACGACTCTATGACCTGACACAGGCCAGTGACGTGACTGAAACGAATGAAGTGATTGAAACGCAGAAACTAATCTCATACTCGTTAGCCTTTTCAATTGCTTTGTGAGAAAAACAAATTATTGTCGGTTATATCATGATAATTTTCGGATGTTTGACATTTTGTCTCGATCCAAAATAGTTTTTACTTTCAGATAATGGTTTAATTTGTCGTTAAGATACAGATACTAGTTCATCCACATTTTGACCTTTGTCCCAATGTCACGTTTAATGCCTTGTAAAATTTGATATTTAATCCCTATATTGCATTGTGCATATTACATTCTGTCTGTCCACTAATTAAGGGTCAAATCGACGGGATATTCTGACGAGGTTACAAGGAATATAACGGTGGAATAAGATGGCCTCGTGCGACACGGCCAGAAGCTGTTCCTGGGTGCCCAGACTGAAGAATTCCGGTTCTGGGTTAATTGTGTGGATGTACGATCCTGTCGGTCTGAGCACGTATTCCTGGCTTTCCTGTAGATAACTACGAAGACCTAACATGGCATGATGACTCATCACTGCTAGTCTTAGGCACAGCACTCTTCTACCTATTCCCCGCCTGCAATACTGCCATAGAGATATCCTGCCCAAATCAAGTACTGCAATTCACTAAACAGCCCAAATTTCAAATTATTAATGGGTCTCATCATGCGCCACAGGAAATATTTACACACGATGCACAAAGATAATATCGCGTTGGCACAGCCGGAGACTGATTACAGTAATAGAGACGACCCTTGTCAGGGCCACCTGGAGTTGCTGTACAAAAGAATAATTCTCTAATTTTAAGGTAGCATTTAGTGGTCATTAACAAGAGATTTATAATATTATGTAACCGACGTAAGATAAGGAACTAGTACAGTAAAAAGCTGAACCAAATATAGCTGGACCAGCTTCAGTTGAGTATGAGAAGAGATAGAACAATTGTGAACATATGACGTGAGATGCATTGTGAATGAACCCGGTTTCCCACATTCTGTAGCGGCGCAGCAGCCGTGGATGCCTCGATTACTCTGCCACATGGGTCACTCAGGTCTCGTTCCAGGAACCCGGGGGAGCGGGGAGGGGGTGGGGGCCCGGAGTCAAAGTGATTCAAATCAAACTGACGGCGCCTTGGTCGGCTGCCAAGGAATTTACCTACGTGACCCCCTTAAGAGGATCCCAGAGAGGCATAGCAAGGAGAGTCAACACGACGACTGGGATATGAATCCCAAGACCAGAGAAGCCGGCCCGGTGCCTCTGCAGTAAAGCCTGGATAACGTGCTCACCCCGACATGATGGTACAGCCACACAGACAACACAGCCCCCGAATTCTCCAGGCTCTGTGTTGGCCACCAAGGAACAGTTTGTGGCCATGTCACCCGAGGCCATCTTATTCGGCAGTTATGTTCCTTTTAACCCTCGTCTAAGTATTCCGTCGAATTGACCCTTAGTTACTAGAGGGATGGACTGCAATATGCACGATGTAATATAGAAAATATCAAATTATACAACGCATTAAACGAGACATTGGGACAAAGGTCAAAATGTGGATGAGCTAGTATTTGTAACTTGAGGGCAAATTAAACCATTACGTCAGAATAAACAATAAATTTGCATCGAGAAAAAAGTAAAACGAGTGTAACATTATGTTCTGCATTTCAGTCTTCATTTGTTTCAGTCGCGTCAACAGTGTGTGTAACGTCATCTAGTCGTTATATCCGCGTTTGATAACCATGGTATTTTGAGCTGTGTATGAAAAGTCTCCATTTCGGGTATCAAAATTTTAAAGTCCGAATAATCGGGTCACTTTTGCACTCTCTCTTTCTAGCACACCAGAGAGAGTAATCACGCTGTACTAACACGGCGTATTTCTCCTCTGCTCTACTTTATTCTGTTACACTCACATTCCATCTTTCATTTTCAGTTTTAAAAAAATCTTTCATCTCTAGATCAATAAATGATGGAATATGTCATTAGAGGGTATATTAGAGGCGTTGTACGGTAATCGATGCGTCGAATTGAGTGCAAGGTATTTCACTTTAGAGATTGACGCTATGTCCGAATGAGATGACATTCAGGTCGCAAAATCGTTTGTCCTTTCAGAGTTAATAAGTTTAAGAAACCAAGTTCTTAATCAAACCAAGCGCTTTATTCAACCGAGTTCTAAATCTAATCCATGTACCGACACAAGCGTGAATTAATAAAGGCGATGTCGGCTGATATGGTTTCGATCCAGTCATATTTTTATTATTTTATTTTGCTTAATTGCTTTTCATATACAGTAACAGTATTTTCAAGTGAATATCCACCGACTGTGCGGCCGCTGAGCGCGGACTATTGATTGGGTATCTGCCAGTTGTCGCGCACTTTCTGCGGGTCTAGGAGGCCGGGCTTCTGTCCTTTCGAAAATTGCTGAGCTCCCGTAATAAACTTTCCCGAAGCCAACGTAGCTGGAAGTGTCTGTGAATGACCCCGAGAGCCGGTTATGGCAGCGATGAATAGCCAGCGGCAGGCAAAACTGCCATCAGCCTCCATCAGCAGCCCCGGGGTGATTGTGTCCCTGGAACGGTCATTGTTCAACACACGGCTGGATGCAGGACCACAAGTCATGACTGAACGGCAGGACCACAACCCAAGGCTGAACAGCGGGACCACAACTCATAGCTGAACGGCGGGACCACAACCGATGGCTGAACAGTAGGACCACAACCCATGGCTGAACGGCAGGACCGCAACCCAAGGCTGAACGGCGGGACCACAACTCATAGCTGAACGACGGGACCACAACCGATGGCTGAACGGTAGGACCACAACTCATAGCTGAACGGCGGGACCACAACCGATGGCTGAACGGTAGGACCACAGCCCATGGAAAGACGGCAGGACCACAATCCATAGCTGAACGGCAAGACAACAATTCATGAGTAAATGTCAAGACCAGAACTCACCACAGAATGTCAGTACCACCGATCGCGTCTGAATGCCAAATCAACACGGCATACATGAACTTCAGGATCACAACTCACGACTGAATGTCAGGATCACAACTCACGACTGAATGTCAGGACCACAACTCACGGATGAATGTCAGGACCCTAATTGACAGCCAAACATCAGGACCACAAATGTCGTCTGAATGCATGTCAGGACCACAACTCATGAATGAATGCCAAGACCCTAACATGTAATCATCAAGACCACAAATATCGTCTGAATGAACATCAGGACCAGCACTCCACGACTGAATGTCAGCACCAGAACTCACGACTGAATGTCAAGACTGCAACTCACCGCTGAATGTATGTCAGAAACACAAGTCATGACTGAATGTATGTCAGAACCAAAAGTCAAGACTGAATGAATGTCAGGGCTACAACTGAACACTGAATGTCAGGATCACAAATGGCCGCCGAAATGTGCCTGTTTATCTGACGGAACTTTCGGACGCTGAATCTGCCATTTGTTTTTTGACCATGATGGGAGAATTCGTACATGAGAAATAAGACAACTATATTGGGGATGGAATAGTATCCCAGGATCTAACTAATGAAAGTCATTTGAATTCCATGCAATATCAGTAATAATACGAACTGCCGACAACCGACGACTGGGCCATGGTACACTTGGCGCCATAAGGCTGGATGCGAAACACGTTCTGTCCATTCATCACTATTATGGGTGACACATGCAGCCTGGGAGACATTCTCCAGTGTCCACGCGCCGTCTGGTATGCCTGCCACGCCCCAGAGCGGCGCTCGTCTGTAGACGTAAAAGTGTAAAGTGGGCGGGATTCTTCCAGGACCACATGTCGCCAAACGAGTACCGACAAAGGGGATGGGCAATATGGCTAATATCCTCTGATATCTGGCTCATGGCACCGGTTGTGCTGCACTTTCCTGATACTATGTAAAACGATCTACGCACGACACTATGTTAATATATCTAGGTCATGCCATGGGTCGTTTGCTGGGGATGTTTGCATGGCGGCTAGAGACTCACTAATCAACCCACGCTGTCTGCTACACGGGAATGGCGAAGACTTGAATCCTGTTTTTACATGATAGCATGCGTCACAGACCATGCAAATGAACCGCGAATACCTCTCACGCGATGACAAAATGTTTTGCCCCTTGGCATGGATCCCATGGATGCATCAAAACGTCTCTCTCCCTCTCTCTGTATAGTCATAAATGTAGCCATTTCCAGATCTTTTTTTTTTCATTCCTGAAATTAAGGTGCTGGCTTTATATGCCTGGCTTACTTTGCTGGCAGCTTATGAGCGCCCACAAATGTCCTCTAGATCTTCTTAGTCCTATCGTAAGATGAATCCCATAAGGCAAGAACATTAACATGGCTGATAGCGTGCGTTTATGGCCACTGACAATTCGGCAATGGTTGACCATTACATTGCTGGTATTTATTTTCCTGTCATTGAGTAATTTTTAAGTAGGAAATACCGCCTACTCCAGAATGAGAATGAGAATCATGCCCGTCAGGTTTTCATATCGTTGCACGGAAATTCTGACCTTTCGCTGTGTGGAACGTCGCCCAAACGTAGCTTAAATGTTACGACGAGGATATAGTCCTAGTCGTCCCAGTTACCGTCCGCATGACACATCCATCGCAGCATCAGATGCGACAATGACGCTTATGGGGGAGAAATAAAGTCTAAAGCCATCAGGGGCCCTAGCAGGAAACTTGAGCCATGAGCCGTTCAAGCCAGCTCTTTAACCCAACCATTTATGTAAACCCATTAGTTAGGCCTTCGGATGACCCGAATGAGGAAAGAGGAAAGAGCGTGCTATGTCCCAAAGCACCTCCAAAAACTGTGCTCCAGAAAACATCCATATCATAAAACAGTTGCCGGCCTGACGGATAAATACTGTCACTCAATTCCTTTTTGTTTTCTCGTCGTTGAGCGAGAAGTGGGGGACAAATAATGATCTTTACACAGAGGGTTCTGAGAGGCGAGAAATCGAGCATTCACCCGACTGGTCACGCCGTCCTATTCTGATGTTATTATTAACTAACACTGGCGATAGACCGACTTTATATTCATAGCAGGGATTATTCATACCTGAGTGATTGCACAGGGCACATGGATCTACAAAGAATGTCTGATTTGCAGACATTCGGATCTGACGCCGACAGTGTCCATAAATATGCCTTTTAACAATCTTTGAAATCGGCGGTTGTTTTGTTTCCTTCTCCCACTTAGCGATACCGTTAGGCACCAGCCGTCCCTAGACAAAATTACTTCAGACATTCACATATTTTATTTCATAAACGAGTTGCTAAGATGTCTTCTTCTCTGTGTGCAGCAATTTCATAGAAAGTCAGCGCTTCCTCGGCTTTCATGGGTGATTAGAAGAGCAACGAACGGATCATGTTCACTCGGTGGCCCCGCACGTAAGCCAGACACACATTCTATAGCCTGTCTGTGTGTGACTGTAAGCATTACATCAAACGCCGTCTACTGACACGGGATAAAAACAACGTGTGGAAATTGTGTGTGGATGTCTTCCATAATGGCATATATGCCACACGGATAAGGATGTCCAGGAAATTATCACCGGCATGGAACAGGACGAAAGAGTCAATGTCATATAGATAACTGCGTACTTTTTTGAACAAAATATTAGCAGAACAGCAGTATGCTGCAACATTTATGCATAAGTAATATCAATGGATGTGGCTGACATAGAACGCATTCGGCTCCATGACGCCCAACTCAATGATCCAATTTCAGTTGTGACAGCAAAGGAATGCGTTCGGCGGCCGACGCCTGTATATGTCATCCGTAGATGAAACCTCGCTTGTTTACTGCATTGAATAACAACCAGCTGCTTCATGACAAAAGACGACTAAAACTAGTAGGCGAAGATCTGATCATCACATGACGCCACATGCCACGCCACAGTTTTACACCCCACGCAGGAACTGTCCTAGAGGCACCTGCGATGTTGTTCATAGGGGCGGATATAAATGCGGCATCAACAAATAGCGAGAATGACGTGTTAACGCTATGTCTGAATGGATGACATTCAGATCGCATTATCTTTTGTCCTTTCATAGTTATTCGAAACCAAGTTCTTAATCAGTCCAAGCTGTTACTACAATCTGTTAATCAAACTAAGCTCTTAATCCAACCGAGTTCTTAATCAAATCCATTTAGCGACACAATTGCGAATAAACAAATGCGATGGCTGCTGATATGATATCGATCCAGTCATATTTTTATTATTTACTTTATAATAGTTGCATCTACAGAAACCGTATTTTCAAGCGAATATCCACCGACTGTGCGGCCGCTGAGCGCGGACTATTGATTGGGTATCGGCCAGTTGTCGCTCACTTGCTGCGGGTCTAGGAGGGCGGGCTTCTGTTATTTCAAAACTTAATGAGTTCCCGTAATAAATTGCCCGAAGCCAACGTAGCCGGCAGTGCCTGGGAATGACCCCGAGAGGCGGTTATGGCAGCGATGAATAGCCAGCTGCAGGCAAAACTGCCTTCAGCCTCCATCAGCAGCCACGGGGTGATTGTGTCCCTCGAACGGTCATTGTTCAACACATGACGGGATGCAGGACCACAATTCATGACTGAACGGCGAGACCACAACCCATGGTTGAACGGCAGGACCACAACCCATTGCTGAACGGCAGGACCACAACCCATGGCTAAACGGCAGGACCATAACCCATTGTTGAACGGCAGGACCCCAACCCATGTCTGAACGGCAGGACCCCAACCCATGGCTGAACGGCAGGACAAAAACTCAGGACTAAATATCAAGGCCAGAACTCACCGTATAATGTCAGGGCCATCAATCTCGTCTGAATGCCAGGACAACAACTCACGACTGAATGTCAGGACGACAAATCAGGACTGGATGTCAGGACCATAATTCACAACTAAACTTCAGGACCACAAATATCGTGTGAATGAACGTCAGGACCATCATTCACAGCTGAATGTTTGGACCACAATTCACAGCTAAACTTCAGGACCAAAAATATCATCCGAATGAACGCCAGGACCACAATTCACGACTGCATGTCAGGACCACAACTCATGACTGAATAGCAGGACAGCAACGCACCGCTCAAAGAATGTCAGAAACACAAGTCACGACTGAATGAATGTCAGAAACACAATTCATCACTGAATTCCATGACCACAATTCACCGCTGAATGCAGGATCCCAAATGACCGCCGAAATGTGCCTATTTATTTGTCGAAACTTTCATCTGTCATTTGTTTCTCGACCATAATTGGAGATTACCTACATGACAAATAAGACCAATATATTGTACACTTATTAATAAATTTAATCGAATATTCGTTTACAGTAAGTTTCAATATCATGGCCCATATTTCATTTCAAACTGATATACCCAGGCTACGAAATGTCCTGTCCAGTAAGGTTTGCCCTTAAAGTGCAGGCTGTTAGTCCCGATCCGTGTTGCGGGGTCGGACGGCCCATAAGACTTTCACTTGGTATTCGGATGGTGACCGGCGTCCAGACTCAGGCCCGCTGGGTCGAACCAATCAGATCTCATTTATATGGCCCAGTAGGAAGCGCCCTCGCCGAAATTGACAAAACTGTGAAGACAAATGTGACTTCGATTCTGTTTGGGGCACTGAAGGGATAACATCAGAGAACCTGCCAGAGGCCAGGAATTCTGAACGACCCAGTCACCACATTTTGTACGTGACATACATTGCGAACCAAATATCTTTCTCAAACATTGACAATAATTAATGTTTACTTCTTATAATGCGCACATCATGGTGTAACGATGATGTTGTGACAATGTTACGTTGTCGTGGCGTTGCGAAGTCATAAAGATATTCCCACAACGTTATATCTTACAATAAATTAGTCCCCGTCTGCTCTGTTGGCGTACCTGTGAATAGAGCCGTGGATATGGGATTGATATCGGGGTAGACGGCCATAGAGCAGCAGCCTTGGCGGCCTCGTCCAACCTCTCCATCAATGAGGCTAAGACAGGCTCTCAGACAGGTGGCGGCCCAGAATGGTCGGGCAGTAAATGGATGTTGCAATCCCTGTTGTGATTGGTGGGTGAAGTAGTCCCGACCCCAGGGTGAGGAGACGCGAGGAAAATGAAGAAATCGTGTAGCGAGACGGCGCCAACTTAATAAATCTGAGGAAAGTGGTGGTTACCATGACGGGTCACGTGAATCAGATTTTGGAATGAGATTCTTGTCGGACAGAAAGAGGACCACGTGGTCCTGCAGCTTGGCATTGAATGACATGCCCTTGTTCTTTTATTATATATCTCTTCTTCATCTTCCCCTTTTGATCATGTTCTTGACAGCGTGTCGTTGCAGCCTTCCATATTCATGATGCAAAAAAGACCATTTGTCTGCCTTCCCGGCATTTTTTTTTAAGATTACCGCGTGGCATAATAGTGTATGGAATGCAATCGCATGAACTAATGGCGTATACATACATGGCCAAATGAGAAAGAATTGGATAGCGCATGTGACGGAAGAGTCAAGCCATGAATTTCATTCGCTGTTATTGTCCCATTTATTCAAAAAAAAATAATTGTAAAACATAACTTGTGACTGGTGAGCACTCTACACCACCACAATACAACCCAGCATATGTATTGACACTGAGTGCGGTAGGCCGAGCTGCACACAGAATATCTATCTATATCTAGCGGTTATGCGTGAACGGGCAGTACCATCTCTGTCGTTTTATTCTCCAGGGTCGCCAGTGAAAAAGATGCCATGCTAAGTCTTGTTTCATTAGTTACGTCTTTGTGGCGTGACAGACTCAAGTAGCCGCGTGTCATGACGTCAGCGTGTCGCGATCATGACGTCAGCGTATCGCAATCGTGACGTCAGCGTGTCGCAATCGTGACGTCAGCATCTCGCGGTCGTGACGTCACGTGAACTCACCGTGGTGCAACTACCGCTACGTTTGCCTGTCTTTACCGTGCATTCCAATATCGACCAAACTGTGTCTAATCAATGGCTCGAACATGTTCAGAAGTTTACGTGGCAGCAATAGCTATGGGGGGTAATAAACACTTTTATGTACTAGCGCAGCTCTAGCTAATACTGAGGACGCAAACCACCCCTCCTCCAAGACACTCCATGCGAGGTTTTATTACGATTGACAAACTACCAGAAACCGATGGTAGGAAGTTGCAAAAGTCAGATAAGCGACAAATCATCTACCCAACACCTGGGATGAGAACCTTAACACAGATATAACTTCACGGGATTCTACCATAATTCAACCGCAACAGCATCTCTCATAGCAGCAGTTCTCTTAGCAGGGTTAATTCAAGGCAGGTGTATGATTAGTACGAGCGACCTTCTCGCCGCCCCGCTTGTCTTATCCCATGAAGGCGGAGGATCCCAACATCCGTGGGAAATCAGCTGGTGACGAAGTGGTCGTCGACGTGTTGCGTCGTCAAGTCTCTGAATATGTCCGTTATATCTGTGGCTTCCGGTGCGGGTCGCGGCAGGGGCTGGGCTGAGGCTGTTATAGCCGGGCCCAGAAGAGGCAGCCGCAACCGTGCAAAGGTGAAAGATTTAAACAGCGATGTCAATTTCAGTGCATGGGTGTCACAGATTTTGTTTCTCATTCCATCCGTCCAGTCATCGGACATCTTTAGTTCTCCAACTGACCGTCAGCAGTCGATTAGACAGCCAACGTGGTGGAGCGGGATCACCCGCAATTGTACAGTGTGCTGTTAGCTCAGCCCCAGCGGCCTGTGCGTGGTTCGAGCACCACCTGTGCAATGGCTCATATGTGTGCACGAAGAAGCCCCTACAAACCCATATGTCTTTCTTCGCAACGCGATATGGCATACAAAGTTTTAGCTGACCAACCAATCAACCAACTGCGGTCGGGCGGTAGTTCTCTGATGGCCGTTTTCATAATAACAGGGTTAAAATTTTGCGCACCAAAACGGCATATCCGTCACAGTTTCTCCATGTCTTAAATGGAGGGGTTTCAATTCCAAAAATTGTATTGAATATAAAATGTGGCACTCCTACTTCAATAAATCCACCTCCGGTGGCATAATTCAGACCATATTTGTGCTTGACAATTATTGTACTTGGCGCCAAGTGGATATGCGTAACGCCAGAGTTGGGCTTTCACAAACGACCGTGGTCGTCTTGTCACGACTCGGAATGCATGTGGTGTGGTGTGGTGAGTGGCAACGAATGTCAATTACCTAAAACACGCCTAGACTGTTAACGCGCTAACCCCATGACAGACCAGAATATGTGCAAATAGGGCGGATCAGTCGCATTACAACTTTTTGCAGTTCGGTCAAAAGAGGGACACGTGTATCGCCCCTGCCCCCCCCCCCCCTCGTCACCCCCTTAACTGCCCTTCCCATCCGGATCACCACCATGCCCAGTAATAATCGGCACATGAATATATTACATGTTTTATTGAACCTAGTTTACGACGTCCTACCCAAATAAGCCAATTACAAAAGCTTCATCTTGCCAATTAACCGGCCGCCCCCTCCCCCGCCTTCCCCAACCCCCACAGTCCTCATCACCCAAATTCTCCTCGCCTAGTTTGACGTCTTGACACCACACCCACCAATAACAAACTCATCTGGAAATAATCCTGCTTTCTGGGCAGGCTCGAGGTAAAACAACGCGCAGCGCCGATCCAGGGCAGTTTTGTTTCTGGAGAGAAAACGCACGTGTTTCTCTCCCAATGAAAAACAGAAGCCCTAATTATGGAGATAATTAGTTATGTGCAGATTAATTATGGCTTATCAATCCGCAGTTTGTCGTGGTATAAAGCTATATAATCCTGATTCGTTCAAATTCTTGCCCTGTATCAGTTACCCCGCTACTGGCGTACAGCCCACCATGGACCGGGGCCAGGTGCACCGCCTTCAAAGCCTTATTCATTTGGATATTCTGAAGTTGATAAAGCGCCAGCAGCGATGAGATATTAGGCTGGCATAGCGGCCTCGTCGGCAGCTGACTCATCTCCGATAAAACACCAGTTGCGTTTTTCACAATCATAACATTATGGCAAGCTATTATTGGCTGGTATTATGACCCGGAGAGCATGGATGGCACCCCCACAGGCATCTCGTTTTAACCCACCCCTGGAAGTTAATCTTAGCCCATCTGTGTTTCTCTTCAGTATTATTATTTATTTAGTCCGGGCCTATGAACAATTTGTAATAGCTATAATATAGTTAGCAATGCGGAGCCTTGCTCCAGTGGGAAGGAACGGAAACAATCCCAGGAGATGCTGAGTTGTGATTGATTGATAGCCTTGCTAACAGGTGGACTGCAGCAGCATACTTATGTAATAAACAGACAGATGGCGCGAGAGATGATGAGGTGGTAGAGCTAGGAGAGGAGGGGGAAGGGAGGAAGGGGAAGGGAGTGAAACATCGGGATTGGATGGACAGCATCATAGGATCTGGAAGCGATCCAGACACTTGGGAAAGGTTGCCCGATATTTAGATCCATACAGCTGCGTTATTAAGTCACGTGGTCGCGTCAAGTGGCGTATGTCGGCCGCTTACTGACGTCGACGGCCGACAAAATAGACCTGTTGGCATCGCTCATCAGATGGTGTGCTCTAGAGTTTGACAGCTGCGGTACTTGCCGGGGCATGAGGGTGGGGGGTCGGGTAGGTCGAGGGCGCTGGGGAAATATGGGGGAACGAGGGAGGAGGGCATCCGCCCACCCGCGAAGTCGGTGTGCACTCTTGAACGGTGTGCTCAATCGCAGGCCATGCAAAAGGTTCACAAAGTCGAATCCATGATAATTGTTTTTACAGCCCTTTATTTCTTTATTAATGGTCAATGTGTAAGAATTTTAGTGCAATCGAACCCATAACACAACACAATGCGGGCGAGATGAAAGATGTTGTACGTGCTATGTGACTAAAATATTATTCCTGGTATACATTATGCCATATTGACAGTCACACCATACTCTGTGTCTATAGCATCCAGCCGTATACACAAATAAAGCAACATATTGAAGAACCGCATACAGTCTCAACTAGTATGCAAATATTACACAAGTGCGGACATAACACCTGATATCTGTCAAAGGTCGCCAGCCAGTCAGCCACAATGTTCGACCAATGTCAAGGTCGTAGGGGAAGCTGGGTGGCCAGATGTGCCTGACACGTGGTACGTCGTGTCACACGTTGCGGCAAAGCTCCGTTTTTGCTACATACCGTTGCACATGGCATGTGCAACCTCACGACAAACGGCCAACAGCAGCCACTGCCAGCAGCAACAAAAACACATGCAGCAAAAGTGCACTGCGACATATATGTATATATCGGCGAGTCGTTAATGTTTGCTCTATGTGTATTTGGCAGGACAGGTTTATGTAGAAACATTATATTGCATTCTGTGTCCGGAACCCAGCGTTTCGCGATCGATTCGACTCGACTCGAGGCGAGGACCAGAATCTCCCCACTCCATGGCCTCGGCTTGAACGTCGTCTTTCACTACAAGGTTTACCAACCGAGGATAGACTCAACACAGATCTGTTTTATTTATATCATCACATTTTATCCAGTAAAAATTCGTTGAGCCATTGAACACGATCCCACCTTCGCGCAATAATATTTATTCTCTGTAAGGAATGCATTGATTTATTATAGAAATGGTAAACACTCCAGGCTATGATGCAACCGTCTCTGCCTTTCATTCGTATCAAATTCGCGTCAATACGTGACTCTCGGCCGACCGCCCCGTCAGCAAAAACTGCCAGATGGGAATGGAGGGAGGAAGACAAACGGTAGGTTTACCGGATTCCGACCATTCACTGCGGTCCTATTCTGCGGCCTCGCCGGGGCTGACTGGGGTATGGGATCGCCTTGATGTTCACTTGATCAGCAGAGACCCTCTGGCGGTGTTAGTAAGGACGTGGCACTAACAGGCAGTGACGCGTGGGTGGCCTACGCGCCACATCCTGGTCCTAGTGCTACCCGCCGTGCCGTGGGAGGGCGCCACGTACCACGGCGTGGCATGACACTCTTCATTAGCCGAGGGCATGGGTGATCCATCTATGTTGTGGTACTGCAATACCACGTGGCAATAGTACCCAGGGAAATAATTTCAGACATGTTTACATACACATAGTACGCTGACGTGGTACACACGTGGTACACACGTGGTACACACGAGGTACACGCGCGACACATACAAGTGGCACACACAAGGTGCACAGACCCGTGGTGCACACACGTCGTGCTCTCACACGGTAGATCTATTGTCTAAATCGGTGTTTTAGGCCGCACTTGTGTACATACAAAGACTAAAATGGAACTGCCGGAACGATCACGGATACACGGATGAAACATTCCCCAGATTAAGCCATCAGAATCGGGTTTGGACCCAAGACCTATTGATCTGCGGTCTAATGTGCTAACCACTACACCGTGGTACATTCACGAGGTTCAGGCTCAGGCGCGAGAGAAGGACGAGGAAGGAGGACACCGACTATACCGCCGCTACCTCTGAACGGTGATTTACTGGCTTGGGATGGCGCCTGATGAATTACCTCATTAACTCACCGATATTCCCAGCCATATAGCCGTACAAGCATAGTTTTATAGCGCAGGCATATCTTCTTTGGAATTCTATTTTTGATTCAGCTGGTCATTGACAGTGCGTCGGTTCAGTAGTCAATAAACTGCACACCATCCTATTACTACTTCAGATACTCTGTACACAAAGCCCTACGGATACCCATTACTTAATACATATTTAACGCTAAACAAATATCCTTAACTAAGCTAAGTGGAAAGTCCGCACCAGGTTTCCCCTGTAAAAAATACATAAATACCCGCTCAGTAAATGCATTTTTAGCATCAGGAAATGCCAAAGTTTCTGTTTTTAGTGCTCTGGCCACCTCAAAACCTAACGGCACGTGGATCGGCGGTTCGAGCCCCGCTGATGCCATGTCTGTGTGGCCTCAGGATAAAGATCCCATGACTTTTTTCGCAAAGAGTAGGGGGTTACCCCTGGGGACATGGCTCCACTCTCCCTTCCTTCTCTCATAGACGCGATATGACCAACCGTGGTTAATGCGTCCTCAAGATGAGATGTCAATATGAGATGATGTGTCCACTTCACATAAGATCTCCATTTCCTGATGTGTCCACTTCACATAAAACCTCCATTTCCTGATGTGTCCACTTCACATAAGATTTCCATTTCCTGATGTGTCCACTTCACATAAGATCTCCATTTCCTGGTGTGTCCACTTCACATAAGATCTCCATTTCCTGATGTGTCCACTTCACATAAGATCTTCATTTCCTGATGTGTCCACTTCACATAAGATCTCCATTTCCTGATGTGTCCACTTCACATAAGATCTCCATTTCCTGATGTGTCCACTTCACATAAGATCTCCATTTCCTGGTGTGTCCACTTCATATAAGATCTCCATTTCCTGGTGTGTCCACTTCACATAACATCTCCATTTCCTGGTGTGTCCACTTCACATAACATCTCCATTTCCTGATGTGTCCACTTCACATAAGATCTCCATTTCCTGGTGTGTCCACTTCACATAAGATCTCCATTTCCTGGTGTGTCCACTTCACATAACATCTCCATTTCCTGGTGTGTCCACTTCATACGATCTCTATTTGACGACACGGCCAGTGGTGCCGTCCATTTCAGGACCCTGGAATCAAAAGGCAGAATGCGGTAATGTGTCCAGTGACACGTGCGCGGCAATGCGAGACTCTGGAGCTGTTAGTTCGCCAATATATCGACGTCACAGGAAAGAGACGGATTGTGTCTTGGTTACTTCGGTATCTTTTTTACTTGTTTACTGCATTGAATAACAACCAGCTGCTTCATGACAAAAGTCGACTAAAATTACCAGGCGAAGAACTGAGCATCAGGTCACGCCACATGCCACGCTACAGTTTTACACCCGACGCAGGAACTGTCCTAGAGGCACCTGTGATGTTGTTCATAGGGACAGATATACATGCGGCATCAAAAAATATCGAGAATGACGTGTTGACGCTATGTCTGAATGGATGACATAAAGAATGCGATATCTTTTGTCCTTTCATAGTTATTCGAAACCAAGTTCTTAATCAGTCCAAGCTGTTACTACCAATCTGTTAATCAAACCAAGCTTTTAATCCAACCGAGTTCTTAATCAAATCCACATACCAACACAATTGCGAATAAACAAATGCGATGGCTGCTGATATGGTTTCGATCCAGTCATAATTTTATTATTTAATTGATCATAGTTGCTTTTCATCTACAGAAACAGTATTTTCAAGCGAATATCCACCGACTGTGCGGCCGCCTAGCGCGGACTATTGAGTGGATATCTGCCAGTTGTCGCTGAGTTTCTGCGGGTCTAGGAGGGCGGGCTTCTGTTCTTTCAAAACTTGATGAGCTCCCGTAATAAATTGCCCGAAGCCAACGTAGCCGGATGTGCCTGTGAATGACCCCGAGAGGCAGTTATGGCAGCGATGAATAGCCAGCTGCAGGCAAAACTGCCTTCAGCCTCCATCAGCAGCCACGGGGTGATTGTGTCCCTCGAACGGTCATTGTTCAACACATGACGGGATGCAGGACCACAATTCATGATTGAACGGCGAGACCACAACCCATGGTTGAACGGCAGGACCACAACCCATTACTGAACGGCAGGACCATAACCCATTGATAAAAACAAAGGGCCATAACCCATGCTGAACGGCAGAACCACAACCCATTGCTGAACGGCAGGACAACAAATCAGGACTAAATATCAAGGCCAGAACTCACCGTATAATGTCAGGGCCATCAGTCTCGTCTGAATGCCAGGACAACAACTCACGACTGAATGTCAGGACGACAAATCAGGACTGGATGTCAGGACCACACTTCACAGCTAAACTTCAGGACCACAACTATCGTGTGAATGAACGTCAGGACCACAATTCACGACTGAATATCAGGCCCACAACTCTTGACTGAATATCAGGACAGCAACGCACCGCTCAAAGAATGTCAGAAACACAAGTCACGACTGAATGAATGTCAGAAACACAATTCATCACTGAATTCCATGACCACAATTCACCGCTGAATGTCAGGATCACAAATGACCGCCGAAATGTGCCTATTTATTTGTCGAAACTTTCATCTGTCATTTGTTTCTCGACCATAATTGGAGATTACCAACATGACAAATAAGACCAATATATTGATGGGGCCATTTCAATTCCATGCAATATCAGTAACAATACGAACTGCCGACAACCCGCGACTGGACCATGGTACACATTGCGCCATGGGGCTATATGCGAAATCCGACCTGTCCATTCATCACTATTATGGGTGACACATGCAGCCCGGGAGACATCCCCAGTGTCCACGGGCCGTCTGGTATGCCTGCTACGCCCCGGAGCGGCGCTCGTCTGTAGACGTAAAATGTGAAGAAGGCTGGATTCTTCCAGTACCACATAATGTCGCCACACGAGTACCGATGTATCAACTGAATATAGTAATGTCCACTGAAATCTGGTTCATGTCACCTATTGTGTTGTATTTGACCAATATTATGTAAAACGATCTAGGCCACGGCATGGGTCGTGTTGGATGTGACTGATTTTACGTAGTCACATATAGGTCATTGCTATACTCAGGTCTGTGGCTGTAGGACGAACCAAACTCTGACAGGGCTCGTCCACAGCCGCATAGCCAACCAAGTATTTACCCCTAAACACCTTGGGTTGCCGTCTAACAGCAGCTCCAGGCGCAGGAGCGCGGCGGGGTGGAGGGAGGGGGCAAGGGGTGTGAATTTCGTGCTGGCTTCTCATGTAATTTTACGTACATTGCATTTACGTTTACGAGTCAGTCTTAACCGTTTGTCCTTCTTTACCCCAACAAATTTCTTTAATGGTACCCCCGGTCTACGTGTGATTGTTGACACACTGGCCACAGACAAGTCCAGATACGCTCCGAGGATGGGTGGGGACTTTCAGTAGGGTGAATCGTCCTTTCACGTTTTTCTGTGAACCTCAAGTTACAAATCGGAATCACACGCCTAAAGGCCTAAAATGTATTCCATGGGAGGATGGGCATAAAGTTCTTTATTCCCAGGTCACGACGAAAAGGAGAACTCGCCGCGTACAAAGGAAGGGCGGAAGCATGATTTTAAAGAAAGGCGATTTCGATTCAAGGTTTTGTCAAGTCATGGCATGGGTCTCGTTGTATTTGATCGATACAAAGTAACAAACGGTGGTCATGCCATCAGTCGTGTTTATGTGACCGATAGTATTTATTTAGTAGTTATCACGCATTTTGGGGGCTGACACATCCCTTCTCGGTAAAACATTCCCGGGTCGCTGAAAGTCGACCCTTTTATGTCTTGATCCCTAGGAACACAGCACTGAATATACACGCCATTCCATCTTGGGCAAGTACAGCACAAGTGACGGTTATACATCCGGTCGCAGACTTCCTTGTGATCCCCTGATTTTACCCCTGTCACTTCTGCCATGTGTTTCATGGGCCCGTATATAACCACTCCACGCCAGTACAAGGACATAACACAGGCCTATCCGACGGCGCGTAGAACTGGGGCTCTGTGGAAAGGGATGACGGGCAGTGTGGGTCAAGGAGAACATGCCGCTTGATGATGGGTTGTAGGCAGGGGAGGACCCATTTATTTTGATTGATTACAGCCATCGCCTTCGTTCCGCCTAAAACAATGGGCATCAAACTGACTCAACAAGCTCTTATTGACCTTGACGACATATTTTTTCCGGTCGTTAATTAAAGTCTGTCGTTGGATATGGTGACGTGAAATGCTTGACCGTGGTTGTCAAGGTGATGTGTTTTGTTGTCATGGCAACATCCTTCGTACGGCGATGTCACGGAAGTGGGAAACATCATACATCGGGGTTCTGGTTCTCCAACATCCGAGGCACAGTGGCCAAGGAAATTAGCCATAGTCATGGTGATATCACTCATTCCGGGCATGGTCATGGAGAAATGGGCGTAGCAGTCAAGGGACACCACACGGTCTGGGCATGACTATGATGACACGGGCGTGGTGGTGATATCATGCGTTGTGGGCATGGTTACGACTAGAAGGAAGTGATGGTCATGGTGATACCACACGTAGCGGTCCTGGTAATGACGAAAAGGGCGTGGTAATCATGGTGATATTACTCATTTTGGGCATGATTATGACGAAAAAGGCATATTAGTAATGGTAAAATCAAGCATTTGGGAGCTCCTTCCCACAAAAAAGAGTATGGTAGATCAAATGTGGATATAGGTTTAATACCGTACAAAAAACTATACGTACCAATTTATTCTGACAGTTTGCTTGACAATTGCGGTTAGAAGGACGAGGCATATACAGTTCCAGATACAGCTCTCAATGCTCTTAATACGAGCTTTATTTACCTCTGTTTGTGACGACATTAGCATTAACACAACGGGATTCAAAACACGTGATAATAAATTAAATCGAATATACGTTTACAGTAAGTTTAAATATCTTGGCCCATATTTTATTTCAAACTGATATACCCAGGCTATGGAATATCCTGTCCAGTAAGGTTTGCCCTTAAAGTGCAGGCTGTTAGTCCTGATCCGTGTTGCCGGGTCGGACGGCCCATAAGACTTTCACTTGGTATTCGGATGGTGACCGGCGTCCAGACTCAGGCCCGCCGGTCCGAACCAATCAGATCTCATTAATGCGGCCCAGTAGGGAGCGCCGTCGCCGAAATTGACAAAACTGTGAAGACAAATGTGACTTCGATTCTGTTTGGGGCACTGAAGGGATAACATCAGAGAACCTGCCAGAGGCCAAGAATTCTGAACGACCTAGTCACCACATTTTGTACGTGACATACATTGCGAACGAAACATCTTTCTCAAACGTTGACAATAATTAATGTTTATTTCTTATAATGAGAGCACGTCATTGTGTTAGCCACACAGCTAACACATTTACGTAACGACGACGTTGTGACAATGTTACGTTGTCGTATTTATTGCGTGGCGTTGCGAAGTCATAAAGACATTCTCACAACGTTATATCTTACAATAAATTAATCCCCGTCTGCTCTGTACGTCTTCATGGCGTACCTGTGAATAGAGCTGTGGATATGGGATTGATAGCGGGGTAGACGACCATAGAGCGGCAGCCTTGAGGGCCCCGCCCAACCTCTCCATCAGTGAGGCTAAGACAGGCTCTCAGACAGGTGGCGGCCCAGAATGGTCGGGCAGTAAATGGATGTTGCAATCCCTGTTGTGATTGGTGGGTGAAGTAGTCCCGACCCCAGGGTGAGGAGACGCGAGGAAAATGAAGAAATCGTGTAGCGAGACGGCGCAAACTTAATAAATCTAAGGAAAGTGGTGGTTACCATGACGGGTCACGTGAATCAGATTTTGGGATGAGGTTCTTGTCGGACACAAAGAGGACCACGTGGTCCTGCAGCTTGGCATTGAATGACGTGTCCGTGTTCTTTTATTATACATCTCTTCTTCATCTTCCTCTTCTCATCAGGTTCTTGACAGAGTGTCGTTGCAGCCTTCCATATTCATGATGCAAAAAGACCATTTGTCTGCCTTCCCGACATCTTTTTTTAAGGGACCAGTGCAACTGCGCAGATTGTTGGGTGAATTGTAAGATTGCCGCGTGGCAAAATAGTGTATGGAATGCAATCGCATGAACTAATGGCGTATACATACATGGCAAAACGAGAAAGACATGGAAAGCGCATTTGACGGAAGAGTCAAGCCATGAATTCCATTTGCTGTTATTGTCCCATTTATCCAAAAAATATTAATTATAAAACATAACTTGTGATTGGTGAGCATGCTACAACACCACAATACTCTGCAACCCAGTATATGTATTGACAATGAGTGCGGTAGGTCGAGTTGCACACAGAATATTTATCTATACCTAGCGGTTATGCGTGAGCGGGGAGTACCATCTCTGTCGTTTTATTCTCCGGGGTCGGCAGTGAAAAAGATGCCATGCTACGTCTTCTTTTTTAGTTACGTCTTTGTGGCGTGACAGACTCAAGTAGCCGCGCGTCGTGACGTCAGCGTGTCGCGATTGTGACGTCAGCGTGTCGCAATAGTGACGTCAGCATCTCGCGGTCGTGACGTCACGTGAACTCACCGTGGTGCAACTACCGCTACGTTTGCCTGTCTGTACCGTGCACCCCAATATCGACCAAACTTTGGCTAACCAATGGCTTGAACATATTCAGAGGTTTACGAGGCAGCAATAGCTATGGGGGGTAATAAACACTTTTATGTACTAGCGCAGCTCGAGCTATTACTGAGGACGCAAGCCACCCCTCCTCCAAGACACTCCATGCGAGGTTTTATTGCGATTATAAACTACCAGAAACAGATGGTAGGAAGTTGCAAAGCTACACATCATCTACCCAACACCTGGGATGAGAACCTTAACACAGATATAACTACACGGGATTCTACCACAATTCAACCGCAACAGCATCTCTCATAGCAGCAGTTCTCTCAGCAGCGATAATTCAAGGCAGGTGTATGATTAGTACGAGCGACCTGCTCGCCGCCCCGCTTGTCTTATCCCATGAAGGCAGAGGATCCCAACATCCGTGGGAAATCAGCTGGTGACGAAGTGGTCGTCGACGTGTTGCGTCGTCAAGTCTCTGAATATGTCCTTTATATCTGTGGCTTCCGGTGCGGGTCGCGGCAGGGGCTGGGCTGATGAGGCTGTTATAGCCGGGCCCAGAAGAGGCAGCCGCAGCCGTGCAGAGGTGGAAGATTTAAACAGCGATGTCAATTTCAGTGCATGAGTGTCACAAATTTTGTTCCTCATTCTATTCCTCCAGTCACCGGACATTTTTAGTTTTTCAACTGACCGTCAGCAGTCGATTAGACAGCCATCGTGGTGGAGCGGGATCACCCCGTGGCCGAGTGGGTAGCGCGCTCGGCAATTGTACAGTGAGCTGTTAGCTCAGCCCAAGCGGCCTGTGCGTGGTTCGAGCACCAACTGCAATGGCTCATATGTGTGCACGATAAAAGCCCCTACAAACCCATATATCTTTCTTCGCAACGCGATATGGCATACAAAGTTTTAGCTGACCAACCAATCAACCAACTGCGGTCGGGCGGTAGTTCTCTGAGGGCCGTTTTCATAACAACAGAGTTAAAATGTTGCGCACCAAACGGCATATCCGCCACAGTTTCTCCATGTCGTAAATGGAGGTGTTTAAATTCCAAAATGTGTTATTGAATATAAATTGTGGCGCTCCTACTTCAATAAATCCACCTCCGGTGGGATATTTCAGACCATAGTAATGCTCGACAAGTATTGTACTTGGCGCTAAGTGGATATGCGTAACGCCAGAGTTGGGCTTCCGCAAACGACCCTGGTCGTCTTGTCACGACTCGGAAAGCATGTGGTGTGGTGTGGTGAGGGGCAACAAATGTCAATTACCTAAAACACGCCTTTCAACGCGCTAACCATGACACACCAGATTATGTGCAAGTAGGACGGATCAGTCGCTTTACAACTTTTTGCAGTTCGGTTAAAAGAGGGACACGTGTATCGCCCCTGTCACCCCCCCCCCCCCCCCCATAATAATTAGTTATGTGCAGATTAATTATGGATTATCAATCCGCAGTTTATTGTGGTATAAAGCTATATAATCCTGATTAGTTCAAATTCTTGCCCTGTATCAGCTACCCCGTTACTAGCGTACAGCCCACCATGGACCGGGGCCAAGAGCACCGACCTCAAAGCCTTATTCATTTGGATATTCTGAAGTTGATAAAGCGCCAGCAGCGATGAGGTATTAGGCTGGCATAGCGGCCTCGTCGGCAGCTGACTCATCTTCGATAAAACACCAGTTGCGTTTTTCACAATCATAACATTATGGCAAGCTATTATTGGCTGGTATTATGACCCGGAGAGCATGGGTGGCACCCCCACAGGCATCTCGTTTTAGCCCACCCCTGGAAGGTAATCTTAGCCCATCTGTGTTTCTCTTCAGTATTATTATTTATTTACTCCGGGCCTATGAACAATTTGTAATAGCTATAATATAGTTAGCAATGCGGAGCCTTGCTCCAGTGGGAAGGAACGGAAACAATCCCAGGAGATGCTGAGTTGTGATTGATTGATAGCGTTGCTAACAGGTGGACAGCAGCAACATACTTATGTAATAAACAGACAGATGGTGCGAGAGATGATGAGGTGGTAGAGCTAGGAGAGGAGGGGGAAGGGAGGAAGGGGAAGGGAGTGAAACATCGGGATTGGATGGGCGGCATCATAGGATCTGGAAGCGATCCAGACACTTGGGAAAGGTTGCCCGATATTTAGATCCATACAGCTGCGTTACTAAGTCACGTGGTCGCGTCAAGTGGCGTATGTCGGCCGCTTACTGACGTCGACGGCCGACAAAATAGACCTGTTG
This sequence comes from Arenicola marina, assembly GCA_964019135.1. NCBI lineage: Eukaryota > Metazoa > Annelida > Polychaeta > Arenicolidae > Arenicola > Arenicola marina. The sequence goes on from OZ025249.1 coordinate 25,528,986, forward strand.
GCATCGCTCATCAGATGGTGTGCTCTAGAGTTTGACAGCTGCGGTACTTGCCGGGGCATGAGGGTGGGGGGTCGGGTAGGTCGAGGGCGTTGGGGAAATATGGCGGAGTGAGGGGGGAGGGGGCATCCGCCCTCCCGCGAAGTCGGTGTGCACTCTTGAATGGTGTGCTCAATCGCAGGCCATGCAAAAGGTTCACAAAGTTGAATCCAGGATAATTGTTTCTGCAACCCTTTATTTCTTTATTAATGATCAATGTGTAATACTTTTAGTGCAATCCAACCCATAACACAACACAGTGCGGGCGATATGAAAGATGTTGTACGTGCTATGTGACTAAAATATCATCCCTGGTATACATTATTCCATATTGACAGTCGCGCTATACTCTGTGTCTATAGCATCCAGCCGTATACACAAATAAAGCAACATATTAAAGAACCGCATACAGTCTTAAACAACCAGTATGCAAATATTACACAAGTGCGGACATAACACCTGATATCTGTCAAAGGTCGCCAGCCAGTCAGCCACAATGTTCGACCAATGTCAAGGTCGTAGGGGAAGCTGGGTGGCCAGATGTGCCAGACACGTGGTACGTTGTGCCACACGTTGCGGCAAAGCTCCGTTTTTGCTACATACCGTTGCACATGGCATGTGCAACCTCACGACAAACGGCCAACAGCAGCCACTGCCAGCAGCAACAAAAACACATGCAGCAAAAGTGCACTGCGACATATATGTATATATCGGCGAGTCGTTAATGTTTGATCTATGTGTATTTGGCAGGACAGGTTTATGTAGAAACATTATATTGCATTCTGTGTCCGGAACCCAGCGTTTCGCGATCGATTCGACTCGACTCGAGGCGAGGACCAGAATCTCCCCACTCCATGGCCTCGGCTTGAACGTCGTCTTTCACTACAATGTTTACCAACCGAGGATAGACTCAACACAGATCTGTTTTATTTATATCATCACATTTTATCCAGTAAAAATTCGTTGAGCCATTGAACACGATCCCACCTTCGAGCAATAATATTTATTCTCTGTAAGGAATGCATTGATTTAATATAGAAATGGTAAACACTCCAGGCTATGATGCAACCGTCTCTGCCTTTCATTCGTATCAAATTCGCGTCAATACGTGACTCTCGGCCGACCGCCCCGTCAGCAAAAACTGCCAGATGGGAATGGAGGGAGGAAGACAAACGGTAGGTTTACCGGATTCCGACCATTCACTGCGGTCCTATTCTGCGGCCTCCCCGGGGCTGACTGGGGTATGGGATCGCCTTGATGTTCACTTGATCAGCAGAGACCCTCTGGCGGTGTTAGTAAGGACGTGGCACTAACAGGCAGTGACGCGTGGGTGGCCTACGCGCCACATCCTGGTCCTAGTGCTACCCGCCGTGCCGTGGGAGGGCGCCACGTACAACCACGGCGTGGCATGACACTCTTCATTAGCCGAGGGCATGGGTGATCCATCTATGTTGTGGTACTGCAATACCACGCGGCAATAGTACCCGGGAATATAATTTCAGACATGTTTACATACACATAGTACGCTGACGTGGTACACACGTGGTACACACGTGGTACGCACGATGTACACGCGCGACACATACAAGTGGCACACACAAGTGGCACAGACCCGTGGTGCACACACGTCGTGCTCTCACACGGTAGATCTATTGTCTAAATCGGTGCTTTAGGCCGCACTTGTGTACACACAAAGACTAAAATGGAACTGCCGGAACGATCACGGATGCACGGATGAAACATTCCCCAGATTAAGCCATCAGAATCGGGTTTGGGCCCAAGACCTATTGATCTGCGGTCTAATGTGCTAACCACGACACCGTGGTACATTCACGAGGTTCAGGCTCAGGCACGAGAGAAGGACGAGGAAGGAGGACACCGACTATACCGCCGCTACCTCTGAACGGTGATTTACTGGCTTGGGATGGCGCCTGATGATCTCTATTTTACGACACGGCCAGTGGTGCCGTCCATTTCAGGACCCTGGAATCAAAAGGCAGAATCCGGTAATGTGTCCAGTGACACATGCGCGACAATGCGAGACTCTGGAGCTGTTAGTTCGCCAATATATCGACGTCACAGGAAAGAGACGGATTGTGTCTTGGTTACTTTGGTATCTTGTTTACTTGTTAACTGCATTGAATAACAACCAGCTGCTTCATGACAAAAGTCGACTAAAATTACCAGGCGAAGAACTGAGCATCACATCACCCCACATGCCACGCTACAGTTTTACACCCGACGCAGGAACTGTCCTAGAGGCACCTGTGATGTTGTTCATAGGGGCAGATATACATGCGGCATCAAAAAATATCGAGAATGACGTGTTGACGCTATGTCTGAATGGATGACATAAAGAATGCGATATCTTTTGTCCTTTCATAGTTATTCGAAACCAAGTTCTTAATCAGTCCAAGCTGTTACTACCAATTTGTTAATGAAACCGAGCTCTTAATCCAACCTTGTTCTTAATCAAATCCATATACCGACACAATTGCGAATAAACAAATGCGATGGCTGCTGATATGGTTTCGATCCAGTCATATATTTATTATTTAATTCATCATAGTTGCTTTTCATCTACAGAAACAGCATTTTCAAGCGAATATTCACCGACTGCGCGGCCGCTGAGCGCGGACTATTGAGTGGGTATCTGCCAGTTGTCGCTGAGTTGCTGCGGGTCTAGGAGGGCGGGCTTCTGTTCTTTCAAAACTTGATGAGCTCCCGTAATAAATTGCCCGAAGCCAACGTAGCCGGAAGTACCTGTGAATGACCCCGGGAGGCGGCTATGGCAGCGATGAATAGCCAGCTGCAGGCAAAACTGCCTTCAGCCTCCATTAGCAGCCACGGGGTGATTGTGTCCCTCGAACGGTCATTGCTCAACACATGACGGTATCCAGGACCACAATTCATGACTGAACGGCGAAACCACAACCCATGGTTGAACGGCAGGACCACAAGCCATTGCTGAACGGCAGGACCACAACCCATTGCTGAACGGCAGGACCCCAACCCATGTCTGAACGGCAGGACCACAACCCATTGCTGAACGGCAGGACCCCAACCCATGTCTGAAAGGCAGGACAAAAACTCAGGACTATATATCAAGGCCAGAACTCACCGTATAATGTCAGGGCCACCAATCTCGTCTGAATGCCAGGACAACAACTCACGACTGAATGTCAGGACGACAAATCAGGACTGGATGTCAGGACCACACTTCACAGCTAAACTTCAGGACCACAACTATCGTCTGAATGAACGTCAGGACCACAATTCACGACTGAATGTCAGGACCACAACTCTTGACTGAATAACAGGACAGCAACGCACCGCTGAAAGAATGTCAAAAACACAATTCATCACTGAATTCCATGACCACAATTCACCGCTGAATGTCAGGATCACAAATGACCGCCGAAATGTGCCTATTTATTTGTCGAAACTTTCATCTGTCATTTGATTCTCGATCATAATTGGAGATTACCTACATGACAAATAAGGTCAATATATTGAGGAGGCTATTTCAATTCCATGCAATATCAGTAATAATACGAGCTGCCGACATCCCGCGACTGGACCATGGTACACTTGACGCCATGGGGCTAAAAGCGAAATCCGTCCTGTCCATTCACCACTATTATGGGTGACACACGCAGCCCGGGAGACATCCCCAATGTTCACGCGCCGTCTGGTATGCCTGCCGCACCCCGCACCAAATCCAGACACGCTCCGAGGATGGGGTGGGGACTTTCAGTAGGGCGAATTACCCTTTTACGTTTTTCTGTGAACCTCAAGTTACAAATCGGAATCACACGCCTAAAGGCCTAAAATGTATTCCATGGGAGGATGGGCATAAAGTTCTTTATTCCCAGGTCACGACGAAAAGGAGAACTCCCCGCGTAGAAAGGAAGGGCGGAAGCATGCTTTTAAAGAAAGGCGATTTCGATTCAAGGTTCTGTCAAGTCATGGCATGGGTCTCGTTGTATTTGATCGATACAAAGTAACAAACGGTGGTCATGCCATCAGTCGTGTTTATGTGACCGATAGTATTTATTTAGTAGTTATCACGCATTTTGGGGGCTGACACATCCCTTCTCGGTAAAACATTTCCGGGACGCTGAAAGTCGTCCTTCTTATGTCATGATCCATACGGACACCGCCCTGAATGTACACGCCATTCCATCTTGGGCAAGTACAGCACAAGTGACGGTTATACATCCGATCGCAGACTTCCTTGTGATCCCCTGATTTTACCCCTGTCACTTCTGCCATGTATTTCATGGGCCCGTATATAACCACTCCACGCCAGTACAAGGACATAATACAGGCCTATCCGACGGCGCGTAGAACTGGGGCTATGTGGAAAGGGATGATGGGTAGTGTGGGTCAAGGAGAACGTGCCGCTGGATGGGTTGCAGGCAGGGGAGGACCCATTGATGTTGATTGATTACAGCCATCGCCTTTGTTCCGCCTAAAACAATGGGCATAAAACTGACTCAACAAACTCTTATTGACCTTGACGACATATTTTTTCCGGTCGTTAATTAAAGTCTGTCGTTGGACATGGTGACGTGAAATGCTTGACCGTGGTTGTCAAGGTGATGTGTTTTGTTGTCATGGCAACATCCTTCTTACGGCGATGTCACGGAAGTGGGAAACATCATACATCGGGGTTCTGGTTCTCCAACATCCGAGGCACAGTGGCCAAGGAAATTAGCCATAGTCATGGTGATATCACTCATTCCGGGCATGGTCATGGAGAAATGGGCGTAGCAGTCAAGGGACACCACACGGTCTGGGCATGACTATGATGACACGGGCGTGGTGGTGATATCATGCGCTGTGTGCATGGTTACGACTAGAAGGAAGTGGTGGTCATGGTGATACCACACGTAGCGGTCCTGGTAATGACGAAAAGGGCGTGGTAATCATGGTGATATTACTCATTTTGGGCATGATTATGACGAAAAAGGCATATTAGTAATGGTAAAATCAAGCATTTGGGAGCTCCTTCCCACAAAAAAGAGTATGGTAGATCAAATGTGGATATAGGTTTAATACCGTACAAAAAACTATACGTAACAATTTATTCTGACAGTTTGCTTGACAATTGCGGTTAGAAGGACGAGGCATATACAGTTCCAGATACAGCTCTCAATGCTCTTAATACGAGCTTTATTTACCTCTGTTTGTGACGACATTAGCATTAACACAATGGGATTCAAAACACGTGATAATAAATTAAATCGAATATACGTTTACAGTAAGTTTAAATAGCATGGCCCATATTTTATTTCAAACTGATATACCCAGGCTACGGAATATCCTGTCCAGTAAGGTTTGCCCTTAAAGTGAAGGCTGCTATTCCTGATCCGTGTTGCCGGGTCGGACGGCCCATAAGACTTTCACTTGGTATTCGGATGGTGACCGGCGTCCAGACTCAGGCCCGCCGGTCCGAACCAATCAGATCTCATTAATGTGGCCCAGTAGGGAGCGCCGTCGCCGAAATTGACAAAACTGTGAAGACAAATGTGACTTCGATTCTGTTTGGGGCACTGAAGGGATAACATCAGAGAACCTGCCAGAGGCCAGGAATCCTGAACGACCTAGTCACCACATTTTGTACGTGACATACATTGCGAACGAAATATCTTTTACAAACATTGACAATAATTAATGTTTATTTCTTATAATGAGAACACGTCATTGTGTTAGCTACACAGCTAACACATTTACGTAACGACGACGTTGTGACAATGTTACGTTGTCGTTTTTATTGCGTGGCGTTGCGAAGTCATAAAGACATTCCCACAACGTTATATCTTACAATAAATTAGTCCCCGTCTGCTCTGTACGTCTTCATGGCGTACCTGTGAATAGAGCCGTGGATACGGGATTGATAGCGGGGTAGACGACCATAGAGCAGCAGCCTTGAGGGCCCCGCCCAACCTCTCCATCAGTGAGGCTAAGACCGGCTCTCAGACAGGTGGCGGCCCAGAATGGTCGGGCAGTAAATGGATGTTGCAATCCCTGTTGTGATTGGTGGGTGAAGTAGTCCCGACCCCAGGGTGAGGAGACGCGAGGAAAATGAAGAAATCGTGTAGCGAGACGGTGCCAACTTAATAAATCTGAGGAAAGTGGTGGTTACCATGACGGGTTACGTGGATCAGATTTTGGGATGAGGTTCTTGTCGGACAGAAAGAGGACCACGTGGTCCTGCAGCTTGGCATTGAATGACGTGTCCGTGTTCTTTTATTATACATCTCTTCTTCATCTTCCTCTTCTCATCAGGTTCTTGACAGAGTATCGTTGCAGCCTTCCATATTCATGATGCAAAAAGACCATTTGTCTGCCTTCCCGACATCTTTTTTTAAGGGACCAGTGCAACTGCGCAGATTGTTGGGTGAATTGTAAGATTGCCGCGTGGCAAAATAGTGTATGGAATGCAATCGCAAGAACTAATGGCGTATACATACATGGCAAAACGAGAAAGACATGGAAAGCGCATTTGACGGAAGAGTCAAGCCATTAATTCCATTTGCTGTTATTGTCCCATTTATCCAAAAAATATTAATTATAAAACATAACTTGTGATTGGTGAGCATGCTACAACACCACAATACTCTGCAACCCAGTATATGTATTGACAATGAGTGCGGTAGGTCGAGTTGCACACCGAATATTTATCTATACCTAGCGGTTATGCGGGAGCGGGGAGTACCATCTCTATCGTTTTATTCTCCGGGGTCGGCAGTGAAAAAGATGCCATGCTACGTCTTCTTTTTTAGTTACGTCTTTGTGGCGTGACAGACTCAAGTAACCGCGTGTCATGACGTCAGCGTGTCGCGATCGTGAAGTCAGCGTGTCGCAATCGTGACGTCAGCATCTCGCGGTCGTGACGTCACGTGAACTCACCGTGGTGCAACTACCGCTACGTTTGCCTGTCTGTACCGTGCACCCCAATATCGACCAAACCGTGGCTAATCAATGGCTCGAACATATTCAGAGGTTTACGTGGCAGCAATAGCTATTATGTACTAGCGCAGCTCGAGCTATTACTGAGGACGCAAACCACCCCTCCTCCAAGACACTCCATGTGAGGTTTTATTGCGATTATAAACTACCAGAAACAGATGGTAGGAAGTTGCAAAGCTACACATCATCTACCCAACACCTGGGATGAGAACCTTAACACATATATAACTTCACAGGATTCTACCACAATTCAACCGCAACAGCATCTCTCATAGCAGCAGTGCTCTCAGCAGCGATAATTCAAGGCAGGTGTATGATTAGTACGAGCGACCTGCTCGCCGCCCCGCTTGCCTTATCCCATGAAGGCGGAGGATCCCAACATCCGTGGGAAATCAGCTGGTGACGAAGTGGTCGTCGACGTGTTGCGTCGTCAAGTCTCTGAATATTTCTATTATATCTGTGGCTTCCGGTGCGGGTCGCGGCAGGGGCTGGGCTGATGAGGCTGTTATAGCCGGGCCCAGAAGAGGCAGCCGCAGCCGTGCAGAGGTGGAAGATTTAAACAGCGATGTCAATTTCAGTGCATGGGTGTCACAAATTTTGTTCCTCATTCTATTCCTATAGTCACCGGACATTTTTAGTTCTCCAACTGACCGTCAGCAGTCGATTAGACAGCCACCGTGGTCGAGCGGGATCACTCCATGGCCGAGTGGGTAGCGCGCTCGGCAATTGTACAGTGTGCTGTTAGCTCAGCCCAAGCGGCCTGTGCGTGGTTCGAGCACCAACTGCAATGGCTCATATGTGTGCACGATAAAAGCCCCTACAAACCCATATGTCTTTCTTCGCAACGCGATATGGCATACAAAGTTTTAGCTGACCAACCAATCAACCAACTGCGGTCGGGCGGTAGTTCTCTGAGGGCCGTTTCCATAACAGCAGGGTTAAAATGTTGCGCACCAAAACGGCATATCCGCCACAGTTTCTCCATGTCGTAAATGGAATTGTTTAAATTCCAAAATTTGTTATTGAATATAAAATGTGGCGCTCCTACTTCAATAAATCCACCTCCGGTGGGATATTTCAGACCATAGTAATGCTCGACAAGTACTGTACTTGGCGCTAAGTGGATATGCGTAACGCCAGAGTTGGGTTTCCGCAAACGACCCTGGTCGTCTTATCACGACTCGGAAAGCATGTGGTGTGGTGTGGTGAGGGGCAACAAATGTCAATTACCCAAAACACGCCTTTCAACGCGCTAACCATGACACACCAGATTATGTGCAAGTAGGACGGATCAGTCGCTTTACAACTTTTTGCAGTTCGGTTAAAAGAGGGACACGTGTATCGCCCCTACCCTCCCCCCCCCCCCCCCCCCCTCGTCACCCCCTTAACTGCCCTTCCCATCCGGATCACCACCATGCCCAGTAATAATCGGCACATGAATATATTACATGTTTTATTGAACCTAGTTTACGACGTCATACCCAAATAAGCCAATTACAAAAGCTTCATCTTGCCAATTAACCGGCCGCCACACAGCGCCCCCCCCCCCCTCCCGCCTTCCCCAACCCCCACAGTCCTCATCACCCAAATTCTCCTCGCCTAGTTTGACGTCTCGACACCACACCCACCAATAACACGTTAAAGACACTAGTCTTACAGGGTGACAAGGGTGTGTTTTTGGTGAGAAATGTGATGTCGCAGTGTGGTTTTATTCCTCCAAAGATCTGCTTTGATTTGTTCGATAAAATTGTCCTCCCTATTATTCTATACGGCAGTGAAATATGGGGCTTCGAGTATCAAAGCGATATAGAAACTATGCATGTTCAGTTCTGTAAAAGGTACTTGCGTTTGCCTCCCCAAACTCCATCTTGTGCCGTCTTGGGAGAATGCGGACGAACGCCACTTAATACTATCTACATGACAAAATGCATCAAGGTTTGGTTGCGTGTGGTGCAAAGCGACGCCTCTCGATATACGCAGTCATGCTATGAAATCTTGTTTCGCTTGGCAGCCACTGGAAAACAAACTTGGCCCGCAAAAATTGAAAAGCTTTTGTGTAAATACGGCTTTGGGCACGTGTGGCTAAACCAGAGCGTAGGCGATGTAAATATGTTTATCAGTGAATTTAAACAACGAGTCGCTGATATTGCAATGCAAGAATGGGGTGAGCGAGTTAAACTTACATCCAAACTATCTTCTTATAGTAAATTCAAGTCACTGTTAGAACCAGAGCAATATCTCACATCTGTTACGATTCCAAAGCACCGTATGGCATTAACTAAATTTCGATGTTCTGCCCATTCGTTACGTATTGAAAGGATGAGAGGGCAAACTCACAGAAGTCTCCGCCTATGCAACTATTGCCTGTCTAAAGATAACGAGGTTGTTGAAGATGAGTACCATTTTTTAATTCAATGTCCGCTGTACGAAGAACTCAGAAAACAGTACATTCCGTATCATGTAAAGTCCCAGCATGGGTTTACTTCATTATTATCCACCTCACCATGTCATAAGACTCACCATGTTAATCTAGCTGCATTTGTTTACCACGCCTTCATACTGCACGACAACCTCAGCGAGTAATATGTATATCGATAGTATATGTCACTACAGGTGTTTTTTGTTGTTGTTAATTATTGTTTATTATATGTACTATGGGCCGATGGCCTTTCAGTATAATAAAGTTCCAACTAATACTAAAAAAGAAAAAAAAAAAGAACACACTCATCTGGAAATAATCCCGCTTTCTGGGCAGGCTCGAGGTAAAACAACGCGCAGCGCCGAGCCAGGGCAGTTTTGTTTCTGGAGAAAAAACGCACGTGTTTCTCTCCCAATGGAAAACGGAAGCCCTAATTATGGAGATAATTAGTTATGTGCAGATTAATTATGGATTATCAATCCGCAGTTTATTGTGGTATAAAGCTATATAATCCTGATTAGTTCAAATTCTTGCCCTGTATCAGCTACCCCGTTACTGGCGTACAGCCCACCATGGACCGGGGCCAAGAGCACCGACCTCAAAGCCTTATTCATTTGGATATTCTGAAGTTGATAAAGTGCCAGCAGCGATGAGGTATTAGGCTGGCATAGCGGCCTCGTCGGCAGCTGACTCATCTCCGATAAAACACCAGTTGCGTTTTTCACAATCATAACATTATGGCAAGCTATTATTGGCTGGTATTATGACCCGGAGAGCATGGATGGCACCCCCACAGGCATCTCGTTTTAGCCCTGTTGAACGTAGATCTGCTACAATTCCCCTACCCACCCCCATCCGCTACAGACCCAGTGAATAAGTTAATGTTGTTACCTGGTTGGGTGTATGCTGTAGGTTATAGTTATTGGGTCCATATTCCCTGTTAGGGACCACGGAAACGAATATCGTTGTAAATGCCAGATATGAGTAGTACGTGAGCTGTGGGGGAAACAATGGTTTGCACGTAAGTTACAAACAACGACCAATTTGAATGTGCTTGAGTATAGATACAGTGGACACAATAGGGTAAGATCGTCTACTAAAGTCATTAGTGCGTTCATGTCTCAAAATAAACACGTCAACATGTCCTCATGCGACCTGAATATATAACTGCTTTACTGGTTATCCAATGTGGTCGTAATTTCTAAATCATTGACCCATTTAAATAACCTCCAAGACACAAAACTCCTTGGGCCCCGAGATGGACATGTTAACTAAGGCAGCAAGCTGCGGTTTGTATTGATACCCAGCGATAACCCGTGTTAAATAACGATATAATTACAGGAAGTGTCGCAATTGGGATCACTTTCTGCCATGTTGGAGCACCCGAAATGGCTTATATTGTAGCAAAAAAAAGGCGTGAGTCATACGTGAGCTCTGTTGAAGCAACGGTTCGCCCTGACATGAAAGGACGACGATAGATTCGGGCAAGATAAGGCGGTAAGCTCAGGTAACAAGCTATGACTTAACCAGGTGACTGTGCGCCTACCTATATTAACGTTCCTATTAACGTATTAAATGCCATCGTTTGGCAACTCGATCGTGAACATTGTGAGCCTACACATTAATTATATGTATGTCTCAGCCTGTCAGTTTGCTACAGGGGAATATTTTCTCTGGTTCGGTGATGGCTAATATTTAGCTGCTTGTTTTGTAGAATCTAGTCCGGTTGTTTGTTCGATGATTGCTCTGGTGATATTGCTTGCACGACAAGGTTAAACTTCTTACCGTTGACGTACATCAGACGGTTGTAAATTGGGTAAATTATCATATTGTTTTTACACTTTTATAGACCACTGCTCAGTATTTGTGTTACACTGACTGGGTATGTGATGTTAAACCCATTATGCGTGTTAATAATATGGGGTTATTACGGTATGGTCAATCAAGTTGTATGCACCATTGAGGCGCCTATCTTGTTGTGTAATGTGTTATGATCCTTCTGATTATTTGCCGCTAGCTACCCAATCAGGCATGTGCATGCATTGAATCGTTAGCATATGTGATAGCGTGATAGTGTGGCGTCTGTTAAATGTAGTTCTAGGGCAATAAATAAAATAGCAATGGCAAATGTTATATGGTTCTAGTTCTGTCTCGGGTACGATTTGCGCTATAATATCTACGAAAACACAGCAAACGTAACACTGGTTATCATGGCTTTAGTTCAGACCACAGTCCCACGTACAACCATATAAACATCCCTAAATCCAGGTAATCAATCAATCAATTATCATTTGTTTATCGCTGCTGCATGGCATTGTCGCGACTGCCTTAGTGGTGGACAGCATGTAAACCTCAAAGAACATTCATCATTTATCATCGTTTGAAACGCGGTCGTCGGTTTCCGTTACACTTTCGACAAGTGCCGGGGTAGATAATAGTGACCTGGTTAGTCTCACTCTGGCAGTACAGATGCAGAGTGAGGCTACAGACGAAATATTCCGATGATAATTCCTGACAATAGGACAATACAGTTCTCGTGATCGGGCGGCGAGAGTTCAGTTTTGGTCCCAAACAAACCTACGTGCTACATGTTGAAGCATTGGCAGCTATAAGTCAGTTTCTTATTGTAAAGACTATGAGTCTCATTTCACTAAAGATGGCTATGAGGCGATGAACCGCAGAATTTTGGGAATATGCAAGGAAAACTGAGTCTTAAAAACACGCGAAAGCTAACAATAGCGTTTTAAATTTAGCCGTGCATTCCACGCCGGAGAAATATTCTTTGTGCCATAAAAAAGGATAACACCGCATTACAAACGTAAGTTTGGTATCATTAAAATGGTCTAGTGTTGCTTTCTCACGTCAATGATTTTGAGAGCGATCGCAGAACAACCGCGGAAAATATAGGCCGAAACGTGAGTCTACGGCATTTGTGACTTTGACTTTAGACATCAGAAGAAAAATAGCTATGAACGGCGTAATTTAAACAAAATTAATTTGACAACCTTAAAAGGAAATGCTATGAATTTGATGAAGTATGAAGTATCTCATGTTTTGTACTTTCACTTATTGTTTGTATCTGCTACATTTGAAATACCTGCAGATTTTATTTTATACCATATGTTGTCAACCCAATTAACCTGATATGATAGAAGCGTTGTTCTTTTGAAATTTGAATGGTAGTTGCATTCAGGATTGAAAAAAAATGTAATTTTGACGGCAAAGGCCGTCCATACCTGTCACCCGATCACTCCAGATGAGTGTAAACATTGGGAAATCATCTACCTGTTGTGCGCCTAGTTTACTGAACGCGGCCATTATTGTGGAAAACGACATGTTCAAAGTGTCACCTACCAACATATCGACACGAAAATATTAACATTTCTTTATTTAAGACGCACGCAAGACGAATACCGACCCACCCCTTGTTTGCCTCGCCGGCCGCGCAGCTTGCCTGGTTCCGCGTCCTATGTCGTAACTAGTATTACAGCCCTCTGCGCGCGGTATCCATTGTTACACAGGGGGCGAGTCAGGCTGCGCACTGAACAAAAAGCACGTGTTCGTTTGTTTGTCCCCAAAATGGCAGGCCGGAAGTAGAACCCGCGAGAACTGACATGCCCTATTGGTCGCCTATCCGTTTTGGGCAGCTATATTTATTAAATAGTCTTCATTGTATCGCTAGGCCTTCCGCAATTTAACCACCCCTCGGCGTCTGGCCCTTGCGCAGGTATCTGGTACCCTGTCTCTGTCTTTCTAACATATACGTCACGCATATGTCACAGATAGTCAGGATACCAGGGTGCGCAAATATTCTAAACTCGTCCTGAACACCTGTTCGTTTATTTGCCCCTAAAATAATTAAACCAAAAATCTTGGCGAACGAAACTTTACAGCCCTATGGCCTGTTATGGCCATGATACGTACATCCGTACCGTGTGGGATAATTTCTAAATTACTCGACGCGCGTTGAATTTAAAGCCATTACTGCCGTTCACTATTTGGTTTGGCCGATATCTTTATTAACATTCGAGCAATCGCCCAGAAAACTGGACGGACGGAACTAGGAGCCGATGGATTTATTCCTAGTCTCTTTGCTTGTCGATTATATCTTTTTGTATTATCCAAATAAATGATGCACATGAAGAAGGTCCTTTGACCTCAAATGTCCGTACGAAAAGATGATAATTTAAGAAAGAGCACGTGCCTGTTATGAAGCCTACTGTCTCCATAGTGTCAATTGTTGCTGGGCAACGTGTCACGCCCGCTCATGATTTAATTGATTGGGCATCCGGGTCCTGGAGCCTGTCTGGCCGAAAGGCGGGTGAGCAGGCGCAGGGCGGGGGGGGGGGGGGGGCTAGTGTTCCCAGATCACGAAGGATACATTTCTGTATTCCCAGGTCCCGAAAAACCAAACCGATAACTTCCCGCATGCAAAGGAAGGGCGGATACATGATATACATTTCTAGATCCACGGTTATCTAATATTATAATCCCCAGTTCACGATTAATGAAATTCTTGATCAAGACGGTCGGCTAATACCTCATACCGACGAATTTATTTCTTCATTCCCAGTTCACGGTGAAAAATGAAAACCACATTCTCGCGGAACGGAAATGCCCCGTTTCCCTCCCCCCCCCCCCACCCACCCCTGTCACTGCGAGCGCACGCATAAGTTTTAACGAAGATATAGGCCAAAACATGGATCACGCCCACCGAGATTTTCACTCGTCATAAAGCAGTCGTCTATAGATATTTTTCACGACGTCATGACGTTGAAGCAAGTGCAATCGGTTGGCGGTTAGCATCGGTCCGTCTGCGAAAGACGATGGATACCATTGCAATCATCACCTCTACAATGAATCCACGGTACGTGCAGCCAGTGCGGACAATAAAAACAATTTTTTTTCATTTATTTTTAATGTTTTTTTCATTTAATCTTCAAATTCAAAAAATAGAATCGTGCTACAAACTAAAAAAAAAAAAAAAAAAATCAAAGTCATAAATGCCGTAGACACACGTTTCGGCCCATATTTTCCGCGAATTTGCCTCGATCACTCTCAAAATCCCTGACGTGAGAAAGCAACACTAGACCATTTTAATGATACCAAACTTACGTTTTTACTGCGATGTTATCCTGTTTTATGACACAAAGAATATTTCTCCATACTGACACGCCATTGGCAGAAAACGCTCTGTCGCCAAAATACTAAAACACGCGTCATAAAATGATGGTTGCCATGGCGCCGAACGTGCTTTGAACAATACATGCTCTATATTTATACCAGCCACGAGGATGCCATGCCAACTATAGAGCCTTTCATTGTCTGGGATTTAGTCTATTTGTGAAAGTGTGTCTGCTGCCAATGGAGTGTCAGCATGGAGAAATGTTGTTTGTGTCATAAAAAAGGATAACATTGCAGTACACACGTAAGTTTGGTATCATTAAAATGGTCCAGTGTTGCTTTCTCATGTCAGTGATTTGTAGAGCGATCGCAGCACAATCGCGGAAAATATGGGCCGAAACGTGTGTCTACGGTATTTATGACTTTTGACTTAGAGACCCGGAATCAGCAATCCACGGATGTCGTGAAGGCAGTATATATCCTGAATGTAGAAGAAACAATACTTACTTACTAGATATACGTATTTCAATAACAAATATTATTGTTAAATCAACGTTAACATAGTTTTACGCATACTACATAACATAAACTGTAAATGATATACAATTGTTACTCGGTCATGACATTGGCAGTAGGTCATGACATTGATAGTAGGTCATGATAGTGACAGTAGACCATGACATTGACAGTAGGCCATGACATTGCCTGTATGCCATGACATTGACAAGAGGCCATGACATTGACAGTGGACCATGACATTGACAATATGCCATGACATTGACAAGAGGCCATGACATTGGTGGCAGATCCATATACCTGTAGTAGGCTAGAGACTTGCTTTGAGGGGTCGCCCCGGTAGATCCAGGAAGACGGCGTATAGGAGAACAGCCAATCCGCTGCCAGCAAGCGGGCCCACCCAGTAAATCTGACGTTACAACGGATGCAAATAGAACGTGAATGATAAATGACCTTAGAGATTAATGTGGTTTGTCGTCACGTGACTGACACAATCCATTGGAATGAGGTGTGGCATATTATAGACAAGCTGCGGACAGGTGGCAGGCACCAGTCTGCTGTTACACTAAGAAGCATAAGAGGGGGTGGAGCGGGGGACATTCTTCCACCCATTACGGCCTTCCCTTTAGTAACAAAGTAATTAGTTTTATCTATATTTAGCCACGCAGCCAAGCAGCTTTATTATATTATTATTATTGTTTTTCAATTGATCACAATTTTTTTAAAAACTTCTGTTGTATCTGTTGTTCATAGCATATGTTGACATAGATATCGCAAATGTTATAAAGATAATTAGGCAAAATATATTATTATCTATAAACCCGTTACACAAGAAACGATGACAATAGCATAGTCAAGGAATTACTTATGTCGTATATGTTAGTTCTTACTCACCCAAAGATTAGTATAATCTCTCAAGACGACAGCCGGTCCCAGGGTTCGGGCAGGGTTCATACTGGCCCCAGTAGAATTAAACTGAAATATTCATCAACACAGACATTTACAGCAAGTCATGCTCTCCAGGGTTCCTCGAGCCAACTCATTTAACATGGTAGAGAGCAGCGTATCGAGCGACCACCAGTGATTTAAGGAGCTTCACACGAGAACTGCTTCTGCTGTAGCCATGTAGGATAGAGAGAATTTTGAAGTGATATCCGCACAACACTACAGATGGAAGTTCCAGCTAGTTTCACAAAATGACGACGTTTATTTTCAAGCTTGATTCAGCTAGCTTAGGGCGTGTTCGATTTACATGAAACCCATGGGAAACCGAAACGGTTTCAATGGTTTGCCGACCAAAAGGCGAACGCATGGGTCATGCCCATGTGCTTATAAAGTTGTGCCAGCATAGATTTTGCCGTTTGTTGCAATTTCTACCCGCGATTGCACTGTCCGTTAATAAATTAGGTTATACTTTTGTCCAAATGTCTCTATTTATAATAGACCACTTCGCTAATCGTAGTTCCAATTTTGCCATCGTGAGGCGCCACTGCATGTGCAATGCATTCTGGGTATTATTTTGGTCATTGTGAGATGCGTCATCGCCTGACAGCGTATTTTGTAGACAATTAAACATGAAATAGTTTCATCTATGTAACGGAAATGTTACGTAATCTGAATGTAAGTTAGATACGCTAAGTAACTGTATACATGCCTTGCCAATAACGTGGCAATATGGTATTTATCTCCATAGAAGAAGTCAAGATAACACCAAAATATTTTCTATAACTCTTTGCGTCAGTCTCGATTTTTCCAAGATGGCGCATAAATGCGAAATCGTGTATGGGGGAGTATCGGAATTTCTTTTTCGGTGCCGAGTTTCGCAGAAACCGCATGGAACAGTGGCGCCACCTGGTGAAGGAATCACCCATGCGTAACAACGACAAAAGTCTGTCCACCGCTCGTGGGTGACTTTGAATGGCTCAGTTAGAAGAGGGCAGCTCTGTACTACGCGGTATATACGGAATTCGGCAATGATTTGAAAATAAGCAAACCTCCCCCATTAACTGTGGCATATCTTTTCAAACGGACAGTACACCCAAACCGTAACCGCTAAATTAGCTCGCTGGGTAGTTTCACGGTTTCGGTTCGTCTCGTGTTGAGCATGTGCGGCAAACTGGTCTTGTTTTTTTTGCAAATCGAACACGCCTTTATTCTTACATTTTAGGGGTTTCTGCTCCCATTGTTGGCTATAACTCACCCCTGTTATGACGCACATGCCAACAGCCATACCGACAACAATATTGGGCATGCGCAGATCGCCCTTCCGGTTGGCGTTTGTGGCCCCTAGGAGGACGATGATCAGCATCATGGTCAGCCACATCTCGATGAGAACTCCCTGCCATTGTTGCACTTCCGGGTGCAGCTGTGTGGCTGCCAGCGTCTCCGTGTAGTTAGAGGGGGTCACCCTACGGTTATATCAATAAAGAGCATGGAATATATTCACTATTATCGCTCACTTACCTGACGAAATGAGGTATAAATGCGACAATGTGACATCAATTATGTTTCTCAACATTATTTCTAGTTTTTTTTTATTATCTTCAGTCTCCCGTAGAAATGTAGAAAATCATACTTCTATAAATTTTTCTGTAGAACTTCTATGGAGTTCTATAAACTAGTTTGGTATGGGACTATAGAACCCCAACCCCAACCCCAACCGCAACCCCAACCCCAACCCCAGCCCCAGCCCCAGCCCCAGCCCCAGCCCCAGCCCCAGCCCCAGCCCCAGCCCCAGCCCCAGCCCCAGCCCCAGCCCCAGCCCCAGTCCCAGTCCCAGTCCCACTCCCATTCCCAGCTCCAGCCCCAGCCCCAGCCCCAGCCCCAGCCCCAGCCCCAGCCCCAGCCCCAGCCCTAGCCCCAGCCCCAGCCCCCAGCCCCCAGCCCCAGCCCCAGCCCCAGCCCCAGCCCCAGCCCCAGCCTCAGCCCCAGCCCCAGCCCCAGGCCCAGCCCTAGCCCCAGCCCCAGTCCCAGCCCCAGCCCAAACCCCAGCCCCAGCCCCAGCCCCAGCCCCAGCCCCAGCCCCAGCCCCAGCCCCGGCACCCAGCCCCGATCTAGGCAATCAGATTATATGGACATGAACATTATATTAACATTCGATCCCTGCACATGACCTACCATTTGATGAATGCTGCACCGGCAATACCACCACAACACTCTACTCCAACATAGAGGATACCTGCAAAAATACACAGTGAAACTAGAACATCGTCTTTAAAAATGCTCTGTGCCGGCGAAGTTTTTTTTTCTCGAAACTTTGCGAAACATTTACTTCAGATTCCTTCTCTCTTGGTTTTATATGTCTCTTAAATAATTATTGATAATTAGACACAACAGTCTGGTTGCTTAGATACATTTGGCTATCGAAAACACGTTTCTCCATACGAGCATATCAAAGATGTTGAGCGACAAAAAAATGAGCCAAACCACCATAATACGGTTGTTTTCTCCCGTAATTCTCTGGACGAAGATCTCGTTTATAAATAAATAAAAGAAGCAAAACGTTGCTTAGTTAAGTGTACGTGTCTGACAGTAACACATGCCAGGATCACCAGGCGTCAGGCAACCATGGACAAGTCAAGATGGTTACCACGGTGACGTCAAGGAGAAGGGTCAGACAGGTCAATTGGGTATCAACATGCCTCAGTCACTACGCCACGTAAACATATCCAATTACATCGCCAAGGTCGTTTATCATTCCTGTAAGGTCAGCATCTGTAACTGGTTTTATGCAGTTCTATTGCGTTCAAGACGAAGAAAGCATTCGCCATTGGAGTTCAGATATCCGGTCAAGCAGCCCTAAGAATGACTAACGCGCACTGTGAAATATCATAGTTTGAAACGAAGCGAAATCGGGGTGACCCCGCCGTGCTAGTATGGAGCGATCGATTGAGGCAGACAAGTTTTGGGGCAAATAAATAGTTACCTTTATTGACGTTATGAATGGCTCAAGATAAGCCTGGAGGGGCAAAGAAGTTTATTTGGTTTAAACATATTTATTTAAACACGATTAGATAAACAGAAAAATCTGATGCAATCCTCTCGTGGGTTAGTTACATTACACGTTAGCGACCAATATTGTTATACTGTTTATATGTGCTTGAACACAAATTTGAACTTCCATAGTAATACGTACATGCACGTTATCTGGACCGTGAAGAATCGAGTGTATATTATATGCCCTAAGTGGAACAAGAATTAAAGATAACTGACGTCGAGCTTTGGCATATAACGGACAACAGAAAAAATAGGGATCAGCGTCTTCGTATAGATGCCCACACTGACCTTTTGGTGAGTCTATTATGTGCATAAGGCACAAGTCAGCACAAAGCGGGCTACAACGCATCCTGAGCTGAGCGTGAATAATGGAGAATGCCCTGTACTGGTTCCCATACATTTTAACAGTTCAACTTTTGGTTTCGTCCCCGCTAGATGCTTTTTGAATTCCCCACGGTCTGAAATACTTCTGACCTCCAATGGCAAGTTGTTCCACAGTTTAACCGTTGCAGGGAGGAATGATTGGTGGTGGGATACTGTAAAGCTCTTAGGCAATGACAGATTTTGGGAGGTCCTGGTATTATAGGGATTCCCCTGGGACACTGACCCGTGAACAATTTTGTGCATTAAAACAATCTGGCTTCGTTTTTGCCTCTGTGCCAGTGTTTCCCAACCCAACTCTTCATAAACTGTGTTACGTCCCGTCCCCTTAATTGCCCCGCTGACAATTTTGGCAGCTCGGTATTGGACTTGTTCTAGCATTTCGACCTCGGCATCGGTACAGTTGCTCCACACCACACTTCCATATTCCATCGTGGGCCTGATAAAAGTTTTATGAATCAGGTCAAGAGTTTTGGGATCCAGTTTCCACTTTAGCGGTACAAGCAAGTCTACTCTGGCATTAGCTTTCTTAAGAATCTCTTTACTGTTAAAAGACCATGACAAGTCACTTTTCAACGTAATTCCAAGATGCTTGTGAAAAGACACGTCTTGAATGGGTTTGTCGCCCAAATATAATGGTGGATTACCAGAGTCGCGCTTCTTGCGCGTTGCCAGCAACGCCTCAGATTTTTCGGGATTAAAAGTCATTAACCACTTTTTAGCCCAACACTCAAGAGCTTGTAAATCTTTTTGCAGCACAGTGCAACATTTATCCGGATCGTCAATGGTAATGAACAGTGTGGTGTCATCAGCGAACAACCGTATGTGCGACGTTACCACTTCGGTCATATAGTTTATGTATAAGAGAAAAAGGATTCGTCCGAGGATTGATCCCTGCGGCACACCCGCATCGACATATCCCCAGTCCGAGTGGGATCCTTCCACCACCACCCGCTGACGGCGGGTACATAAGTAGTTTTTAAACCATTGTAGTAGGGGTCCATTTATGCCATAGCTTTGTAGCTTTGTTATCATGCCTGCGTGCCATACCCTGTCGAAGGCTTTTGACACGTCTAAGAAAACCAGCCTGACATGCATCTTTCCTCTTATCAAGAGATTTAGAGACTAAGTGGTAGAGTTCGACTAGTTGGCACACTGTCGAATCCCCTGGCTGAAACCCTGACTGATATTTAGATAAAATATGATTATCCCTGACGAAATTAAATACATGTTTATGCACACATTTCTCCAACACCTTAGCCACGCAACTCAGTAACGAGACGGGGCGGTAATTACTAGCCACACTCTTATCATTTTTCTTATGTATAGGCACAACATTGGCATCTTTCCAAGCATCGGGAAAAAGTGACTTCGTCAGACTGAGATCGAACAACGCACCCAGGCTTTGGGCAAGTGCTGGCCCACACTCTTTCGGTATTCTGGGATTAATGCCGTCCGGCCCGGTAGACTTATTAGCGTTCAATGATTTGAGTACATCACTAACTTCGGAAGGAGACAAATGTATGTTCGTCAGTTTGTTGGTCACAGTAGATGTAAAAGTTGGGACGTTCCTACCGCCTAAATCAAGTTTGGAACTATCCAAGAAAAATGTGTTAAACATATCGACTTTAGATCGGTTGTCGACAACAGGTTGCTCCTCATCGGATTCAGTCCTCATGGGTGGGTAAGTGGTGTCGGCTCGATAACCTAGAAGGCGCTTGGCAGTACTCCACCAGTATTTCGGGCTTAATTTTCCGGCACACTCCGACCGCGACAAAGAATGATTCAGTTTATGCTCGTAACGTTCTGCAGCGTCTCGCAGTTCTCCATTATAGTCGTTTCGCGCCGTCCGATAATGCCGATAATGTAAAATAAAGAAGTTTATTTCGGCGGTAGCCCCGTAGCCCAAAGCAAACTACACTGATATTGTTATTATGCCATGACACTGCAAACTGATACCATTGTGAAGGAATTCCACAATAAAGTAGGACAATAATTAACTGCACGATTTAATGTTAGAAATATATTTATTCTTATGATTAATTTATCCCTCCCCCCCCCCCCCCCCAATCACGCACACGCCAATTCCATACTTTTATATCAGACGATTACATAATAATACAAAAAGTTAGTGGGAAGATCATGCATTTTTTGGCCGAACATGCTTATAAGACCGCATGCCCAAGGTCCTGGCAATAGGCCGGCAAGTTACATTTCAAAATGGTTGTCGATTTGCATTTCAAAATGGCGTCCAAGTTGCATTTGAAACTGGCCGCAATGAAAAGCTGCCAGGGTAGCTCGGCTTCCATACATAAGACCTGAGGGTGTGTCCCTGTCATTTCGGCGTCATATATTGAAGATTTCGAAGCAAATGATCCGCAAATGCGCGCCATTTTGAAAAAGAGTCGGCCATCCCCAAATGAAGAAATCCTCTTCGCATTTACCTCCACCTCCCTTCCAACTAAGGGGGATGGGATCGAACTGGCACATTCAAACCATATGAACTTACCTCTGAGTATGGTGATGCGAGCCAAGAGGACCATGGCGAAGGTGACAGCCGGGTTCATGAAAGCCCCCCCGAATTCCATGAGCGCCCAGCTGCTCACTGATATGACGAAGGTCATGGCCAAGGCGGTCTGGACCACGGTGGTGCCGGGGTTACCCCAGGACAGGGCCGCAGCGCTCTGTATGGTCATCAACATGAAGGTGGCTAGGAACTCCCCCAGCATGTCTCGCCAGAAGGGCAGATATCGCCATTCTTCTTCGAGAGTCATCTTGTACTTCTTAGGGCTCATGGTCGCCATGTTTTTTTCTGTTGCATACAACTGTAAAAATTATTTATTTGAAGTTGTTGTTCGGTTATTATTAGTGATTTCGGTAATTATGAACCAATCCTCCGAGGATGTCGGTGTTCTTATTTACTTCATCTCGTTCGAAGCACGTCTCGCCGTATCAGCCTCATTTGATCGACAAATTTGGGAAGCCACTTTCTCTCAAGTAGTATCAATGCAACTATATAAATAAATGTGAATACAATCGCCGATTCTAAGAGATTTCTCCTCCTCGGAACCTTCCTGTCCCTCCGCCCGGCATGATCTTCTCCTTGCAGCTAGTGCAGTATCCGGATCGGACTGGAGTCATCCAGCATCCGGGCTCTCGGTGACTTCTTGAGAGGGGATGGTGGACGGGCGTAGAGTGTAGAGAGGGGGGGGGGGACTACGACTAATGTGAAGCAAATACTATGGCTCTCAGTGGCGTAGTTGGAATGCGCTCGTTTCTGATTGGTTGTTGTCATGGATGATACAACATAAGGAGTGAAGAGCAGGCACGGCTGGGGGGGGGGGGGCGTGGAAGGGTCTAACTCTACAGTCTTCGGTACTGTACTCAAACCCTTCTCTCCTCAGTTGCGATTACAGTAATTTTGTCTGATATTTATCCGTTCTTGGATTGTCTTACTCTCCCATGTTGACATAGTCTACTCTTCGTGTAAATCTAGCTTCGAAGACAGAGGGGTGATTCGTCCTGTAAATGCTTCGTTTAGCAGTAAAATGAGTTTTGCTCACTGCCCAAAGGCACCAAGGGCACCACCATCTGAATGATAGTGGGGGGAAGGTCCAACAATATCTCCACGGGAGATCCCATTGAGCCCCACCCTAGGTCTATCTCAATGACTGCGAGGCAAAGGGCCCCACCCTAGGTTTATCTCAATGACGGTGAGGCATAGAGCCTCACCCTAGGTTTATCCTAATGACGGTGAGCAATAGAGCCTCACCCTAGGTTTATCTCAATGACGGTGATGCATAGAGCCTCACCCTAGGTCTATCTCAATGACTGCGAGGCAAAGGGCCCCACCCTAGGTTTATCTCAATGACGGTGAGCCATAGAGCCTCACCCTAGGTTTATCTCAATGACGGTGAGGCATAGAGCCCCACCCTAGGTCTATCTCAATGACTGCGAGGCAAAGGGCCCCACCCTAGGTTTATCTTAATGACGGTGAGCCATAGAGCCTCACCCTAGGTTTATCTCAATGACGGTGATGCATAGAGCCTCACCCTAGGTTTATCTCCATGACGGTGAGGCATAGAGCCCCACCCTAGGTTTATCTCAATGACGGTGATGCATAGAGCCTCACCCTAGGTCTATCTCAATGACGGTGAGGCATAGAGCCCCACACTAGGTTTATCTTAATGACGGTGAGCCACAGAGTCCCACCGTAGGTCTATCTCAATGACTGCGAGGCAAAGGGCCCCACCCTAGGTTTATCTCAATGACGGTGAGGCATAGAGCCTGACCCTAGGTTTATCCTAATGACGGTGAGCCATAGAGCCTCACCCTAGGTTTATCTCAATGACGGTGATGCATAGAGCCTCACCCTAGGTTTATCTCCATGACGGTGAGCCATAGAGCCCCACCCTAGGTTTATCTTAATGACGGTGAGCCATAGAGTCCCACCCTAGGTCTATCTCAATGACTGCGAGGCAAAGGGCCCCACCCTAGGTTTATCTCAATGACGGTGAGCCATAGAGCCTCACCCTAGGTTTATCTCAATGACGGTGAGCCATAGAGCCTCACCTTAGGTTTATCTTAATGACGGTGAGCCATAGAGCCTCACCCTAGGTTTATCTCAATGACGGTGATGCATAGAGTCTCACCCTAGGTTTATTTCCATGACGGTGAGGCATAGAGCCCCACCCTAGGTTTATCTTAATGACGGTGAGCCATAAAGCTTCACCCTAGGTTTATCTCAATGACGGTGATGCATAGAGCCTCACCCTAGGTCTATCTCAATGACTGCGAGGCAAAGGGCCCCACCCTAGGTTTATCTCAATGACGGTGAGCCATAGAGCCTCACCCTAGGTTTATCTCAATGACGGTGAGGCATAGAGCCCCACCCTAGGTCTATCTCAATGACTGCGAGGCAAAGGGCCCCACCCTAGGTTTATCTTAATGACGGTGAGCCATAGAGCCTCACCCTAGGTTTATCTCAATGACGGTGATGCAGAGAGCCTCACCCTAGGTTTATCTCCATGACGGTGAGGCATAGAGCCCCACCCTAGGTTTATCTCAATGACGGTGATGCATAGAGCCTCACCCTAGGTCTATCTCAATGACTGCGAGGCAAAGAGCCCCACCCTAGGTTTATCTCAATGACGGTGAGCCATAGAGCCCCACCCTAGGTCTATCTCAATGACTGCGAGGCAAAGGGCCCCACCCTAGGTTTATCTCAATGACGGTGAGCCATAGAGTCTCACCCTAGGTTTATCTCAATGACGGTGAGCCATAGAGGCCCACCCTAGGTCTATCTCAATGACTGCGAGGCAAAGGGCCCCACCCTAGGTTTATCTCAATGACGGTGAGCCATAGAGCCTCACCCTAGGTTTATCTCAATGACGGTGAGGCATAGAGCCTCACCCTAGGTTTATCTTAATGACGGTGAGCCATAGAGCCTCACCCTAGGTTTATCTTAATGACGGTGATGCATAGAGCCTCACCCTAGGTTTATCTCCATGACGGTGAGGCATAGAGCCCTACCCTAGGTTTATCTTAATGACGGTGAGCCATAGAGCCTCACCCTAGGTTTATCTCAATGACGGTGATGCATAGAGCCTCACCCTAGGTTTATCTCCATGACGGTGAGGCATAGAGCCCCACCCTAGGTTTATCTTAATGACGGTGAGCCATAGAGTCCCACCCTAGGTTTATCTTAATGACGGTGAGGTATAGAGCCCCACCCTAGGTTTATCTCAATATGATATGAAGTGATATATGCATCTATTTCTAGACATAGAAGCCCTGCTAGTATAATTTAAGCACACTCTGAGATATTTTCCTCTCGGACAACGCAGGAATATAGCATTGTTTCTTTGTGTTCATGGAATCTGATAAACAGAGACCCAAAGACGACTAACATGCACATTATAAATGACTAGCCTTTAAGGCCAGGGTGAGATAATAGTCTCGGTGGGCATGGTTCGAGTGTGTGTAGGTCAGAGACGAATGGTCAAGTTGATGATCTTGTCTATTGAGTACATAGAAACAAGACTATGCCACGAAATGCTCGTTTAAATACGCTTTTCACGGTGAAGGAAGAATATTGAAGATAAAGCATGTTATATGATAGATTGTAATGAGTTTCACTGCGCTGTGCGTAGCAGGAAAACGGTCATATTCCTGGGTTGTTGATGTTCTTCAGGGTGGAAATAAATGTATTTCTGGAATCTATTTTGTTTAGTGATATTAAATATCTACTTCATGAATGTATGTTTTGCTAAAAACAAAGTTTTTTTATCCGATGCGCACCCGTTATAACTTGTTATAAAGCGATGTGCCAGCACACACTGACTTTTAACAGATTAACAGACTTTAACAGACAAGGGCTATTAAACTGTTTTTAATTTAGTGAAATATAAGCTGTGATTTCATTATACATAAAGGTCAGTTTACAGAGAGATCTGTTTGGTTTGTTCTATGAATAACAATGCCATAGAGCCAACCTAACCCTGACAAAAGAAACGTTGAACACTCATTCTCTTTCATATTTTTCATGGTACAGTGTAATATGGTGCTAAATATCTGTCTTTTTTTGACATCTTATTTGACTATTATGAGAGACCTATAAAAGACGTCTTAGGGTGCGTGGAAAATAGGCACATTTGATACTTCAAATTTTCATACTCGCTTCATGTATACTCAAAAGTGAAAAAACGTTCACTATCGCCATTTAGAATTCTTACAAAGGGGTTAGTTTAAACGAATCCAAGGATATTTAAAAATAGAATCCCGCGATTATTTCTGTCGAAGGCCTCCACCAGCTGGCCTCTTCTTTTGATCACACTGAATCTTTTGAAACTTTGATCGCATTGAAATATTTTTGCTGGTCAATTTTGGATGGGTGAGCGGTTTATGGCCCGAAAAAGAACGAGCAACACGAAAGACAATCCCGCAATATACTGTCAGGGTTTTCTAAAACATTACAAAGGAAACATATACAAAATGTCTTCCTCTGGACTAAATAAATGACACTGCGGGCGGCAAATAAACGGTTCGTCTCCGAATATGTATATGTTACGAGTGAGTTATACCTGAACCAAAAGCATCCCAGGTGCTGGCGGTTTTCTGACCCGAAGCACGCAGTGTTCATTTTTTACTAAATGTCGCCAGGGGTATCTGGGACGGTCTTCACCTGGGCTTCCCTCAAAGGCACAGCTTATCTTGTCGTCACTCAACCCCCTCCTCCTCCCCTCCCCCCTCCCCACATCCAGACACATAATATGGGTCATGCGATGCGGACTGCCACTTGGACTAAGCCACATATAATTATATATGAAGTGTTTGGGTTCGTGAGGTATTTGGGACGCCACGCCAAGTTACTTCAAGGCCCAATATTATCTCCAAGGTATTGTTTTGGTTTCATTATAACTTTTATTTCGCAGTTAAAACACAGACAGGGCCTAAAGAAAATGTATCTTGCTGAGGTACATCAAAACACGCATTATTGTTTCAAAGAACACTGACAGGGGCGGATCCAGGGTGGGGAGGGGGGGTGGTTACCCGGCCCCGGCTCAACCTTTTAGGGCCTAAATTTATACCATTTCACATATGAAAACCCAAACCAGCCCCCCCCCCCATTCCTATCCAGATTTTCTAGACTCGCCCCTGACTGATATCAAACATTTATAGTTCAATGATTTGTCTAATCCAGGGGTATAACAAACAATTAAAGGGAACCGCCAGTCCGGCCTCTAACGCTTCTTTACCGATTCATATAATACCCAATTGTCTATCCTCCAAATTACAGAATTTTTCGTTCTATCTGTAGTTTACAATAAAATTTAGAAGTGACCGGCAGGCACAATTTCGCCGCCTACCCAGGCGGCAGCCCTTTTTGGAGGCGTGTCCGCGATGGACCAATCAGGAGGCGATACTCTAATTAGCGTGATAATCGCTAATATAAATAGCTGCGATTCTAACTCCAATCATGGCATCGTTGCAGAGTCAATCATCGCAAGACGTATATAAATTTGTTTGGACGGTACTTTTTCATGAAACGCTAAGATCTTGCGCTACTGCGCGCCTTGGAACTGCCGCTGTTCATCTGTAAGTCGCGGCCCTGATCTCTCTCTCCGCGAGTTATAACGTAAGGCACCTCGTGAATAGTCACAATATGCGTCACTGCTCCCGGCCAAATGGCGCTCTGCTTGACATTGCTGGGGGCGGGTTGCCTTAATTTTTTTCTCCTTACCAGTCGGCCGAAACGAAGCGTTAACACTTGCCAATTTAATTTTAAGATGTAAACTTTCGGTTCAGATCGCGATTAAATTAAGTTGGACACCAGCTTTAAGCAAAACGTTTACCCTTCAGTATAAACAGATATATACATTAACATCGAATGGGATGACACGATTACCATTAGGGTTAGTGACGATATGACGACCTTTCCCGAATGATGCTATATATAGGTGTATTAATATCTTTTATATAACGCTTACAAGGAAGAAAATAACAAACGGTGTCTTCTATAGCTTTCGCCATGCTTTACAATTAACCTGGTTAATCTTTTATATATATTATTCCATTATTAGGCGAGGGCTTCTTGTGACCAGAGGTTATGTGGGGAATGTACTACGCGGTTACTGGTGTGACCCATTCTTCTTGCCGCCATTGCCTTTCGCCTCCAGCCGTTGTTGTTCCGTTGTTTGTGGCTGGTGGCTGGTGGCGCCTGCACGAGACGGTGGCGCCTGCACGAGACGGTGGCGCCTGCACGAGGCGATGGCGTCTGTACGAGGCGGTGGCGCCTGCACGAGGCGGTGGTGCCTGTACGAGACGGTGGCGCCTGTACGAGGCGGTGGTGCCTGTACGAGACGGTGGTGCCTGCACGAGGCGATGGTGCCTGTACGAGACGGTGGTGCCTGCACGAGGCGATGGCGTCTGTACGAGGCGGTGGCGCCTGCACGAGGCGGTGGTGCCTGTACGAGACGGTGGCGCCTGTACGAGGCGGTGGTGCCTGTACGAGGCGGTGGTGCCTGTACGAGACGGTGGCGCCTGTACGAGGCGGTGGTGCCTGTACGAGGCGGTGGTGCCTGTACGAGACGGTGGCGCCTGTACGAGGCGGTGGTGCCTGTACGAGGCGGTGGTGCCTGTACGAGGCGGTGGTGCCTGTACGAGACGGTGGTGCCTGTACGAGGCGGTGGCGCCTGCACGAGGCGGTGGCGCCTGTACAAGACGGTGGCGCCTGCACGAGGCGATGGCGCCTGTACGAGGCGGTGGCGCCTGCACGAGGCGATGGTGCCTGTACAAGACGGTGGCGCCTGTACGAGGCGGTGGGGCCTGAACGAGGCGGTGGTGCCTGTACGAGGCGGTGGTGCCTGTACGAGACGGTGGTGCCTGTACGAGGCGGTGGCGCCTGCACGAGGCGGTGGTGCCTGTACGAGGCGGTGGCGCCTGTACGAGACGGTGGTGCCTGTACGAGGCGGTGGTGCCTGTAAGAGACGGTGGTGCCTGTACGAGACGGTGGCGCCTGTACGAGACGGTGGCGCCTGTACGAGGCGGTGGTGCCTGCACCAGACGGTGGCGCCTGCACGAGACGATGGTGCCTGTACGAGACGGTGGCGCCTGTACGAGGCGGTGGTGTCTGCACGAGACGGTGGTGCCTGTACGAGGCGGTGGTGCCTGCACGAGACGGTGGTGCCTGTACGAGGCGGTGGCGCCTGTACGAGACGGTGGTGCCTGTACGAGACGGTGGTGCCTGTACGAGACGGTGGTGCCTGTACGAGACGATGGCGCCTGTACGAGGCGGTGGCGCCTGTACGAGACGGTGGTGCCTGTACGAGACGATGGTGCCTGCACGAGGCGGTGGTGCCTGTACGAGGCGGTGGTGCCTGTACGAGGCGGTGGTGCCTGTACGAGGCGGTGGCGCCTGTACGAGACGGTGGTGCCTGTACGAGACGGTGGTGCCTGTACGAGACGGTGGTGCCTGTACGAGACGATGGCGCCTGTACGAGGCGGTGGCGCCTGTACGAGACGGTGGTGCCTGTACGAGACGATGGTGCCTGCACGAGGCGGTGGTGCCTGTACGAGGCGGTGGTGCCTGTACGAGGCGGTGGTGCCTGTACGAGGCGGTGGCGCCTGTAAGAGGCGGTGGTGTCTGTACGAGGCGGTGGCGCCTGTACGAGGCGGTGGTGCCTGTACGAGGCGGTGGCGCCTGTACGAGACGGTGGTGCCTGCACGAGACGGTGGCGCCTGTACGAGACGGTGGCGCCTGCACCAGACGGTGGTGCCTGTACGAGGCGGTGGAGCCTGTACGAGACGGTGGCGCCTGTACGAGACGGTGGTGCCTGCACCAGACGGTGGCGCCTGCACGAGGCGCCCAGTCTTTACGTATCGCTGACATCACGCAAGTCGAGATGTGGGTCGATGTTTACGAAGGGAGGGGGGGGAGGGGTAGGGAGGGAAACATCGGGATTTGATGGACAGCATCATAGGATCTGGAAGCGATCCAGACACTTAGGAAAGGTTGCCCGATATTTAGATCCATACAGCTGCGTTATTAAGTCACGTGGTCGCGTCAAGTGGCGTATGTCGGCTGCTTACTGACGTCGACGGCCGACAAAATAGACCTGTTAGCATCGCTCATCAGATGGTGTGCTCTAGAGTTTGACAGCTGCGGTACTTGCCGGGGCATGAGGGTGGGGGGTCGGGTAGGTCGAGGGCGCTGGGGAAATATGGGGGAGCGAGGGAGGAGGGCATCCGCCCACCCGCGAAGTCGGTGTGCACTCTTGAACGGTGTGCTGAATCGCAGGCCATGCAAAAGGTTCACAAAGTCGAATCCATGATAATTGTTTTTACAGCCCTTTATTTCTTTATCAATGGTCAATGTGTAAGACTTTTAGTGCAATCCAACCCATAACACAACACAATGCGGGCGAGATGAAAGATGTTGTACGTGCTATGTGACTAAAATATTATTCCTGGTATACATTATTCCATATTGACAGTCACACCATACTCTGTGTCTATAGCAACCAGCCGTATACACAAATAAAGCAACATATTAAAGAACCGCATACAGTCTCAACTAGTATGCAAATATTACACAAGTGCGAACATAACACCTGATAGATATGTTCGACCAATGTCAAGGTCGTAGGGGAAGCTGGGTGGCCAGATGTGCCTGACACGTGGTACGTTGTGCCACACGTTGCGGCAAAGCTCCGTTTTTGCTCCATACAGTTGCACATGGCATAGTTTCCTCACGACAAAAGGCCAACAGCAGCCACTGTCAGCAGCAACAAAAACACATGCAGCAAAAGTGCACTGCGACATATATGTATATATCGGCGAGTCGTTAATGTTTGATCTATGTGTATTTGGCAGGACAGGTTTATGTAGAAACATTATATTGAATTCTGTGTCCGGAACCCAGCGTTTCGCGATCGATTCGACTCGACTCGAGGCGAGGACCAGAATCTCCCCACTCCATGGCCTCGGCTTGAACGTCGTCTTTCACTACAAGGTTTACCAACCGAGGATAGACTCAACACAGATCTGTTTTATTTATATCATCACATTTTATCCAGTAAAAATCCGTTGAGCCATTGAACACGGTCCCACCTTCGAGCAATAATATTTATTCTCTGTAAGGAATATGCATTGATTTAATATAGAAATTGTAAACACTCCAGGCTATGATGCAACCGTCTCTGCCTTTCATTCGTATCAAATTCGCGTCAACACGTGACTCTCGGCCGACCGCCCCGTCAGCAAAAACTGCCAGATGGGAATGGAGGGAGGAAGACAAACGGTAGTTTTACCGGATTCCGACCATTCACTGCGGTCCTATTCTGCGGCCTCTCCGGGGCTGACTTGGGTATGGGATCGCCTTGATGTTCACTTGATCAGCAGAGACCTCTCGCGGTGTTAGTAAGGACGTGACACTAACAGGCAGTGACGCGTGGGTGGCCTACGCGCCACATCCTGGTCCTAGTGCTACCCGCCGTGCCGTGGGAGGGCGCCACGTACAACCACGGCGTGGCATGACACTCTTCATTAGCCGAGGGCATGGGTGATCCATCTATGTGGTGGTACTGCAATACCACGCGGCAATAGTACCCGGGGATATAATTTCAGACATGTTTACATACACATAGTACGCTGACGTGGTACACACGTGGTACACACGTGGTACACACGAGGTACACGCGCGACACATACAAGTGGCACACACAAATGGCACATCCCGTGGTGCACACACGTCCTGCTCTCACACGGTAGATCTATTGTCTAAATCGGTGTTTTAGGCCGCACTTGTGTACACACAAAGACTAAAATGGAACTGCCGGAACGGTCACGGATGCACGGATGAAACATTCCCCAGATTAAGCCATCAGAATCGGGTTTGGACCCAAGACCTATTGATCTGCGGTCTAATGTGCTAACCACGACACCGTGGTACATTCACGAGGTTCAGGCTCAGGCGCGAGAGAAGGACGAGGAAGGAGGACACCGACTATACCGCCGCTACCTCTGAACGGTGATTTACTGGCTTGGGATGGCGCCTGATGAATTACCTCATTAACTCACCGATATTCCCAGCCATATAGCCGTACAAGCATAGTTTTATGGCGCAGGCTCATCTTTTTTGGCATTCTATTTTTGATTTAGATGGTCATTGACAGTGCGTCGGTTCAGTAGTCAATAAACTGCACACCATCCTATTACTACTTCAGATACTCTGTACACAAAGCCCTATGGATATCCATTACTTGTAATACCTATTTAACGCTAAACAAATATCCTTAACTAAACTAAGGGGAAAGTCTACACCAGGTTTCCCCTGTGAAAAAACACATAAATGCCCGCTCAGCAAATGCATTTTTAGCATCAGGAAATGCCAAAGTTTCTGTTTTGATCGCTTTGGCCACCTCAGAGCCTAACGGCACGTGGATCAGCGGTTCGAGCCCCGCTGTTGCCATGTCTGTGTGGTCTCAGGATAAAGATGCCATGTCCTACTTGGCAAAGAGTAGGGGATTACCCCCGGGGACATGGCTCCACTCTACCTTCCTGCTCTCATTGACGCGATATGACCAAAAGTGGTTAATGCGTCGTCAATATGTAACCAAACAAACTTTCAGTTAACATCCCGTTAAGATTATGATTGTCACCACCGTTACGATCTCGCGAGGCTGTGGCGGACGGACGTTCCCCTTTACGTAACTTAGGACATGATTATACATACGGGTCTCTAGCACATGAGCATTCGTGTAATTGAGTTTTGTCTAGACTATCGACCGCAAGTCGCTCTCCCACATGTCGCCCGTCAAGAGGAATCACCTCCTGGACAGCAGATAATTGAGTAACAAGTGAACTTATCACTCTCTGCCTTCGCCAAACTCCGCCAGGGGGCTAGACTACGTGGAAGTGTTTCAGCGGGTCTCAAGTGGCGCCGCGGCACGGGAAGCGTGTAATTTATCATGTGAGGTCAGAAACCGGAGTGTCGAGGACATCCGGCGACTAATATTGTCACTTAATGTTCATTTCATACTACATCGATTCCCATGTCATGATATGTCAATTTCATGACATGGTAATTTCATAATTTTTCTATTTCATGCTTTGTCCGCTTTTTAAGACCTCCATTTCCTGATGTGTCCACTTCACATAAGATCTCCATTTCCTGATGTGTCCACTTCACATAAGATCTCTATTTCCTGGTGTGTGCACTTCATACGATCTTTATTTGACGACACGGCCAGTGGTGCCGTCCATTTCAGAACCCTGGAATCAAAAGGCAGAATCCGGTAATGTGTCCAGTGACACGTGCGCGACAATGCGAGACTCTGGAGCTGTTAGTTCGCCAATATATCGACGTCACAGGAAAGAGACAGATTGTGTCTTGGTTACTTTGGTATCTATACCGCTTCTGTCGTCTAATGCAGTGACTGAAAGGGACTGAACAGTAACTATAAATACCTATGTTACGCCTACCGTTACAATAAAAATGATAAGGAGGAATAGAGCATGTTTTTCCAGGTCCAAACTAATTGGATCGGTGGTGCGAGCCCCGCTGTGGCCATGTCTGTGTGGCCGCAAGATAAATATCCCATGTCCTTGTTCGCAAAGAGTAGGAAATTATCCCGGGAACATGGCTCCACGCTCCCTTCCTTCTCCCATTGACGCGATATGACCAAAAGTGGTTAAAGCGCCCTGGATGGCTGGGTGGGTGAGTGGATGGCTGGGTGGGTGAGTGGATGGCTGGGTGGGTGAGTGGATGGCTGGGTGGGTGGGTGAGTGGATGGGTGGGTGGGTGGGTGAGTGGATGGCTGGGTGGGTGAGTGGGTGGCTGGGTGGGTGAGTGGGTGGCTGGGTGGGTGTGGATGGCTGGGTGGGTGAGTGGAGGGCTGGGTGGGTGAGTGGATGGCCGGGTGGGTGAATGGATGGCTGGGTGGGTGAGTGGGTGGCTGGGTGGGTGGGTGAGTGGATGGCTGGGTGGGTGAGTGGATGGCTGGGTGGGTGAGTGGATGGCTGGGTGGGTGAGTGGATGGCTGGGTGGGTGACTGGAGGGCTGGGTGGGTTAGTGGATGGCTGGGTGGGTGAGTGGATGGCTGGGTGCGTGAGTGGGTGGCTGGGTGGGTGGGTGAGTGAATGGCTGTGTGGGTGAGTGGATGGCTGGGTGGGTGAGTGGGTGGCTGGGTGGGTGAGTGGATGGCTGGGTGGGTGAGTGGGTGGCTGGGTGGGTGAGTGGATGCCTGGGTGGCTGGGTGAGTCGATGGGTGGCTGAGTGGATGGCTGGGTGGGTGAGTGGGTGGCTGGGTAGGTGAGTGGGTAGCTGGGTGGGTGAGTGGATGGCAGGGTGGGTGAGTGGATGGCCGGGTGGGTGAGTCGCTGGGTGGGTGGGTGAGTGGATGGCTGGGTGGGTGAGTGGATGGCTGGGTGGGTGAGTGGATGGCTGGGTGGGTGAGTGGATGGCAGGGTGGGTGAGTGGAGGGCAGGGTGGGTGAGTGGATGGCTGGGTAGGTGAGTGGATGCCTGGGTGGCTGGGTGAGTCGATGGGTGGCTGAGTGGATGGCTGGGTGGGTGAGTGGATGCCTGGGTGGCTGGGTGAGTCGATGGGTGGCTGAGTGGATGGCTGGGTGGGTGAGTGGATGGCTGGGTGGGTGAGTGGATGGCTGGGTGGGTGAGTGGCTGGGTGGGTGGGTGAGTGGATGGCTGGGTGGGTGAGTGGATGGCTGGGTGGGTGAGTGCATGGCTGGGTAGGTGAGAGGGTGGCTGGGTGGGTGAGTGGATGGCTGGGTGGGTTAGTGGATGGCTTGGTGGGTGGGTGAGTGGATGGCAGGGTGGGTGAGTGGATGGCTGGGTGGGTGAGTGGATGGCTTGCGCCACATCTCGTCGCAAATGGATTAAACCGGGTACAACAAAACTAACTGGAGTTGTCACATAAAGGAAACTCAGGTGTGTATCGGCTTGAACTTCGACTTCCACTTCGACGAAACCGCGAGTTTGTACTTTCGCTTAGACCATTACCACTACTAATTAATTATACGATATTATTTATATATAAAATCTGGGTGGGTAAAAGCTGGGTGGGTGGGTGAGTGGATGGCTGGGTGGGTGAGTGGATGGCTGGGTGGGTGAGTGGATGGCTGGGTGGGTGAGTGGATGGCTGGGTGGGTGACTGGAGGGCTGGGTGGGTGAGTGGATGGCTGGGTGGGTGAGTGGATGGCTGGGTGGGTGAGTGGAGGGCTGGGTGGGTGAGTGGATGGCCGGGTGGGTGAATGGATGGCTGGGTGGGTGAGTGGGTGGCTGGGTGGGTGGGTGAGTGGATGGCTGGGTGGGTGAGTGGATGGCTGGGTGGGTGAGTGGATGGCTGGGTGGGTGAGTGGATGGCTGGGTGGGTGACTGGAGGGCTGGGTGGGTTAGTAGATGGCTGGGTGGGTGAGTGGATGGCTGGGTGGGTGAGTGGGTGGCTGGGTGGGTGGGTGAGTGAATGGCTGGGTGGCTGAGTGGATGGCTGGGTGGGTGAGTGGGTGGCTGGGTAGGTGAGTGGGTAGCTGGGTGGGTGAGTGGATGGCTGGGTGGGTGAGTGGATGGCCGGGTGGGTGAGTGGCTGGGTGGGTGGGTGAGTGGATGGCTGGGTGGGTGAGTGGATGGCTGGGTGGGTGAGTGGATGGCTGGGTGGGTGAGTGGATGGCAGGGTGGGTGAGTGGAGGGCAGGGTGGGTGAGTGGATGGCTGGGTAGGTGAGTGGATGCCTGGGTGGCTGGGTGAGTCGATGGGTGGCTGAGTGGATGGCTGGGTGGCTGAGTGGATGGCTGGGTGGGTGAGTGGATGGCTGGGTGGGTGAGTGGATGGCTGGGTGGGTGAGTGGCTGGGTGGGTGGGTGAGTGGATGGCTGGGTGGGTGAGTGGATGGCTGGGTGGGTGAGTGCATGGCTGGGTAAGTGAGAGGGTGGCTGGGTGGGTGAGTGGATGGCTGGGTGGGTTAGTGGATGGCTTGGTGGGTGGGTGAGTGGATGGCAGGGTGGGTGAGTGGATGGCTGGGTGGGTGAGTGGATGGCTTGCGCCACATCTCGTCGCAAATGGATTAAACCGGGTACAACAAAACTAACTGGAGTTGTCACATAAAGGAAACTCAGGTGTGTATCGGCTTGAACTTCGACTTCCACTTCGACGAAACCGCGAGTTTGTACTTTCGCTTAGACCATTACCACTACTAATTAATTATACGATATTATTTATATATAAAATCTGGGTGGGTAAAAGCTGGGTGGGTGGGTGAGTGGATGGCTGGGTGGGTGAGTGGATGGCTGGGTGGGTGAGTGGATGGCTGGGTGGGTGAGTGGATGGCTGGGTGGGTGACTGGAGGGCTGGGTGGGTGAGTGGATGGCTGGGTGGGTGAGTGGATGGCTGGGTGGGTGAGTGGGTGGCTGGGTGGGTGGGTGAGTGGATGGCTGTGTGGGTGAGTGGATGGCTGGGTGGGTGAGTGGATGGCTGGGTGGGTGAGTGGCTGGGTGGGTGGGTGAGTGGATGGCTGGGTGGGTGAGTGGATGGCTGGGTGGGTGAGTGCATGGCTGGGTAGGTGAGTGGGTGGCTGGGTGGGTGAGTGGATGGCTGGGTGGGTTAGTGGATGGCTTGGTGGGTGGGTGAGTGGATGGCAGGGTGGGTGAGTGGATGGCTGGGTGGGTGAGTGGATGGCTTGCGCCACATCTCGTCGCAAATGGATTAAACCGGGTACAACAAAACTAACTGGAGTTGTCGCATAAAGGAAACTCAGGTGTGTATCGGCTTGAACTTCGACTTCCACTTCGACGAAACCGCGAGTTTGTACTTTCGCTTAGACCATTACCACTACTAATTAATTATACGATATTATTTATATATAAAATCTGGGTGGGTAAAAGCTGGGTGGGTGGGTGAGTGGATGGCTGGGTGGGTGAGTGGATGGCTGGGTGGGTGAGTGGATGGCTGGGTGGGTGAGTGGATGGCTGGGTGGGTGACTGGAGGGCTGGGTGGGTGAGTGGATGGCTGGGTGGGTGAGTGGATGGCTGGGTGGGTGAGTGGGTGGCTGGGTGGGTGGGTGAGTGGATGGCTGTGTGGGTGAGTGGATGGCTGGGTGGGTGAGTGGATGGCTGGGTGGGTGAGTGGCTGGGTGGGTGGGTGAGTGGATGGCTGGGTGGGTGAGTGGATGGCTGGGTGGGTGAGTGCATGGCTGGGTAGGTGAGTGGGTGGCTGGGTGGGTGAGTGGATGGCTGGGTGGGTTAGTGGATGGCTTGGTGGGTGGGTGAGTGGATGGCAGGGTGGGTGAGTGGATGGCTGGGTGGGTGAGTGGATGGCTTGCGCCACATCTCGTCGCAAATGGATTAAACCGGGTACAACAAAACTAACTGGAGTTGTCGCATAAAGGAAACTCAGGTGTGTATCGGCTTGAACTTCGTGGGGCTAAACAAACTGTCCCATTTGATTCCATGTAATTAAACAGCAACATCGAACGTCGACAAAAGGTTCAATATTGACAGACGCATGTATAAGGATGCGAATGTTTAAATGATTTTGTTTTATTATTTAGATTTCCCAAACGTGCCAGTGGCATCACACAACGGCTTAACATAATCCTCCCGGGAATACACGGAACTGTTTGGCTCCGGCGGAAGCTGACATAATAAGACACGTGCCTCGGTCGAATATGTCTCTCCAAGGAGGGTTTATCAATGCTCGCTGGGCCGTGAAATGGACGCTCCTGTCGCCCCCGCGCCCTGTGGGATATGGGCTTAACCGCCGAGCCCTATCTATAGCCCTATATTGATCTTCCCAGCTGCCGCCCCCTAATTGGCATTGTGGGAGAAGTGGAGCGCTCGGCACCCGCCGCTGTTACGTCTCCCTTCATCTGCACCTTCCTGAGAGACACATGATGCGGGTAACCCATTTATCCCCGGTATGAAATATTTAGGGGGCAGCAGTTCACACCTGTACCGCTGCCCCGACTAGACAGAGCGGCCGCAGTATGTATATATGTATGAGTCTCGGCGGGGCGGTGGATGTACCTGTAACGGAGTTGTGTGCAAGGTGGGCTGTGATTGTCTTGTGCGAGATCACACCCTGGTTTCCAACAGTTAACGCTGAAGTTCTATTTAGATTAGATCGGGGGTTTAACAGCACTTTCAGCCTGTAAGGCCGAGGCGCGTCGGTTCGAATGCCACCTGTGCAATTATCCATGTTTTGTCCGAAAAGAGTAAGATTCTGCCCCCAGCACACGGCTCATTCTGCATCGATCCGCCTCACTGTCGGCGTAAGACACTGGAGGTAACAAGAACACATACCCCTGAAATTGATCGTGAAGGGGGGGTGGAGTGTGAGGTGTGGGGTGTGGTTGGGTGTGGGTGTGTGTTGATGTGGGGTGTGGAGTGTGCGTGAACATAGGTTGTGTGGGGGGTGTGGCGGGTGTGTGTGGGGGGGGGGGGTGTAAGGTGCGGGTGTAACATGCATGTGGCGTGTGCGTGGAGTGTGGGGTGGGTGGGAGGGTATGAGGTGGGTTGTGTCTGGTATGTGTGGGATGTGAATTGTGTGTGGGGTGTGGAGTGCTGAGTGTGGGTATGGGTGTGTCGGTGTGGGGTGTGGGATGTGGGTGGTGTGTTTGTGCGATGTGTGTGTGGGTGTGGGGTGTGTGGGATGCGAATCATGTGTGGAGTGTGGAGTGTGGGTATGAGTGTGGAGTGTGGGGTGTGGGGGGTGGGAGGTATGGGGTGTGGGGTGTGGGGTGTGGGGTGTGGGGTATGGGTGTGTCGGTGTGGGGTGTGGGGTGTGGGGGTGGGGGGTGTGGGTCTTGGGGCGTGTACCCTTGTGGTCGCCAGGCGGTGTTTTACCGCCTCGCTTGCCCCGGTCCTTCAATGGCTGCTGATGACGCGTTGGCGTGAATGCCACTCCGGGCGGAAGTCTGGGAGCGTCAAAACTATGTCCTGTGTCGTGCAAAACTACCGCCGAAATAAATTGCGTTCTTAGATTTTACCCGGAAGCCCCGAAAGAACCACGCGTGAATACTGCCGCAGAGCTTCCCCACGTCAACTCAGGTTGTCCCTGTCAGCTGACATGTACAGTCGTGACAAGTAATGCCGAAGGGAACCGCTAAAAAACTGTCTCACATATGATTTATTTCTTGCGTAAGGGACCATATGATATGAGAATTCGCCATGCTTATTCATTTATACGTGTCGCGCATGGAAATGTTTGACATGGGGATGAAAAATGGTGGTAGTGGTCGATGGAAGAGGGCCAGGGGGAAGGGTTTGGTGGGGGGGGGGGGGCACCAGCGGCGTGAGAAAGAGTGACCGCTGGGGGTAAACGATGTAGGGGTGGGGTGGCAAACATATGCAGTACGGTGTGGATATTATTGATGTATAATATTGATATTTGAGGTTATTCATAGTTGCGCTTCCAACTGAAAAGATGATAGTGGTAAATTATTTGTATCTGCTCACGTATCTCCCAGATAAAGAGGGATATACCACATAATGACACTTTAACGTGTACCACTAGAGGTGGCTCGTTCAGTTCTTATCTGTACCCCACGAGCGTTCACCTGAAAATATTAGCTGACCGCAAAACTGGAGAGGTGGACAATTACTCAATTCAGAATTTGTTATACTGGATGCGACCACGTCACAATTATTTGATTATACTTTAATCATTCAGATGCCACATTCCGGTCACCAAGTACATTCCTCCCCGTCGGCACCCTGGAGGGTAGTCATTGTAATCAAGGCGTGCCATTGTTCCTGGGGAGAACCCTGCGGAAGTAGGAAAAAGCGCCCCCCCCCCCCGCCCCCCCCCCCTCCCCACCCCCTCCGCCATAGAGGACGCCACTATTTTTCTTTCTCCGGGAGAAGAGGGGAGCTGACAGTGACGAGTGCGACACGTGACCGTCATGGCCGCCTACGACAGACCGACGTGACCATGTACAATTCCCAGCGTTTCTGACAAGAATTCACGTTATCTGCATATTCCAGGTTGATGTGAAAACTGATATTACTGAGCTTGCATGATTCAGAAAATGTTGTGACAAAACTCAAATAAGCGATTTGGAGCTATGTTCAAAAAAAGTATAGGGCGTGACACGAAAGTGAAGGAAAATTGAATGCTTAGTTGGCACAGAAAGGGGGCAAAACATTGATTGTAAGACTTCAGTTCAGATGTTGGGCCCATAAATCAGGCGTGCATCAGGTTTCTAATCCAATATCAGTGACGGGTTATCCGGTTTTCACTAAGCAAGTTTCAGATGAACGAGTTCCCAGTGACCTATTGCCCGGTAAGCGAACTGTAAGCTAAATAGGAAAGACGTTTCAATCAGATTTATTACACCGGCCGCTCGGTCCGGCCTGGCAACAGATAGTCACATGATCATAAACAATAAAAAAAATCTTCTCATTTGGCTGCCGTAAATAACAGATCCTGTTGCATGTAGGGGTTTACCATCTCTGGCACTTGCTCCGCAATTAATATCCAGCAGTTAATGTGTATTCGCAATATACAAAATGAGAGTAGGCAAGTTCAGCAGCTAAATCCAAAATGGCCAAGATTTTGCTATATAGCTCTAGATGCTATACACCTATTTCATAAATAAGCATTTCTAGTAATATTAGTACTTCTATTATTGCTACTTCTATTTTTATTGTACTTCCAGCTATTATTATCATAGTACTTATATTATTAGTAATGTTGTACTTCCTTCCATCATTATTATTGTACTTCATTCTATTATTATCATTATAATACCACCTTCTATTATTTTTACAGTACTTCTGATATTATTTTTGAATCAAGGATCTCTTAATGACACATGATTCTAATTCATTTCAAGGTTAATTCATCAAGTTCAAGGTCAAGAACAGATCAGTAACTTCTCATTTGAAGACCTCAACACCGTATTGGCTATAAGTAGCAAATAAATGTGTCAGCTGACACTTGGCATGGATTGACTTATCGGCTACCTATCATACCCAGCTGGCGTCCGAAATTCCCTGGCTCCAGCCAAAACGTAGCTGAGTGCATCTATTAGATTGTTCGGGAACACTTGTCATAGAACCTTGGAGGCTTCTCAAACTGCAACCAATATAAATTGCAAACCTGCCAGGTAACGCGGGCAGATGCCAATAATAATAATATTGAGATACAATCAATACGTCGACAAGGCTACACTGATAAAACCGATACCACACTAATGTCGGTCTTGAGATGCTAAAACTATGATAAAGCCAACGCAGTGGTAACTTTAACACTAGGACAGGCTAGGTTGGTAATTTCAATATCTGTTATGAGGCCAAAACTGACCAGATTGATATCATTCAGCCAAAACTGACCAGATGGATGTCATTCAGCCAAAACTGTGCTGGGTCGGACCCAGGGAGGAGGGGGTGGGGGGTCCAGGGGGTCCAGGGGGTCCGCCCCACCCCACCCCCTTTAAGAAGAATACCGTTTTTCAATGCAAAATTTAGGCCATCTAAGGGGTGGAACCTCCACCCCCCATCCCCCTTTTTTGAGGAAGAGCTCTATTTGAGGCTGCGTAAGTTTCTCAAGTTTTCAGTGAACTCCCCCGGGTCGTCAAAAAAAATGGTAGACGCACAATTTTGTTGAGAGTCCCCCTCCCCCGTCCCCGTTTTCGCCCCTACTGAGGTAAGGTCAGTACTGTCATGACTCAGCCACCATTTTGGTCATGTCACTGTTGAGATAAGACACACACTGGGGTTATTGCAATAATGTCAATACGGAGATAGGCCAACGACTTCATAGAGCTGTCGGCAGCAGGTTTTGCGCGAAGCACCGTGGCGATAATGAGGGATTCCGGGAAATGTCAGCTTCAAGTTGCTTGACAAAACGCGTGTTTGGTACCCTTTAGCGCGTCAGGCCGTGGCTGCCAGGCCACCGTCGGGCCGTGGCTGCCAGGCCACCGTCAGGCCGTGGCTGCGAGGCCACCGTCAGGCCGTGACTGCCAGGCCACCGTCAGGACGTGGCTGCCAGGCCACCGTCAGGCCGTGGCTGCCAGGCCACCGTCAACGCAGGTCTGCCAGGCCACCGTCAGGCCGTGGCTGCCAGGCCACCGTCAGGCCGTGGCTGCCAGGCCACCGTCAGGCCGTGGCTGCCAGGCCACTGTCAACGCAGGTCTGCCAGGTCACCGTCAGCGCGTGTGTTTCAGGCCACCGTCAGGCCGTGTGGC
Organism: Arenicola marina; assembly: GCA_964019135.1. Classification (NCBI taxonomy): domain Eukaryota; kingdom Metazoa; phylum Annelida; class Polychaeta; family Arenicolidae; genus Arenicola; species Arenicola marina. Next base: position 25,571,133 of record OZ025249.1, read on the forward strand.
TGCCAGGCCACCGTCAGGCTGTGGCTGCCAGGCCACCGTCAGGCCTTGTCTATCAGACCACCGTCAGCGCGTGTCTGTCAGGCCACCGTCAATGCGTGTCTGCCAGGCCACAGTCAGCGTGTGTCCGTCAGGCCACCTTCAGGCCGTGTCTGTCAGGCCAACGTCAGGCCGTGTCTGCCAGGCCACCGTCAGGCCGTGCCTGCCAGGCCACCGTCAGTGCGTGTCTACCAGGTCACCGTCAGCGCTTGTCTACCAGACCACCATTAGCGTAATCTGCGGATTGTTTCTTTGTGGCTGATAACTCCAAAGTATGTGTCACTTTGTTGTGTGTAGCGTTCAGCGGTAATCACGCCCTTTGCAAAATTGCATAGACCTCATACTCCATGTTTTTTTCGGCTGCACTTTTTTGTCCGTTTGATAACCAAACGCGTGTTTTAATCATGCGCCATTGGAAGGTCGTAATGTTGGAGGCAGTGGACACGCTGTTACAGAGCACGTAACGCAGCAGGCAGTAGACACGCTGTTACGGAGCACGTAACGCAGCAGGTAGAGACACGCTGTCACGTGCCACGTCACGCGGCAGGCAGTGGCCACGCTGTTACGGACCACGTAACGCTGCAGGCAGTGGACACGCTGTTACGGGACACGTAACGCAGCAGGCAGTGGACACGGTGTTACGTGGCACGTAACGCAGCAGCCAGCGGACACGCTGTTACGGACCACGTAACGCTGCAGGCAGTAGACACGCTGTTACGGACCACGTAACGCAGCAGGCAGAGGACACGCTGTTACGGAGCATGTGCAAAGAGAAGTTGATAAGCGTCCATGCTAACCGTTTTAATACCTTGGAAATATTTAGGTTTATGCCGGATTTGCACATACAAGTCACACATTAAATGGATCCAGATTCAGAACCAAATACCTATCTGTGAGACCATGTGTTATCCACAGAACTCGCACTAGAGGGCACTCGCTAATATATATACATTTAGGTATTGGAAGTGATGTTTTCGAACGACACGTATGATTGCCACTAAAAATGTCCCCGACGATGTGCAATGGCGGCGCGTCCATCCTATGGGGAGTGGTGAAGAAGCACGCTGAAGAAACATTGATGGCCTCTCTGGTCTTTGGAACAACACACACTGTTGTTCTGTTTATTTCTGTTGCAATAACGAGACGACGAGACGACGTTGTGCATCATTGTATGTTTATATTTGCATTAACCTGGTCTCGCCCTTGATACAGCACATCGCGGCGACCGTGGGCAGTGCACGGGGGGGTGGGCACCCGGGGGTGGGGGAGGCCCACCCCCCCCCCCCCATCAACTCCTCCAGATCAGTGGGGTGGGATTGTGGGAGTAGACGCGGGGTGGCCAGGGGATGGGTCGAGGCGTGGGTAGTGCATGGGTTGGCGGGGGGAAGAAGGGGGGGGGGGTGACAGGTCTTATCTGGGATGGGGTGCAGGTGAGGGAGACGAGGTAAAACGAAGGTGCCGTGGGTGGATGCGCGCAGCGAATGCGGGGGTGGGGAGCGCGGGGAGGGGGTACGTGGGGGGGAGGGCGTGGGCAGGGAGAAGGGGGGTTAGGGGGTGAACGTGGCAAGTGCACATGGAAGTGGGAGGGGGTGGTGGTGGAGGAGGCTGTGAGCGGGAGGTAGTAAATACCGCACTGTATGGCATATATGTATAATCAGGGTTCGGAGGTAGAAGTGCACATGACCGGAAAGCACCGTAAATCACCATTGTCATACTCCACAGACGTCACGTTGCATACAGGATTCAAACCCCCGGCGGTTAACGCGAGGAACGTGGCGCTAACCCAACAGGTGGCACCACTAGCAAGCAGCCAGCTAGCTACATAGGCATTATGCGAACAGCTGCTGGCCGACTAACCATTACTACCAGACCACGTGGAGTTTCACTTTTTAGCTGGTATTTTGAAGCATGTACCACTGGAAGCAACAACGGGGCGGGCCATGCAGGGGGCTGTAAGGCTATATTGATCACACGCACGGCCTGCTGCGTCATACACAGCGATGCACAACATGTAACCAGTCAGCTATTGAAGATCAGGTACGCCATGCTGGGCAATGTGCAAGCAATGTAACAACTGAAGCGAATAACGCTTTGACGCATGCAGACGGCTAGTCTGGCACCCAGTCATACCGCACGGACTCACTACTTCACACTGGTATATTTCCTGCCACCTCATATGAAACCACCAATCACTCGGTAACACAGGTACTCATCTTGGAGATTTAGACTCAGACCTTACCTGAGCCTATATCTAAATGCTGTGCACAAGTTATGTGGGCTCCAGATGTGTTGCCATGTCAGATCTGTCCGATTAGGTAGAGTCGAAACCCATTATGCAGCTCAACGTGTTATATGTCCAGGGAACACGACACCAACCCATTGGTATCCGGTAATGTTTGCCGAGGATGTTAACTTATATAAACTCCACGGCCATGTGAAACGTACACACTGCATCATATGTCATATGTCATAATTAAGAACCTATCTCTGTACTAATTGCCGAGAAGTGGTGAAATATTATTCGGACAGATCATTCCGACAAATCTGGAGCGTACAAATTCTTTAGCAGCTAACGTAGCTTTACCACAAAGAGGGCAAAATGGCGGCCTTCCGATAGATGATAATCCACGGTTGCCATGATAAAATAAAAGCCATAATATCCCGTTGTCTGAAGACCGAAATGCGTAAGCGGCTATTGGTTAAAGCTAATTACGTAATACTGCCTTCATTACAGGGAGTTATATACTCACGCTATCGTTGTAATGAGCTATTCAGTCTCTGATATCAATGTTGTTCCCAGAGTTATCTGATCGACAAACAGTGGTGGCGGGGTAGTATGAGCGGCAATGGAACTGAGGGCTAAAGTATAACTTAACTCCCAGTTATATATGATAACAATACACACTTTGTACTTTTTCTTGGCCGTAAGCTTCACAGGATGCAAGCAGGCCATATGCATTTGTATCCACAACCTTTCACGGGCACATTTCAACATGTAGAGAACATCTAACATTTAAATTGAATTCAATGCGTTGTGGTGCAGATTTCAGGTGGCCTATATATATGGCTATAAGGTAATATCAAGTGCGTCGTCACAGTGTAAACGTGTAACGTTACGTTCTATCACTTTGTACTGTGTAGCGTTACGTTATATCACATTGTACTGTGTAGCGTTACGTTATATCACATTGTACTGGGTAACGTTACGTTATATCACATTGTACACGTGTAACGTTACGCTATATCACATTGTACACGTGTAACGTTACGTTCTGTCACAGTGCACACGTGTAACGTTACGTTCTATCAGTGCACACATGTAACGTTACGTTCTCACATTGTACAAGTGTAACGTTACGTTCTCTTACATTGTACACGTGTAACGTTACGTTCTGTCATATTGTAAATGTGTAACGTTACGTTTTCTCACATTGTATTGTGTAACGTTGCGTTATATCACATTGTACACGTGTAACGTTACGTTCTATCACATTGTACACGTGTAACGTTACTTTATATCACATTGTACACGTGTAACGTTACGTTATATCACATTGTACACGTTTAACGTTATGTTATATCACATGGTACACGTGTAACGTTACGGTCTATAACAGTGTACAAGGGCAACCTTACGTTGGGTCACATTGTACACGTGTAACGTTACGTGGTGTCACATTGTAAACGCATAACGTTACGTTATATCACATTGTACAAGTGTAACGTTACGCTATATCACATTATACACGTGTAACGTTACGTTATATCACATTGTACAAGTGTAACGTTACGTTCTGTCACATTATACACGTGTAACGTTACGTTATATCACATTGTACACGTGTAACTTTACGTTATATCACATTGTACAAGTGTAACGTTACGTTCTGTCACAGTGTACACGTGTAACGTTACGTTCTCTTACATTGTACACGTGTAACGTCACGTTATATCACATTGTACAGTGTAACGTTACGTTCTGTCACAGTGCACACGTGTAACGTTACGTTCTATCAGTGCACACATGTAACGTTACGTTCTCACATTGTACAAGTGTAACGTTACGTTCTCTTACATTGTACACGTGTAACGTTACGTTCTGTCACATTGTAAACTTGTAACGTTACGTTCTGTCACATTGTAAACGTGTAACGTTACGTTTTCTCACATTGTATTGTGTAACGTTGCGTTATATCACATTGTACACGTGTAACGTTACGTTATATCACATTATACACGTGTAAAGTTACGTTATATCACATTGTACAAGTGTAACGTTACGTTCTATCACATTATACACGTGTAACGTGACGTTATATCACATTGTACACGTGTAACGTTACGATATATCACACTGTACAAGTGTAACGTTACGTTCTGTCACAGTGTACACGTGTAACGTTACGTTCTGTCACAGTGTACAAGTGTAACGTTACGTTCTCTTACATTGTACACGTGTAACGTTACGTTATATCACATTGTACACGTGTAACGTTACGTTATATCACATTGTATACGTGTAACGTTATATCACATTGTACAAGTGTAACGTTACGTTATATCACATTATACACGTGTAAAGTTACGTTATATCACATTGTACAAGTGTAACGTTACGTTCTATCACATTATACACGTGTAACGTGACGTTATATCACATTGTACACGTGTAACGTTACGATATATCACATTGTACAAGTGTAACGTTACGTTCTGTCACAGTGTACACGTGTAACGTTACGTTCTGTCACAGTGTACAAGTGTAACGTTACGTTCTCTTACATTGTACACGTGTAACGTTACGTTATATCACATTGTACACGTGTAACGTTACGTTCTATCAGTGCACACATGTAACGTTACGTTTTCTCATATTGTACACGTATAAGTTTACTTTCTATCACATGGTACTGTGTAACGTTACGTTCTATCACATTGTGAAGCCTCAAGTGCAAGTGTCTGGCACTGATTACACATTGTTTACACAGTGTTTACCGCGGCGCGTCTCACGCGATACAACTGTGATATGCTAATTTAGCACGTCGCATCGTAGATTACAAATTATATACATATCACATCGTACACTGACATTTTGACAGTAGTCATGGAACGTCATGCTGGAAACAGATTTGTTAATTGCTCTTCAGAATTAAGAGCAATGTGATTGAGATCCCAGTGACACGTGGTGCTCTATATATGTTGTCATAATTAATGGCGCGCGCGTCGATTGTCTCGCGCATGGACAAGTGTCGGGCTGACTTAATCATGACACCTAGTTCTGGGCTGTGACGTCATACACACGTGACTTGATATAGGTTCTCGGCCTCGGGGCTGCCGAGGGACTGCTCGGGGGAGCCGGGTTGGGAATCTGGCAGGAGGGGGCAGGTGCGCCTGGGGGAGGTGACGGGGGAGTGGACGGTGCGCCTCTCGCGGCGCGGGGAGCCGTGCGGGGAGAGGAGGGGGCTGCAGCTGCTGCCGTACCCCCGGGACTGCTGCTCGTTGAGGCTGCGGAAGCCCGCCCCAGGCATGGCGGCCACCGGGGTGGCCCCTCCGCTGGACGCGCCCGCCGCCCCGGCAGCCGCCGCCGCCGCCGCCGCCGTGACCGGGTCCTCGGCGGGGAAGCGGGCGACCACCTCGCGGACCCCGGCCGCCATTCCGGGGACCGTGGCCACCCCGGGGAGGGCGGCGGGGGTGCCTCCGGGGGGCCGGCCGTGCGGCTTCATGATGAGCCACACGTCCTCGTAGGCGGACGTGGAACCAGCCTCCGAGGAGGGGGACGAATTGGTGGAGGACGAGTCGCTACTGAAGAAGTGCACGGTGTCCGGCTGTGTCTCCGTGGCGGGGTCCGCAGCGGCGTTCGGAAGGGTGGTGTCCGGATCGGAGCCCATGGACACCGCTTCCCCCGGGGTCTCTTCCATGGTGTAGGCGATCCAGCCGCCGCGCGCGCGCCGCGAGGAGGGGCTGGCCTCCAGCAGCGGCCGCTCCGCCGCCGGCCGCCCGGGGGACGCCGGGGAGGGCTGGGGGTGGCGGCGGCGGCGACCCGACCGGGGGTTGTCCGACCCCCGCCCCGGGTACCCCCCCGCGGGGCCCCTGTGCACCGGAGGTGTGCTGGGTCCGCCTCGACCTCCGTACCCTTGTTTACCCCCGTCTGGGGCGCCGGCGTGGGTCTGCAGGGGGTGGTTGTACGCCTGCCTGGGGATGACCGGGGTGGGTGGTCCGAGCGGGGATGACGGGGTGGGTGGTCCGAGCGGGGATGACGGGGTGGGCGGTGCTGAGGTGGAGGGTGAGGGTGAGGGGGCGGGAGAGGGGGAGAGTGGGGCGGCGGGGGGCCGGGGATGACCCCTCCAGCTGTTACCGGGCAGCCCATTCATCCCGCCCTCTCGCCTCCCGCCGTCTTCCGCCGCATCGACCCACGACCCATCGATCGGTCTATCTATCACCGCCGGGACTTCTCCCCGCGCCCCTCCCTCACCCCCACCCCCTCCGGCCCCACCCCCTCCCCCTCCCACTGCCCCTCCCCTCTCCCAGAAACCGTCCGCCCGCTCATCCCCGTCGCTGGCCCTGCGTTCCCCCCGCGCTGCAGAGGCGCAACTTTCATCGCTGACAAGTGACTTTAAATTGAAGGGACACCTTCCGACACCCACGTGGACCCCCGCGGGGTCGGCCCACCCCAGCGGGGAGGTCGCGGGAAGGGGGGAGACGGGGCTGGTGTGACCCGAAGCGGAACGTATGCCGCCAGCCACCCCCCGCTCCCCGCCCGACCGCGGCGTGAAGGGACTTGTCGGGGTCCTGGGTTGGGGCGACGACAGCGTGTGCTCGGCTATTGCCGCCATATACTCCCCGCGGGACAATATGGAAGGGCCCAGCCCCTCGGGCCTTGCGTAGACTCCGCACCGACTGGCCTCCGACATAGAACTCGACCGGCTTCTGAAGTGACGCCCATCGACCCCTGGCGCATTGGTCAATTCCGCTGCGGTCAGTTTCCCCTCACTCTCCATGACGACGGATGTTTTACTTCCGGGTCGCCCCTCGAGGAGAGCAATAGGCCTATTATCGCTCACCCGCCCGACGCCGTTTTCGACGTGTTCGCCGCCAGGTCGCCTGGCGTTCACGGCCTGATGGGGGCTGTCGAAGAGAGGGTACCCCGCGCTCATGCGCCGGTTAGCCTTCTGCACGTTGGACAGAATATCGTTATCCTCCGTCTCGCCGTACGCGTAGGAATTGTCTCCCGACGCGCCACCCGGACGTCGCCGAGCCTCGGAGGCGATTTCCGGTATACTGTCGTTCTTCAAGGACATCCCGCCGTTACAATATCCGACTCTATCTAGCGAACTGCGCCGCGCGCTGCCGCTGCGGGGACCAGGCTGGAAGCCCAGCGCAATCTCCGGCACCGTCAGGAACTTACCCCCCGAGGTACCGGCCTGCGCCTGCGCCTGCGCCGGCGCCGGTGCCTCGGCGTCGGACGGCCCAGCGTTTGAGTTAAGGTTAGAACACGAGCTGGCGGTGCTGTTGTTGATTTTGTGCTGCGAGAGGGACATGCTGTCCCGGCTGGGGACGCGGCCCTGGCTGCTGATGGACCCCCGGGCGAAGGACAACAGCGAGAGGCGCCGCAAGGTGCTCCGCCGCCGGCCGCGCCCCTCTGCATCGGGGACCTCGCCGTCGCCCCCGGGGTTCTCCCCACCCTCCAGCGGGGGCAGCCCCACGGCGATCACCGGCAGCATGGCGTGACTCAGGTTCTTGAAGGTGTTCTTGCGCTCCATGCTCAGCTTCATCATGATGGACTTCTTGAGGTGTTTGTAGGAGTCGCGCGACGACTCCTCCTTCACGATCTGGAACTCCTGGAGGTACTTGTGTATCTGGCGGTCCTCCACCAGCTTGGCGTGCTTCCGCTTGATGTGCGAGGCGATCAGCATCACGATGGACATCCCATACACCAGCACCACGGCGATGACGTAATAACTCGCCCCCTGCGGGTCCTCGGGGTGGCCCGGGGTGCCCGGGTCCCCGTACTCCGCGGCCGGCGACCCGGCCTCCATCGAGGCCCCTACGGCAGGGGATCCCATGACCCCGGCCACCCCTGGGCCCAGGTCTAGCCCGCCCCCGGGACGGTCCTCGAACAACCCGCCGAGCAGGGAGAGGTTCTTCAGCACGATGGTCCCGGTGTAGGTCGTGTTGTCCCGACCCCTGAGGGTGACCTGGATGGCGTGCTTCAGCCCCGCGCCGCCCCCGTCCAGAGCCGCCCCCGCCATCCCCAATGGCCACGTGTCCCTACCCCAATCCCCGTCCCCTCAGTCCCACTGAAGAAACGTGGCGCAAAATCCGAAATTAGAAAGTATCAGAACCCAAATCCGTGGTATAGTATCCGTTATAGAATTTCTGTGTTGTGGCATTAAAAGTACAATTTCTGGTATTCGGGATCTGCAATCCAGGATTTAGACGTTCGGTAAATGTGGATTTCTTTCTTGTAGGGTGAGAGGGGCAAATTTGAATAGATAGTGAAGTTCAAATAGTTAGAACGGTAAAGAATCCGGATTCCCGGGGCTGTAACCCGCGGCTTGCTGTGCACCTCCCAATACGTGTCTACGCCTTAAAGCATCAACCGCTGACATTTAACGTTATCCTTTTATCCTTCTGATCTTTCTGTTATTCTATGCTGTATCATTCCGCTAATTTTGCTCCAATCCTGCGATCCAGACTGTGTGATGTCCGATATCCGTCATAAGAATCCTTGTTTCCTGGAACATCTTTCAATACTTCCAGAGCTCCCATCAGGCACAAACCGGAAACAGTTACGATGGGGTTTTTTTCAGCCTGTTCGACGCCTGTAAATACCTGGAACATGGAAGTATCCAGTTGTAAGAAATCACCGCTATGTCACAGCTGCAAACCAGACTAAAAAAGTATCCCGTTAAAACCAGCTGTTGGGCGCCATGGTAACAGCGTTCGTTCCTTAAAGCATGTAGCCCCCAAGCTCCATAATGGTGAGTTGGCCCGGCCGCCGCACCCTATCACTGCCCAGGGTGCCTTGTGGCGGTTGTGTGTGGCGGCCGCACCCTATCCCTGCCCAGGGTGCCTTGTGGCGGTTATGTGTGGGCCATTGGCAGGCGGCCCAGGGAGAAAACCGCTGCTCATGCGGCTTGATACAAGCCGCGAGGGAGCCGGCGTGGGGGGACCCTGTCTATCAGTGATTGAGTTACATCGTTCCATATCTCGCGAGCACGTGATCGTTCTTTATCATTGGCGGCCGGGAGCGGGCTGGCGTACAGTGAAGTCTGTCCCGGGGCGCTATCCGGGCAATGGCTGGCGGCTTATGAGCGGGGCTGTGTTTTCACCATTGCGTTGCCCGGTATCATATCAGCTGAGTGTCGATGGTCAACAAACACTTCATGGCTGATCAGGATTCCCTTTCGCCATCACGCCGTGGGATCTGTAAGAATAGACCAGGGACATTTATTCCGGAGTAGATCCTACAAAGTATTACAAAACGGTAAAATGCGGTTTTAGAAGTGCTGTTAAAAGGGGTGGATTACGTCATGCATTGCGCAGTGGCATTACGATAATAATGCCGTTGATGGTGTACCACTTAAAGCGGGATTATCATCACGCAATCCATGCACAGTGATATTAGCGAACGTACTTACAGACGCGGCAACCCTTCCAGAACACCATGACCCTCTCAGAACACCATAACCCTCCCAGAACACCATGACCCACCAAGAACACCATGACCTTCCCACTACACCATGACCCTCCCAGAACACCATGACCCACCAAGAACACCATGACCCTCCCAGAACACCAAGACCCTCCCAGAACACCATGACCCTCCCAGAACACCATGACCCTCCCAGAACACCATGACCCTCCCAGAACACCAAGATCTTCCCACTACACCATGACCCTCCCAGAACACCATGACCCACCAAGAAGACCAAATTACTCCTAATAAACCATGGCGTTCTGGCTACGCCACGGGTGCTCCTAGTAAACCAAGGCGCTCCGGGTACGCCACGGGTACTCCTAGCAAACTATGGAGTTCCGGGTACGCCACGGGTACTCGTAGTAAACCATCAAGTTCCGGGTACGCTCTGGGTACGCCACGGGTACTACTAGCAAACCATGGCTCTCCGGTGACGCCATGGGTACGCCACGGGTACGCCTAGGTTTAGAGTTAAACCATGACCCTCTGGGTACCCCACGGGTACGCCTGGCAAACTATGGCTCTCCGAGTACGCCACCGGTACACCTAGTAAACCATGGCGCTCCGAGTACGCCACGGGTAATCCTAGTAAACCATGGCGCTCTGGTGACGCCACGGGTACGCCATGGGTATTCCTAGGTTTTTTGAAGTTGAAACCATGGCGCTCTGGGTACGCCAAGGGTACTCCTAGTAAACCATGGTGCTCAGGGTACGCCACCGGTACTCCTGGGATTATGGTTAAGCCATGACGCTCACGGGTGGTGTCAGGTGGTGTCACCGCAGATATTTATCCAACCGTGAGAAGACAACGGCATTTTTCTCTCACCAACCTGCCGACCAACCAATAACAGCTTCCGGTGCATCGCGATGGTGACTTGCCAACGAACCAATAACATCTGCCGTTGCACTGCTCCTTAACGACGACTCGTGACGTAGCATGACGACTGCTAGAAGTGGGGATTTGGTGCGCTTGACCTTTCCCCAATGGCGGGTAATGCGGGCAGATTTCCCCCGGGGACTTGGAGCCTCGTCTGGCGGACACAATCCGGAGCCATCTACACAACGACCGCAGCTGTACGAGTCAGCACAGGTTGTCTGGACGCCGCGTCCTCCGCAGCATTGTGGTCCGGCGGTCTGCCTCGGGCCGTTTCAAATTGTAATCGATAAGGTATCCATCGCATTATCCACCCACCCCCTCACCCGCACCCCCTACCCCTCCCCCCTCTCCTCCACCCCCCCCCCCACCCCCGCCTCTGTACATCAAACACGCCTCCACCACTGCCGCCCCCATTCGTGCCTACGCCCCCGGGGTAGAAAGCGACCGGCAAAAGGTTTACTTTTTTTTTGTCAGCCTTGTACCTTTTCTTTTTTTACATAAACGCGTTGGCCTCTTAGTTACCACGGCCACGGTCGGCTTACGAGGGGACAATACACGGCCCCTGGTTATATCGGCGGAGGTACATCCATAAAATACACCTTACATAAATCACGAAATGCTTCGTTTACGCAAACAACGGATCAGCAGCAAGGCTGTGGGCCTTGCGGTGGGGATACCGTCGCTGAATGGCGGGCGGTGTGGGCGGGGATTAAGCCATCCCGGCATGATCCACCGGGTGGGGCAAGCGAACCCCCGCTACTTGACCGCCCAGGTTTTGCTGTTTAAATAAGGAAGCATACGTGCCTATAACTATGGGAAGTTGAACACAGACGCCATTGACGACCGATGGCGGTGATGGCGGTGGTCAATTAACACGCAGTCACCTCCCGGGCTTACCATAAAGAGATATCCGACAGCACTCACACGTGACGACTGACATGTGGCTCTATCCTGCGGCCTGGAGAGGAAGCGACTGACTGCCGCCACGGACAGGTGACTCGGGAGACAACTGACTGCCGGGGCAGGGACCGCCCCGTCAAGCTGGGGGGCTGGCTTGCTGGCCGCCTGGCTGCCTGATCATCCCTCTCTCTCTCTCCTCTCACCCTCTCTCGCCGGTCCTGCCAGCTCCGAGCGGACAAGTGATGGCGACAGAGAAGGAGGGAGACCGGGGGAGAGAGTGACTGACAAGCTGCGAGCGGGGCGGGAGATGCGAGGCCGCGGGCCGTTTCAGTGAAAGACCAGCCCGCTGCTCGCTGTGTCTGCAGTCGACGGCACACTGCCGCTGGGCTTCCGCCACCGCCGTACGCCCAGTTCGTACCTGTTGGCTGCTCCGCGACAGAAAGTAATCCGCGCGCCGCAAATGTTTACCGCCGTGTGTGAAAACCACGTTATGGCGAGTTGAGTTTGGCTTGTTGGGTGAGCTGCGAGGGAGAAGACCGGAAGGGAGTGGGCTGGAGGAGCTGTAGGGTACGTGGGCAGCCAGGGGGGAGGCAGGGGGGTGGGGGGGTGTAGCTATTATTGAAACCTCTACCGGGAGTTGTGTAACTCAAACTAGAAAGTTGCAGACAGGCTTCGCCAGCTGACGTTTGGTGTCGTGTTGTCAAGGCCGAAGGGCAAGGGGAGCCGGCATATCACTGAGGCACACTCCCTGCGAGCCCGGTGGGCGCTCTGGGAGGGCCTCTAGTCATCTGTAACCGGGGGAATCGCTCCCATACCCCAGCCCAAAAAGCCTGTCGTCGTGGGGGGGGGGGCTCATGTGCGGTGATAAAGGTGAGGGGTTGGCTGGGGAGGGGGCGGCTGGGAGGTGAGAGCGTAAACAGCCCTTCGCAATATACCCCCGGTATTTTAAATGCAATTGTATTTTGCAATTACTTGCATATTGCAAGTGAGTTTTTCTTGGGCGTAAATAATATCGATTATTGACGAGATGGACGGAAACGGATGCGCATATTAACGTCAACCGCCAAAAGATTATCTCGCCAACTGCGGCAAAGGAAAGACTGATGACGAAAACACTCATGACTAGCCATGTAACAGACGATATCATTAGATGTAAATGAGCCCCGCTGTGGACAAACTATGGACTGGTAGCGATGTTTATAGTATTCTACGTACACGGCAGTACAGTGTTCCTACTATAAGTACAACGGATAATCAACGGTACTTCAGATTGATAGTTAACCCTACTATAAGTGCAACGGATAATCAACGGTACTTCAGATTGATAGTTAACCCTACTATAAGTACAACGGATAATCAACGGTACTTCAGATTGATAGTTAACCCTACTATAAGTACAACGGATAATCAACGGTACTTCAGATTGATAGTTAACCCTACTATAAGTACAACGGATAATCAACGGTACTTCAGATTGATAGTTAACCCTACTATAAGTACAACGGATAATCAACGGTACTTCAGATTGATAGTTGATGCGAAACTGTTTGATTAAATCTTGAAAAGTCGTAAATAAGCAGCGCCACACTGCTGCAGCCCAGGTGGGAAGGAGTATTGACACAACCCATCGTTCAGGATTCGCTCCTTACTGCCTCGCGGTTGTATTTTCATGCATACGTCAGATCTGTGTTTCTAAGATAGGCGCTGTACCAGTAGAACGGGGCCCTACTGTTGTACCAGTAGAACGGGGCCCTACTGTTGTACCAGTAGAACGGGGCCCTACTGTTGTACCAGTAGAACGGGGCCCTACTGTTGTACCAGTAGAACGGGGCCCTACTGTTGTACCAGTAGAACGGGGCCCTACTGTTGTACCAGTGGAACGGGGCCCTACTGTTGTACCAGTAGAACGGGGCCCTACTGTTGTACCAGTAGAACGGGGCCCTACTGTTGTACCAGTAGAACGGGGCCCTACTGTTGTACCAGTAGAACGGGGCCCTACTGTTGTACCAGTAGAACGGGGCCCTACTGTTGTACCAGTAGAACGGGGCCCTACTGTTGTACCAGTAGAACGGGGCCCTACTGTTGTACCAGTAGAACGGGGCCTTACTGTGGTACCAGTAGAAAGGACCCTACTGTTGTACCCGTAGAACGGGACCCTACTGTTGTACCAGTAGAACGGACCCTACTGGTGTACCAGTAGAACGGACCCTACTGTTGTACCAGTAGAACGGACCCTACTGTTGTAGCAGTAGAACGGACCCCACTGTTGTACCAGTAGAACGGGCCCTACTGGTGTACCAGTAGAACGAACCCTACTGTTTTACCAGTAGAACGGGACCATACTGTTGTACCAGTAGAACGGACCCTACTGGTGTACCAGTAGAACGGACCCTACTGTTGTACCAGTAAAGAGGGCCCTACTGTTGTACCAGTAGAACGGACCCTACTGTTGTACCAGTAGAACGGACCCTACTGTTGTACCAGTAAAGAGGGCCCTACTGTTGTACCAGTAAAGAGGGCTCTACTGTTGTACCAGTAAAGAGGGCCCTACTGTATCAGCTGTTGACCTCCTGGCACCCCGTTCACCAGTCACGGCGACACAGGAGTAGCGCGGTGGGGGGTGGGGGTGAGTGGTTTATTGCGTGATACCCTCCCTCCCGGCATGAGGAGGATGAAACAGAGAGGATCGAGGGGGTGGGCGGTAGGCAACACGTGATATACGTGTTGGGAGATCCACAGGAACCGACGGGCATATACCCCCGACGCACCGACGGCCGCTGTATGATGGCACGGTTTCTTTTCGGCTGGCTTGATCTATCCCCAGATCTTCCCAGCAACCGTCTCCGGTTTCCGGCAGTGTTATGTGGCGCATCCACAGCCACCGACCACTCGAGGCCATTCATGTGGCCAACCCAGTGGTGGCGGTGGAGGGAGGCGAGGGTGGTGGTGAAGGTGTTGGAAGGCGAGGGGGGGGGGTGTTGGCGGCGGTGGTGGCAGTGGTCGACAGGGGCACGGGGGAAGGGGTGTATTAGCGGCTGTCGGTGGGGAACCCAACACCTAGGAGACAGGGCCTGCCCCCCGTCATTTCGCCACCTCTCCTTTCCCCACCCTCCAGCTTTCCTTCTCCCATCCTGCCCATCCCTGCCCCTCCCCCCCCCCGCAGCCAGCACCCCCACTGCCCGTCTCACTTCTATCTATCGGTATAAATCCCTCATCGCTCCCCCCCCCCCACCCTCCGCCTGGGGCCCGGGTCACGGGTCGATGCTGGGTTGGCGGCCGTCCTGGGGGTCTTAACAGGGACGGTTTCTCAGAAATAAACACGTCCGCTTAAGAGGTATGATTATTAAAAGCCTCTTAGGCCGGGTGCGACCCACCGCATATGATAGCATGTCGTTATGGTACGATTTCTGTAACAATCCTCTTGAGGAGGAGACCATCGAGGAAACGCTAGATGTATCCGGCATCCATGAGCATATCTTGTGAAACCTGTATCTTCTGAAGCCTCCCATTGCATTCATATAGAATCAATTCAACATCAACTCGTTCTCCGATGTTGTCCTTTTTAGGACTGACACGCCGTGTTACACAGGCCTGTGGTTATCTGGCACTTTGTTTCACATTATACAAAATCACCGTTATTGTCATATCGTAACCGAATTAATAGTCGCATGAAGACCAGATGGTTTCACAACCAACCAGTAAGATCCAGCCCGTACTGTCACACGGTGTCGATGGTGAGGTTTAAGCCTGAAGCAGGGCAATGTCTTCAGGGCTTACTAAGTTCATCCAGCCAACCATTGCTATTCAACCAGTCAGCTCCTACAGGTAACCATTGCTATTCAACCAACCGGTTTCTTACAGGTAATCCTTGCTATTAAACCGCCCAATTCCTACAGCAAATCATTGCATGCTATTAAACCAGCCATTTCCCACAGCCAATCTTTGTGTTTAAACCACACAGTTCTTACAGCCAACCATTGCTATTAAACCAGCCAGTTCCTACAGCCAACCATTGTTATTAAACCAGCCAATTCCTACAGCCAACCACTTGCTATTAAACCAGCCAGTTCCTACAGCCAACCATTGCTATTTAACCAGCCAGTTCCTACAGCCAACCATTGCTATTAAACCAGCCAGTTCCTACAGCCAACCATTGCTATTTAACCAGCCAATTCCTACAGCCAACCATTGCTATTAAACCAGCCAGTTCCTACAGCCAACCATTGCTATTTAACCAGCCAGTTCCTACAGCCAACCATTGCCATTAAACCAGCCAGTTCCTACAGCCAACCATTGCTATTTAACCAGCCAATTCCTACAGCCAACCATTGCTATTAAACCAGCCAGTTCCTACAGCCAACCATTGCTATTTAACCAGCCAGTTCCTACAGCCAACCATTGCTATTAAACCACCCAATTTCTACAGCCAACCATTGCTATTTAACCAGGCAGTTCCTACAGCCAACCATTGCTATTGAACCAGCCAGTTCCTACAGCCAACCATTGCTATTAAACCAGCCAGTTCCTACAGGCAGCCATTGTTATTAAACCAGCCAGTTCCTACAGCCAACCATTGTTATTAAACCAGCCAATTCCTACAGCCAACCATTGCTATTTAACCAGCCAATTCCTACAGCCAACCATTGCTATTAAACCAGCCAATTCCTACAGCCAACCATTGCTATTTAACCACCCAGTTTCTACAGCCAACCATTGCTATTAAGCCAACCAGTTCCTACAGCCAACAATTGCTATTAAACCACCCAGTCCCTACAGCCAACCATTGCATGCTATTAAACCACCCAGTCCCTACAGCCAACCAGTGCATGCTATTAAACCACCCAGTTCTTGGAGCCAACCGTTTCAGACGCTCAAGTCCTTCATCTTCATTATCCATCACAGGGGCGGCTGCAAACGATACTGGGAAGGTTATCCCGGGATCAATCGGCATTTCATGTCATGTAACTGAGGGATAATGGTTCTCCAATACAGCACGTGGTCGCATCATATAGCATAACCCCGGAAAGGGCAACGTACACAGCGCAGCGCAGAGCAGCGGGCACTATCGACACTGTAAAGTACGCTACAGATATCCTGTCCCCATCCCCATTCAACCCCCCCCCCCTGCAATCTCATCCTCTCCCTACCACCACCCACCCACCACCCCATTCACTATTGTTGCCATGACATCACCCACCCACTCCCTAACGCAATGGCGCCAAACCCCACGTTTTGACGCCGACCGCAATATGGCGCTGCAATCGATTTCGACCCGACTTGGCTCGGAGATAATTATTTTACGTTGGCTGGTATTTTCAATGTGGTATCCACTAAAACAAGCTGTTCTTCGTTTAAAACATGATATCGAGCTCTTCAAAGTCCGACACTTTACTGGGGTCCGACGGTTTCTTATCGATTCTTCTGTGCGTATCGTGGCCGTTTGCCTTGGATTTGTGTTCAGCGGGATCGACGTCTTACTGACACACAGACCCATTATGCAGGTACGTAATACGTATGTTTTATACATATGTAAAGCCATGCGAATAATAACGACCAGAATATAGTGAAATAACGACCAAACTAGTGCCCCGTGTTAGCTGTGCTGTACAGTGGTTGGCAATGATACAGCTTAGGCCGAACAGCTTCGTCCGAAAGGGTGTACCCTCTTATAATATGTTCCTTTCTGTTTTCAACAGCTTAAGATAAATGATAGAGTGGGCACGGGCTAGACTCTTCTGTCTATCGTTGGGCCCTGGAATGTTTCACGAAATAATGTGAATCTACTCAAGGTGTGTGAATTAATTAGTTGCAGTTTCAGCCATCAGTACACCCATCAGTGCAATCATCAGTGCAGCCATCAGTGCAGCCATCAGTGCAGCCATCAGTGCAGCCATCAGTGCAATCATCAGTGCAGCCATCACTGCAGCCATCAGTGAAATCATCAGTGCAGCCATCAGTGCAGCCATCAGTGCAATCATCAGTGCAGCCATCAGTGCAGCCATCAGTGCAATCATCAGTGCAGCCATCAGTGCAGCCATCAGTGCAATCATCAGCGCAGCCATCAGTGCAGCCATCAGTGCAGCCATCAGTGCAGCCATCAGTGCAATCATCAGTGCAGCCATCAGTGCAGCCATCAGTGCAGCAATCAGTGCAATCATCAGTGCAGCCATCAGTGCAATCATCAGTGCAATCATCAGTGCAGCCATTAGTGCAGCCATCAGTGCAGCCATCAGTGCAGCCATCAGTGCAATCATCAGTGCAATCATCAGTGCAGCCATTAGTGCAGCCATCAGTGCAGCCATCAGTGCAGCCATCAGTGCAATCATCAGTGCAATCATCAGTGCAGACATCAGTGCAATCATCAGTGCAATCATCAGTGCAGCCATCAGTGCAGCCATCAGTGCAGCCATCAGTGCAATCATCAGTGCAGCCATCAGTGCAGCCATCAGTGCAGCCATCAGTGCAATCATCAGTGCAGCCATCAGTGCAGCCATCAGTGCAGCAATCAGTGCAATCATCAGTGCAGCCATCAGTGCAGCCATCAGTGCAACCATCAGTGCAGCAATCAGTGCAATCATCAGTGCAGCCATCAGTGCAGCCATCAGTGCAGCCATCAGTGCAATCATCAGTGCAGCCATCAGTGCAGCCATCAGTGCAGCCATCAGTGCAGCCATCAATGCAATCATCAGTGCAGCCATCAGTGCAGCCATCAGTGCAGACATCTGTGCAGCCAGCAGTGCAGCCATCAGTGCAGCCATCAGTGCAATCATCAGTGCAGCCACCAGGCGGTGGCGTCATGAAATATGTGGGCTTACTAGCGACGGTGACATGGTCATATGACTCCTCGGACAACGTGGAAATGTCAATTATGTACATTTAAATAATTAAGATATTTATCGTATATATAAATGATATACATACTTATATATACATCTATATCTGTCAAAACTATGGTTAGAGTTAGATTGACCCAGGAATTTGCTTGTATGGTGGGATATGTATCGGGGAGGGAGGAGGAGAGGGGTGGGGTCATGTAGGGTCCCATTGTCCTCAGACAGAAAAGAAAACCGACAAATCTATTATCCTCCTATCTCTACCTATTACTCTCGACATCCCTGCCTCTTTTGGTATTTCTCTCCCTCTCTCTCTCTCTCTCAGATTGTATTTCTGTATTTTCTTCTTTTGTCCTTTTCCTTTAGCGATCTCGATTCAGGGACTGTGTTAACATTGCCGCTATCAGATGTAAATAGTCTCTAATGATTAAATGACAAGACCAGAGAGACGTGGCGCCCTGAAATGCCGCAGGGACTAGCACACGCGGACCATGGCCCAGCCCAGCACACCGAGTACGCCGAGATTTAACGAACCGCGGCTCTCGTAAGCCTGGCAGTTCATTGCTCACTGCTCATCGCTAAGGCACAGGGGGCTCATAGCTAAGGGCACTGAGGGCTCATTCCTAAGGCACAGGGGGCTCATTGCTAAGGGCACTGGGGCCTCATTCCTAAGGCACTCATTGCTAAGGGCACTGGGGCCTCATTCCTAAGGCACTCACCGTTAAGGGCACTGGGGGCCCATCGCTAAGGGCACTGGGGCCCCATCCCTAAGGCACAGGGGGCTCATTGCTAAGGGCACTGGGGGCTCATCGCTAAGGGCACTGGGGGCTCATTGCTAAGGACACCGGGGGCTCATTGCTAAGGGCACTGGGGCCTCATCCCTAAGGCACAGGGGGCTCGTCGCTAATGGCACTGAGGGCTCATTCCTAAGGCACAGGGGGCTCATTGCTAAGGGCACTGGGGCCTCATTCCAAAGGCACTCATTGCTAAGGGCACTGGGGCCTCATTCCTAAGGCACTCACCGTTAAGGGCACTGGGGGCCCATCGCTAAGGGCACTGGGGCCCCATCCCTAAGGCAGAGGGGGCTCATTGCTAAGGGCACTGGGGGCTCATCGCTAAGGGCACTGGGGGCTCTTCGCTAAGGGCACTGGGGGCTCACCGCTAAGGGCACTGGGGGCTCTTCGCTAAGGGCACTGGGGGCTCATCGATAAAGGGCACTGGGGGCTCATCGCTAAGGGCACTGGGGGCTCATCGATAAAGGGCACTGGGGGCTCATCGCTAAGGGCACTGGGGGCTCTTCGCTAAGGGCACTGGGGGCTCACCGCTAAGGGCCCTGGGGGCTCATCGATAAGGCACTGGGGGCTCATCGATAAGGGCACTGGGGGCTCACCGCTAAGGCACTGGGGGCTCATCGATAAGGGCACTGGAGGTTCACCGCTAAGGGCACTGGGGGCTCACCGCTAAGGGCACTGGGGGCTCACCGCTAAGGGCACTGGGGGCTCACCGCTAAGGGCACTGGGGGCTCTTCGCTAAGGGCACTGGGGGCTCATCGATAAAGGGCACTGGGGGCTCATCGCTAAGGGCACTGGGGGCTCATCGATAAAGGGCACTGGGGGCTCATCGCTAAGGGCACTGGGGGCTCTTCGCTAAGGGCACTGGGGGCTCACCGCTAAGGGCCCTGGGGGCTCATCGATAAGGGCACTGGGGGCTCACCGCTAAGGGCACTGGGGGCTCACCGCTAAGGGCACTGGGGGCTCTTCGCTAAGGGCACTGGGGGCTCACCGCTAAGGGCCCTGGGGGCTCATCGATAAGGGCACTGGGGGCTCATCGATAAAGGGCACTGGGGGCTCAGCGCTAAGGGCACTGGGGGCTCAGTGCTAAGGGCACTGGGGGCTCAGCGCTAAGGGCACTGGGGGCTCACCGCTAAGGGCACTGGGGGCTCAGTGCTAAGGGCACTGGGGGCTCAGCGCTAAGGGCACTGGGGGCTCAGCGCTAAGGGCACTGGGGGCTCAGCGCTAAGGGCACTGGGGGCTCACCGCTAAGGCACTGGGGGCTCATCGATAAAGGGCACTGGGGGCTCATCGCTAAGGGCGCTGGGGGCTCTTCGCTAAGGGCACTGGGGGCTCACCGCTAAGGGCACTGGGGGCTCATCGATAAAGGGCACTGGGGGCTCATCGCTAAGGGCGCTGGGGGCTCATCGATAAAGGGCACTGGGGGCTCATCGATAAAGGGCACTGGGGGCTCATCGCTAAGGGCGCTGGGGGCTCTTCGCTAAGGGCACTGGGGGCTCACCGCTAAGGGCACTGGGGGCTCATCGATAAAGGGCACTGGGGGCTCATCGCTAAGGGCACTGGGGGCTCATCGATAAAGGGCACTGGGGGCTCAGCGCTAAGGGCACTGGGGGCTCACCGCTAAGGGTACTGGGGGCTCACCGCTAAGGCACTGGGGGCTCATCGCTAAGGGCACTAGGGGTACACCGCTAAGGGCACTGGGGGCTCACCGCTAAGGCACTGGGGGCTCATCGATAAAGGGCACTGGGGGCTCATCGCTAAGGCACTGGGGGCTCATCGATAAAGGGCACTGGGGGCTCAGCGCTAAGGGCACTGGGGGCTCATCGCTAAGGGCACTAGGGGTACACCGCTAAGGGCACTGGGGGCTCATCGATAAAGGGCACTGGGGGCTCATCGCTAAGGCACTGGGGGCTCATCGATAAAGGGCACTGGGGGCTCAGCGCTAAGGGCACTGGGGGCTCAGCGCTAAGGCACTGGGAGCTCATCGATGAAGGGCACTGGGGGCTCATCGCTAAGGGCACTAGGGGTACACCGCTAAGGGCACTGGGGGCTCATCGATAAAGGGCACTGGGGGCTCAGCGCTAAGGGCACTGGGGGCTCATCGCTAAGGCACTGGGGGCTCATCGATAAAGGGCACTGGGGGCTCAGCGCTAAGGGCACTGGGGGCTCAGCGCTAAGGCACTGGGGGCTCATCGATAAAGGGCACTGGGGGCTCAGCGCTAAGGGCACTGGGGGCTCTTCGCTAAGGGCACTG
Organism: Arenicola marina; assembly: GCA_964019135.1. Lineage (NCBI taxonomy): Eukaryota > Metazoa > Annelida > Polychaeta > Arenicolidae > Arenicola > Arenicola marina. Next base: position 25,592,524 of record OZ025249.1, read on the forward strand.
GGGGCTCACCGCTAAGGGCACTGGGGGCTCAGCGCTAAGGCACTGGGAGCTCATCGATAAAGGGCACTGGGGGCTCATCGCTAAGGGCACTAGGGGTACACCGCTAAGGGCACTGGGGGCTCAGCGCTAAGGGCACTGGGGGCTCATCGCTAAGGCACTGGGGGCTCATCGATTAAGGGCACTGGGGGCTCAGCGCTAAGGGCACTGGGGGCTCATCGCTAAGGCACTGGGGGCTCATCGATAAAGGGCACTGGGGGCTCAGCGCTAAGGGCACTGGGGGCTCAGCGCTAAGGCACTGGGGGCTCATCGATAAAGGGCACTGGGGGCTCAGCGCTAAGGGCACTGGGGGCTCTTCGCTAAGGGCACTGGGGGCTCACCGCTAAGGGCACTGGGGGCTCAGCGCTAAGGCACTGGGGGCTCATCGATAAGGGCACTGGGGGCTCTTCGCTAAGGGCACTGGGGGCTCATCGATAAAGGGCACTGGGGGCTCACCGCTAAGGCACTGGGGGCTCATCGATAAGGGCACTGGGGGCTCACCGCTAAGGCACTGGGGGCTCATCGATAAAGGGCACTGGGGGCTCACCGCTAAGGCACTGGGGGCTCATCGATAAGGGCACTGGGGGCTCACCGCTAAGGGCACTGGGGGCTCATCGATAAAGGGCACTGGGGGCTCATCGCTAAGGCACTGGGGGCTCATCGATAAGGGCACTGGGGGCTCATCGATAAGGGCACTGGGGGCTCACCGCTAAGGGCACTGGGGGCTCACCGCTAAGGCACTGGGGGCTCATCGATAAGGGCACTGGGGGCTCATCGATAAGGCACTGGGGGCTCATCGATAAAGGGCACTGGGGGCTCATCGCTAAGGGCGCTGGGGGCTCTTCGCTAAGGGCACTGGGGGCTCACCGCTAAGGGCACTGGGGGCTCATCGATAAAGGGCACTGGGGGCTCATCGCTAAGGGCGCTGGGGGCTCATCGATAAAGGGCACTGGGGGCTCATCGATAAAGGGCACTGGGGGCTCATCGCTAAGGGCGCTGGGGGCTCTTCGCTAAGGGCACTGGGGGCTCACCGCTAAGGGCACTGGGGGCTCATCGATAAAGGGCACTGGGGGCTCATCGCTAAGGGCACTGGGGGCTCATCGATAAAGGGCACTGGGGGCTCAGCGCTAAGGGCACTGGGGGCTCACCGCTAAGGGCACTGGGGGCTCACCGCTAAGGCACTGGGGGCTCATCGCTAAGGGCACTAGGGGTACACCGCTAAGGGCACTGGGGGCTCACCGCTAAGGCACTGGGGGCTCATCGATAAAGGGCACTGGGGGCTCATCGCTAAGGCACTGGGGGCTCATCGATAAAGGGCACTGGGGGCTCAGCGCTAAGGGCACTGGGGGCTCATCGCTAAGGGCACTAGGGGTACACCGCTAAGGGCACTGGGGGCTCATCGATAAAGGGCACTGGGGGCTCATCGCTAAGGCACTGGGGGCTCATCGATAAAGGGCACTGGGGGCTCAGCGCTAAGGGCACTGGGGGCTCAGCGCTAAGGGCACTGGGAGCTCATCGATGAAGGGCACTGGGGGCTCATCGCTAAGGGCACTAGGGGTACACCGCTAAGGGCACTGGGGGCTCATCGATAAAGGGCACTGGGGGCTCAGCGCTAAGGGCACTGGGGGCTCATCGCTAAGGCACTGGGGGCTCATCGATAAAGGGCACTGGGGGCTCAGCGCTAAGGGCACTGGGGGCTCAGCGCTAAGGCACTGGGGGCTCATCGATAAAGGGCACTGGGGGCTCAGCGCTAAGGGCACTGGGGGCTCTTCGCTAAGGGCACTGGGGGCTCACCGCTAAGGGCACTGGGGGCTCAGCGCTAAGGCACTGGGAGCTCATCGATAAAGGGCACTGGGGGCTCATCGCTAAGGGCACTAGGGGTACACCGCTAAGGGCACTGGGGGCTCAGCGCTAAGGGCACTGGGGGCTCATCGCTAAGGCACTGGGGGCTCATCGATTAAGGGCACTGGGGGCTCAGCGCTAAGGGCACTGGGGGCTCATCGCTAAGGCACTGGGGGCTCATCGATAAAGGGCACTGGGGGCTCAGCGCTAAGGGCACTGGGGGCTCAGCGCTAAGGCACTGGGGGCTCATCGATAAAGGGCACTGGGGGCTCAGCGCTAAGGGCACTGGGGGCTCTTCGCTAAGGGCACTGGGGGCTCACCGCTAAGGGCACTGGGGGCTCAGCGCTAAGGCACTGGGGGCTCATCGATAAGGGCACTGGGGGCTCTTCGCTAAGGGCACTGGGGGCTCATCGATAAAGGGCACTGGGGGCTCACCGCTAAGGCACTGGGGGCTCATCGATAAGGGCACTGGGGGCTCACCGCTAAGGCACTGGGGGCTCATCGATAAAGGGCACTGGGGGCTCACCGCTAAGGCACTGGGGGCTCATCGATAAGGGCACTGGGGGCTCACCGCTAAGGGCACTGGGGGCTCATCGATAAAGGGCACTGGGGGCTCATCGCTAAGGCACTGGGGGCTCATCGATAAGGGCACTGGGGGCTCATCGATAAGGGCACTGGGGGCTCACCGCTAAGGGCACTGGGGGCTCACCGCTAAGGCACTGGGGGCTCATCGATAAGGGCACTGGGGGCTCATCGATAAGGCACTGGGGGCTCACCGCTAAGGGCACTGGGGGCTCAGCGCTAAGGCACTGGGGGCTCATCGATAAGGGCACTGGGGGCTCACCGCTAAGGCACTGGGGGCTCAGCGCTAAGGGCACTGGGGGCTCAGCGCTAAGGCACTGGGGGCTCATCGATAAGGGCACTGGGGGCTCATCGATAAGGGCACTGGGGGCTCATCGATAAGGGCACTGGGGGCTCACCGCTAAGGCACTGGGGGCTCACCGCTAAGGCACTGGGGGCTCAGCGCTAAGGGCACTGGGGGCTCAGCGCTAAGGCACTGGGGGCTCACCGCTAAGGGCCCTGGGGGCTCATCGATAAGGGCACTGGGGGCTCATCGATAAGGGCACTGGGGGCTCACCGCTAAGGCACTGGGGGCTCATCGATAAGGCACAGGGGGCTCAGCGCTAAGGGCACTGGGGGCTCAGCGCTAAGGCACTGGGGGCTCATCGATAAGGGCACTGGGGGCTCACCGCTAAGGCACTGGGGGCTCATCGATAAAGGGCACTGGGGGCTCATCGCTAAGGGCGCTGGGGGCTCATCGATAAGGGCACTGGGGGCTCATCGCTAAGGGCACTAGGGGTACACCGCTAAGGCACTGGGGGCTCATCGATAAGGGCACTGGGGGCTCACCGCTAAGGCACTGGGGGCTCATCGATAAAGGGCACTGGGGGCTCATCGCTAAGGGCGCTGGGGGCTCATCGATAAGGGCACTGGGGGCTCATCGCTAAGGGCACTAGGGGTACACCGCTAAGGCACTGGGGGCTCATCGATAAAGGGCACTGGGGGCTGACCGCTAAGGCACTGGGGGCTCATCGATAAGGGCACTGGGGGCTCACCGCTAAGGCACTGGGGGCTCATCGATAAAGGGCACTGGGGGCTCACCGCTAAGGAACTGGGGGCTCATCGATAAGGGCACTGGGGGCTCACCGCTAAGGGCACTGGGGGCTCATCGATAAAGGGCACTGGGGGCTCATCGCTAAGGCACTGGGGGCTCATCGATAAGGGCACTGGGGGCTCACCGCTAAGGGCACTGGGGGCTCACCGCTAAGGCACTGGGGGCTCATCGATAAGGCACTGGGGGCTCACCGCTAAGGGCACTGGGGGCTCATCGATAAGGCACTGGGGGCTCACCGCTAAGGGCACTGGGGGCTCATCGATAAGGCACTGGGGGCTCACCGCTAAGGGCACTGGGGGCTCAGCGCTAAGGCACTGGGGGCTCATCGATAAGGGCACTGGGGGCTCACCGCTAAGGCACGGGGGGCTCAGCGCTAAGGGCACTGGGGGCTCAGCGCTAAGGCACTGGGGGCTCATCGATAAGGGCACTGGGGGCTCATCGATAAGGGCACTGGGGGCTCATCGATAAGGGCACTGGGGGCTCACCGCTAAGGGCACTGGGGGCTCACCGCTAAGGCACTGGGGGCTCATCGATAAGGGCACTGGGGGCTCACCGCTAAGGCACTGGGGGCTCACCGCTAAGGCACTGGGGGCTCAGCGCTAAGGGCACTGGGGGCTCAGCGCTAAGGCACTGGGGGCTCACCGCTAAGGGCCCTGGGGGCTCATCGATAAGGGCACTGGGGGCTCATCGATAAGGGCACTGGGGGCTCATCGATAAGGCACTGGGGGCTCACCGCTAAGGGCACTGGGGGCTCAGTGCTAAGGCACTGGGGGCTCATCGATAAGGGCACTGGGGGCTCACCGCTAAGGCACTGGGGGCTCATCGATAAGGGCACTGGGGGCTCAGCGCTAAGGCACTGGGGGCTCACCGCTAAGGGCCCTGAGGGCTCATCGATAAGGGCACTGGGGGCTCAGCGCTAAGGGCACTGGGGGCTCAGTGCTAAGGCACTGGGGGCTCATCGATAAGGGCACTGGGGGCTCACCGCTAAGGCACTGGGGGCTCATCGATAAGGGCACTGGGGGCTCAGCGCTAAGGCACTGGGGGCTCACCGCTAAGGGCCCTGGGGGCTCATCGATAAGGGCACTGGGGGCTCACCGCTAAGGCACTGGGGGCTCATCGATAAGGGCACTGGGGGCTCAGCGCTAAGGGCACTGGGGGCTCAGTGCTAAGGCACTGGGGGCTCATCGATAAGGGCACTGGGGGCTCACCGCTAAGGCACTGGGGGCTCATCGATAAGGGCACTGGGGGCTCAGCGCTAAGGCACTGGGGGCTCACCGCTAAGGGCCCTGGGGGCTCATCGATAAGGGCACTGGGGGCTCATCGATAAGGGCACTGGGGGCTCATCGATAAGGCACTGGGGGCTCAGCGCTAAGGGCACTGGGGGCTCAGTGCTAAGGCACTGGGGGCTCATCGATAAGGGCACTGGGGGCTCACCGCTAAGGCACTGGGGGCTCATCGATAAGGCACTGGGGGCTCAGCGCTAAGGGCACTGGGGGCTCAGTGCTAAGGCACTGGGGGCTCATCGATAAGGGCACTGGGGGCTCACCGCTAAGGCACTGGGGGCTCATCGATAAAGGGCACTGGGGGCTCATCGCTAAGGGCGCTGGGGGCTCATCGATAAGGGCGCTGGGGGCTCATCGCTAAGGGCACTGGGGGCTCATCTATAAAGGGCACTGGGGGCTCATCGCTAAGGGCACTAGGGGTACACCGCTAAGGGCACTGGGGGCTCACCGCTAAGGCACTGGGGGCTCATCGATAAAGGGCACTGGGGGCTCATCGCTAAGGGCGCTGGGGGCTCATCGATAAGGGCACTGGGGGCTCATCGCTAAGGGCACTAGGGGTACACCGCTAAGGGCACTGGGGGCTCAGCGCTAAGGCACTGGGGGCTCATCGATAAAGGGCACTGGGGGCTCAGCGCTAAGGCACTGGGGGCTCATCGATAAGGGCACTGGGGGCTCAGCGCTAAGGCACTGGGGGCTCACCGCTAAGGGCACTGGGGGCTCACCGCTAAGGGCACTGGGGGCTCATCGATAAGGCACTGGGGGCTCATCGATAAGGGCACTGGGGGCTCATCGCTAAGGGCACTGGGGGCTCATCGATAAGGGCACTGGGGGCTCAGCGCTAAGGGCACTGGGGGCTCAGCGCTAAGGCACTGGGGGCTCATCGATAAGGGCACTGGGGGCTCAGCGCTAAGGGCGCTGGGGGCTCATCGATAAGGCACTGGGGGCTCACCGCTAAGGGCACTGGGGGCTCAGCGCTAAGGCACTGGGGGCTCATCGATAAGGGCACTAGGGGCTCAGCGCTAAGGGCACTGGGGGCTCACCGCTAAGGGCACTGGGGGCTCAGCGCTAAGGGCACTGGGGGCTCACCGCTAAGGGCACTGGGGGCTCAGCGCTAAGGGCACTGGGGGCTCAGCGCTAAGGCACTGGGGGCTCATCGATAAGGGCACTAGGGGCTCAGCGCTAAGGGCGCTGGGGGCTCATCGATAAGGCACTGGGGGCTCAGCGCTAAGGGCACTGGGGGCTCACCGCTAAGGGCACTGGGGGCTCATCGATAAGGGCACTGGGGGCTCACCGCTAAGGCACTGGGGGCTCACCGCTAAGGCACTGGGGGCTCACCGCTAAGGCACTGGGGGCTCATCGATAAGGGCACTGGGGGCTCAGCGCTAAGGCACTGGGGGCTCATCGATAAGGGCACTAGGGGCTCAGCGCTAAGGGCCATGGGGGCTCATCGATAAAGGGCACTGGGGGCTCATCGCTAAGGGCACTAGGGGTACACCGCTAAGGGCACTGGGGGCTCATCGATAAAGGGCACTGGGGGCTCATCGCTAAGGGCACTAGGGGTACACCGCTAAGGGCACTGGGGGCTCACCGCTAAGGCACTGGGGGCTCATCGATAAAGGGCACTGGGGGCTCATCGCTAAGGGCGCTGGGGGCTCTTCGCTAAGGGCACTGGGGGCTCACCGCCTAGGGCATTGTGGGTTCATCGCTAAGGACACTGGGGGGTCATTGCTACGGGCACTGGAGGCTCACCGCTAAGGGCACTGGGGGCTCAGCGCTAAGGCACTGGGAGCTCATCGATAAGGGCACTGGGGGCACATCCTTAAGAGCACTGGGGGCTGATGGCTAACGTACAGGGCACTGGGGGCTCATCGCCAAGGGCACTAGGGGCTCACCGCCTCGGGCATTGTGGGTTCATCGCTAAGGGCATCGGGGCTTATCGCTAAGGGCACTGGGGCTCATCGGTAAGGGCACTTGGGACCCGATGTCGACTCTATCGCCAGACTGGAGCCTTGTGACCATCGAGGCACCGTGGGCATTTCCCACAGTGCCCCACGCCGCACCCCCTACCCCTCCCCCCCTCCCCTCCCACCTCCCCACGCACAAAAGTACGCCGCTGGAAGGGATTCGGTGTCCAGGGTTTTCGTAAACTGCAAAGTCAATGAGTTATGGACGACAAGGTGAGAGGGATAATGGACGAGGTGAGAGAGAATGGGGAACCGGATACATTGAGCGACGGACGGAAGGGGGTTGCGAGGAGACGTGAGGCGGGGAAACAAGGGGGGTGGAGTCACAACGGGAGAGAAGGGACAAAGGGGTGCGCTGGTATGGCGGTACGGAGTGCCGAACTGGACAAAGGGGGACGCTGGTATGGCGGTACGGAGGGCCGAACTGGACAAAGGGGGACGCTGGTATGGCGGTACGGAGGGCTGAACTGGACAAAGGGAGACGCTGGTATGGCGGTACGGAGGGCCGAACTGGACAAAGGGAAGGCGTGGAGTGTGACAAACAATGGACACGATTGGACGGCGGACGGACTGTCTGGTTGGCCGAGTTAGTTTGAGACTTTAACGTATCAGGTCACATCACTAATCAATGGGTTAGTGATCCACATCGCGGGGTCAGTCAATTTCTTGGCATCCGTCCGTCTGATTCATAAATGTTTAGGGTCCGGTCAATCCCTACTCTTTTCTTTTCACATGTGCATGCGGCATACTGCCCGCAACATCAACATTACCCAGAAGATGTATCAAATGTGTTTGTTCATAAGTCTTAAGGATACTTCACCATTGTTGTGATACCTGGCGTCGATAATAGGGTCGATTAGTCCTGCCAACCGCGACGGATTGAGGCAGAGGGACGGATCCGGGCAGAGGCTGGGGCTGAGGTGGGGACAGAGGCTGGACGGGATGGATGGGAGAGAGAGACGGAAGGGGCAGATGGCCGGATAGAGGCAGCTATAGGGGCGGATAAGGGCTATAGGGACAGGTGGAGGAAGAAAGAGGGATGGGACTGAGGGTAGGATGAGGACAGAGAGGCTGAGACGGGGAGACAATGTACTGACAGCCACGAGAAAAGCAGACTGACATGGTTGTCCACTTGTAGGCCCTATGCCTTGCACACCTCTGATTGATTTTGCAATTGGCTAGGACACCCGAGAGGCCCATGACATGGGGACCCGGATCAGTAGCAATGCTGAAGAACATTGTACCGGTGCACCCACAATGCACAGTGCCTTAATACTGATGTAGCGGCAGCGGACAAGACGGTTATCCGAAATCCATGAGGCTGATCGGTTGACCAGCTCATTTTATGCTGAACAGAAAGAAATCCCTTGGCGATCAATGTAATACTTGGGCAGTTTTAATATCTGTAACTTGATTCAATGTTCCTGTGTTTAGGCAGTGACGTTACAGTAATTGAAGTTCTGATGCAAAGCTGATGGAAAGATGAAGGGTTTAAAACAGCCTGCCTAGACTGTATTTACTATTCCATATCCAAAACCATGGAAATTTGCATGAAATATTATGGAGTATTTTAAATGTACCCTAATTGGTAAAGACCCAAAATATGACCCAGGATAACGCGGAAAAGAGCACTGCCAATAGTTTAATATAACCACCCATGGTCAGTGTTCCTCGGGTTCGGATGGGATGTCACATGATCTGCACATTATGCACAGCTTTCTTGGACTGAAGAAGTTTCGTGTTATTGACTTGTCATGTCGGGGGCATTAGAGTTACGCCAACAAGCAGGCAACATGAGCAAGGAACACATCTCATGAAGCTCATACAAGTGTTGCCTTAGCCCTGGACTTTTGTTATGACTCGGATGTTGTTTCTGATATCAAAGGCTACTGCTACTGCTTCGTGTTCGTTCGTGGAAAGATAAAGTGTAAATTATCTATGTATTGCTCCCCCGCAAACTGCTTGCCATATTCAACACTTGCTGAGACCATATTTTGATAAGATATTTATCAGTTCTGGGCTACGTGACCCGGTGGTCTCTATCGCTTGCCTGGTCGAGGTTGAAGGTCGGAGTTAAAGCCGCAACAAGCCTTGCTTGCTTCAGGTGGACCGCAATCTGAATGGCCATCGAGCCAAGGGGTCTGGTGAACGCGAAACCAGAATGAGGCCGCAGCCGCAGGCTTCGGTCTTGTGCAACAGCCATCGCGACGGAAAGGCGACCACACCCAATCGGGCCATGGCCGCGTTACCAGCCACCCCCACCCCACCACATGGCTGCCCACCCCCACCCCACGAACCGCTCCAACATGGCTGCAAAAACCACCCCGCCAACCCCACCCACAAATCGGCGACAGCACTGAATTGGCTTTCTATGACACGCCAGACGGACATAAATACAGGACGATATAAGCAGCTATACCGACAGCTATACCTCACCAAAAAATGTATACCTTGCATTTGTTTTATCCTGAATGGGGTTTTTTTCCTCCTGGAAACGTACGTACGTGTTATCTAATACTGGTATATCGATGCCGTCCTTTCGTGGAATTCAGAAATCGATGGTTGTTCTTTTCTGTCCTAGCTCCATGACTAATGCATCACATTGGCGCCATATCTCGTTACAAATGTTTTCATTGTCTTGAGATCGTTACTGACGCATATTTACTGCAATATATAACGTATGCTCGAGATTAACTCTGTTATAAAAACTTAGCTGTGGTCCTAATGAAATACAGCAATCGAAGACAAAGATAAGGATATTTTTCCTAATGCGGCATTTTGGAACAGCTATATTAGAATCAATATGATTAACACCCTATCTATCAATGAGTTTGTGCATCCAATGGACACATTTAATCATTTTTCTTGTAAGTTATATTGGTGCATAAATGGATCTTTTCTTGCAGAATCACATATGTGTGTATGTTTTTTTGTATTTTAACATAACAACACGAGGCAATGTGTTACCATGACAGTCCAGCCCCTACATGTAACAGACCACAATTTTATATGTCAAATGTACTTTGACAGAAAGCAATACAATTTATTCTTGCCAAATGCACCGTTATTGCGTTTCGGAAAGACACATCAAAGGATAAATATTCATTTCGTCCCGAAATAGTTCAATATATCCTGAATATAAAACCTCTGAGACACAGAGAACATTCGTTTTGGTGTCCACGATTCCGGTTATAAAGCAACTTCTGAAGCTTGCTATAAAATCTATCTGCGGTCGAAACACCGCTTTGAAATATCACCATAGTTCAGGAAGCACTTCAATAGTAATTGACGAAGCCGGAACTATTTGCACTCAATGGACAGAAAGAGGACCTTTTTTTTCTTGCTGTCGGGGTCGCGCCATGAATCTCGCCCGGGTTATTCGTTGGACGCGTTGTGATGGGGCTGGGGACCCCCCTCCAGCCCGGGGACAATATAGTCCTCTTCAGCCTCTATATCCTGGGCCGCTAGGGCTGGCGAGGCAGCCCGCGGCAGTCTGGGACAGCCGAACGTTACCGCACCAGAGCCATTGCTGGCCGGATTGCCGGACACTAAACAGTCATTAAAGACGATTGTCAATGTTGGACTGACATCCGATGGGAGCGGGGTATGGGGGCATGGGACAAGGGGAAAAGGGTGGGGGCGGGGTTGACAGAGTGGGTTAGCCGAGTATTATCGGGTAAACAGCATTTACAAGCCTTACTGTAACCTCGCTTGCAATCAGTACGTTATCTTTGCTTATATCGAAGTAATTGACAGGATCCCTGGGTACGCCAGTGATTTATGCATCACTCAAACCAAAATATGGGTTATGGGTAGGATCGAAGTAGAAACGAGTGACATCTTCTCGTCAAGACAAGGTATTTTATACTGCACACCGGGAGATATTCGCACCATGGAAATAAGAACATGCACCACGCGGCCATATTGGCACAGGCCGATGATCTCATCAACATCCGTCGCTCTAAACTATCATTATTACTTTAATGTCCGCGCCAACTTCTTTTTTGTGCATTGGGGTAAAATATGCACTATTAGTTACGGGCTTGTGAATCTATATCTTTACAAGCTATAACTATATATATAACAACAATTGATGTAGGCTGTGTGTGCTTTCCTTTCGAAACAAACAAATATGTCAACCGGATTGCCTGGATATGAATCCTGCCGGATTAAGTGTCCCTTGACATGGTCAGACCGCCATATCATGACAAGTTCCGCCTGTTGTCGGTGAGTTAACGACCTCACGTCGCCAACTCACGCGAGACCTTAGGCGTGAGTTCAAACGAAACATTGGATGTGAAGTGACATTATTGCTTAATTTTACAAAATTACTTCAATTACATACGAAATCGGGCGGTTTATGCATTCGGAAGATCCGCAGAGTAAGACATCGAGATTATGGACAGTGAATTTATATTCCCTGTATAGCGGCGTGGAAGCGACTCGCTGCACCGACGTCATCACGGATTTTACGGCGGACGCTGGGAATAACTACTGTGGGGTTCATGGACCCCTCTGGCCGTTACGTCAGAGAAGGAAATCAAGCCTTCTTTATAGCAATACCCCCTCGTACCCCATCCCACCCCCTCCCCCTCACCCACTTGTCAAGTCCACCTCAGCCTGACCGCTCCCAAGCACTCATATATCAAGGTTGCAAATGTCTCGGTTCGATGGGATGTCCCTTTTACCCCTTTACCGGGCACCTCCGTCTGAGATCTGCGTCCCCCATATGTAGCAGCGATACCCAGGACTGACGAACAGTGTAGATCGTAGATAATCACTGGCAGATCCAGGGGGTGGTTGGTCAGGGTGAGGTGGGGTGGGTAGCGGGGGGGGGGCAGCCCATTTTCGGTGCAACTTAAATTGAATTAAATGCTTGAATCCCACCCCCTCAACACACACCCCCATCGTCTATTTCAAGAGACCACCCAGCTCCTCATTTATTTCCCAGAGTTCCCGACCCCCCGGACAATGGATCCGCCCGTGCATACTTGAGAACAGCCTGTCGTGGAGGTCATGTTGCCTTATGGATGCCGGCCGGTACCCCTCATGTATAATTCGTCATATTATTTATAATTGGAACGAGCCATGTTGAGTTCTATATCATTAGTTGCGCCGTATCTCTTTCGTCGAGCGCTCTCAGTAGCTGCAGACGACAAATGCACAACACGACTAATTTTGGCGCGAAGTACGGGAGTAAAGGAACTCGGGGCCGGGCCTGAATCGCCTGACAAATCACTCGATGCCAGCATATCGCAGCCAGACAGACGTTATGGTGTCTGAGCGGCGAAATGAACGGCACAGCGTCCTGTCTGACATATTGTTCATTTCGTTCATTTACTGATATCGTCCATGTATCATCATATATGTCCTGTCTGACATATTGTTCATTTCGTCCATTTACTGATATCGTCCATGTATCATCATATATCTGTATCCTATTGTCCCGACAAGACAATGGGAGGTAAGCATATGGAACAGGCAACGTATCTTATTGTGATGGGGTTTACTACATATACATACCATTGCGATACACTTGAACATTTCGAAACCATCTACACGGACTTCTTCGTAGGTTCAGCTGGCCCAATGGATTCATGCTGGAACAAGACATGACTATCGTTATTCATACAATACTGTTTTAGTTAAGAAACATCACGCAGTCGGAGGCGTCACCACTTCTAAAACTACCGCATCAGCAGTTTCAACGCAGCATAAGCCGCGAACCAGCCTCAGAACTGTTCACTTAGCCGCTATTCACGACCTCATAAGATCCTTTCCATAAGTACCTAGTATTCAGATATGAACTCCAACAATGTATTCTAACTCGTAAGTTTTTACTTGCCAATTGCCAAACAAATGCCGATAAATCAAGCTGATATATCAGTGTTTCCTTCGAGGAGCCAATCGCTCAATCAATCAAACGTCATATAAGTTGTTCGGTACGTCGAACTTCGTTCGTTCGCTCAACTCTGTGACACCGTTTTGTCGCAGCATGAGGCCCTGATGCCTGACAGCCTGTGAATGCCAGCGGGCGCGGCGCATACTACTGGCTCCGGATTATCGCTCTCACTCCTGACATGTCTCGGGCGTCACGAGAACTCTCGTGCCATCACGTGACTTCATCATAAGCCTACTCACTCATCTGTTGCGACATGGTATTCCGCGGGGATGACGGGGGTTGGCTCTCCAGCACACCACTATATGGTGCGGACATGACCTATCTGACATCTACCTTCCCAATAGTCTACATAATGTTGGGCAGACAACGGCGTACCAAACGAGAAAATGATGGCAAAGAAATATGAACAGTTGCATGTACTTCATTAAATTTAACATTCGCTTACTTTGGTCACACTTATGGCCTTCCCATCTCGACGCTTTGAGTGTTTTACATCCTAAACATATTAAATATGATTTACGTACTTCATGGTGTAGATATTGACCTCGCACAGAGCCATTGCACGTCATGACTGGGCCGGCATTGGTGCGTCTCTACGCTGGGGGTGACGACGCCAGCTCAGTCGCCACACCCACCTCCCACATTCCCCGGTAGTGATGGACCAAGTTCTTACCTCTCCCCTGCGGAGGGTGGTCGCCGTCCACACCCCGCCTGCGACAACTCAACGGCCCCCACGGGAGAATCGAGCTCTGCGGCCGACCATGTCCCCCTCAAAGGACAGGTGGCTTTGATCTTCACACCTGAGGCTTATCGCTCCAGATTGATTGCATCATAAGGGGGGACGCGAGGCACTGAGCAGTCCCGGAGCCATCGCAGCCTGCCAGAGATAGGTGCCCGGGTAATTACACCTCGCTTTGATGTTCGCGCCCCCCACCCGGTTCGATATACGGGGAGGACGTATTGATTGTGTCATGGCATCAACGGGCGTGCGATAAAACAGAACCGGAGAGAGAGCGATCGGCAGTGAACTGTGGCGGCGCGGGATGGATTATTGGTACTGCAAGCGGAAAAATGAACCGATACAATAAATCCCGCCTTCATTTACCCGAGACTTTCTTACAACCAAAGAAACTCATTGGCTTTGTGTAGGCCAATAAGTTTTTGTTGTTGTTCTAGCCGAATTAAGTCACCCTGAAAATGATTTGAGATGTTTTCATTTTGGAAGGGCTAGGAGCGAAGTGGAGCCATCCATGTATCACACACCAGGCTTCAGCCTTCTGGAGGCTTGGAGCCATCCGTGTCTCACACACCAGGCTTCAGCCTTCCGGAGGCTTAGAGCCATCCGTGTATCACACACCAGGCTTCAGCCTTCTGGAGGCTTGGAGCCATCCGTGTATCACACACCAGGCTTCAGCCTTCTGGAGGCTTGGAGCCATCCGTGTCTCACACACCAGGCTTCAGCCTTCTGGAGGCTTGGAGCCATCCGTGTATCACACACCATGCTTCAGCCTTCTGGAGGCTTGGAGCCATCCATGTATCACACACCAAGCTTCAGCCTTCCGGAGGCTTGGAGCCATCCGTGTATCACACACCAGGCTTCAGCCTTCTGGAGGCTTAGAGCTATCCGTGTATCACACACCAGGCTTCAGCCTTCCGGAGGTTTGGAGCCATCCGTGTATCACACACCAGGCTTCAGCCTTCCGGAGGCTTGAAGCCATCCGTGTATCACACACCAGGTTTCAGCCTTCTGGAGGCTTGGAGCCATCCGTGTATCACACACCAGACAGCCTTCCGGAGGCTTGGAGCCATACGTGTATCATACACCAGGCTTCAGCCTTCTGGAGGCTTGGAGCCATCCGTGTATCACACACCAAGCTTCAGCCTTCCGGAGGCTTGGAGCCATCCGTGTATCACACACCATGCTTCAGCCTTCTGGAGGCTTGGAGCCATCCGTGTATCACACACCATGCTTCAGCCTTCCGGAGGCTTGGAGCCATCCGTGTATCACAAACCAGGCTTCAGCCTTCTGGAGACTTGGAGCCATCCGTGTATCACACACCAGGCTTCAGCCTTCTGGCCGCTTGGAGCCATCCGTGTATCACACACCAGGCTTCAGCCTTCCGGAGGCTTGGAGCCATCCGTGTATCACAAACCAGGCTTCAGCCTTCTGGATCCGTTTCATCGGAACTGTAGATGAACATCTTTAGATGAATAGTTACGCAACATTTTTTTTACGGTTTTTGAAATGTTATCATGATTGATTTGTCGTCAAATTACATATTATAACATAAAGAATCTCGCAATATTAAGCGAGTCATGCATTGCTACTAATAACAACCGGTTATACATTTCGATATCAGATATTAGCTCTTAACCTACAGCGGTATATGGACCAATTACTTACCAAATAAAAAAAAGGGCGTATGTTGACAATGAACGTTTTTTTCCCCGTGTTAGGTCGGAATAGATACGGCATTGTATCACAAGTTTAAAATGTTGAAAATGAATCTCCCATTGCATTTAAATAAGATTTTGATCCGCCGTATATGTAACTAACATTTTTTGCATCTACTGCGCAGTTCCTTATTTTATCGTGACGGCAGGAGCCACTCGTAGTTCATTTATACACTGATCTTATATATACGCCTCAAGCCAATAGACCCTTGTATCCTCGATCAGACTCGTTATCTAATCTGAACATTGATTCACTTATTATATTATTCATCGCGGTCCAATAATATATCGTGGTTTGCCACATGTGTACCCACAGGTGGCCCAAAACGCCGCATATTCATGCACCCATGGGTTCAAGCAGTAGTGAATGAGCCGGCGAACGGCCAGCGGGCCGGGCCGGGCCGGGCCGGGCCGGGGCGGGCCGGGTTGATGAGGCTACTGCACGGAGTAGAGTGGACCGAAGCCATCACCTCTTGGTCTTTAATTGATTCCATCCAGATGGCTTCACCATGACACCCAGGTCTGTGAAGGTGAGGAGCGAGGCCCACAAAGATGAGACACCTGGCGATCTGGTGGAGATCAAACCACGGCCCCCTGGACAGGGTGTGCTCGCCACCCCCCACGTCCCCCTGGACAGGGTGTGCTCGCCACCCCACTGGGGTGGGTCCACGTCTGGGAAGATGATCGCCTTGTAGGCCGCACATTGAGGTGATTCCCCAACGCTAAGGGCTCAGGTCAACAATTGCGAAAACTGCTCCCCATCACCCCCCCCCCCCCCACCCAGTGCAGAACCTACTCACACCCCCCCCCCCCCCATCCCACCGAGCACCCCCCAGTCCAACACCCTCGGCGTCCAATACCCTCGACGTCCAACTAGGAGGAAGAGACTGGACGATAGACATAATTGAAGCAACACAGGTTATGTTGTGTGAACAAGGAATACCCTGGCCGACGGTTGCTGGGGTGAGCATCATCAGTAAGAGCGACAAGCTTTAGAAGCAGAGGGAGGAATAAGATACTGACAAGGCGAGAATGCGTGCAGCAGAGAAGTGGGCGATAAACTGAGACGTCCCGCATGACACGAACTTTGAATCTTTTGGTCGGAATGCGGGCCTGCCAGCCCCCTGTCTCTCCCCGCAAGCGCGGCCTGTAAAGGCTGACCTTTTCAATTACTTTGGCCGCCCTGGGCTGACACGAGGCTGACAGGTCGGCAGGGCTCCCCGTGGGAACCAGGCCCAGGCTCCTCCCAGTTCCTGCCATGGAGTGCCGTAAAGTTGGCAGACGGACCGGAAACTGAAGGTCACGCTCCAGCCTCGCATGAGGTCAACCTTCATCACATGCTCGTGTCTCGCGAGAGGGCGCGGCGGGTTCCCGGCAAACGTTTTTCCCAGAGCGATGGGCGTCATGGTTCCGGGCAGATGGCGCATTGGTTCCCGGTAGATGGCGCCACGGCTCCCGGTAGATGGTGCCATGGTTCCCAGCAGATTGCGCCACGGTTACGGATATATGGCGCCATGGTTCCCGGTGGATGGCGCCATGGTTCCCAGTAGATGGCGCCATGGTTCCCGGTGAATGGCGCCACGGTTCCCGGTGGATGGCGCCATGGTTCCCAGCAGATGGCGCCAAGGTTCCCGATAGATGACGTCATGGTACTGTAATGGTTACCTGGCGGTTTATATGAGAAAAAAAAACGTTTCTTAATAAGGTAAAATAAGGATTAAATCATACAAATATTAAACGCAAATGATAAATGGTTTTTGTTTCAGGTTGTTTATTTGGTTTGGACATTCCGTAGGTGTACAATGGATATGGGAATTATATTCAGTTTCACAAATCAAATTGAGGAGAAAGCAACAATGGTAGCGTCAATCCCACCCGTCCACTCCAGCCAGACACCGGACTGGAAGCCGTCGGAGAAGTTAACTTGGTGTCTCCCGAACAAACTCCCCGCCAGAGTAGTTTACTTCAGGGAGATTCAGGGAGATGTCCGACGGCGCATCAAAGGATCTGCTGGTGTCGGAAGGAAGTCTTCGCTTACCGGTACCAGTCTCCGCTCTCTGCAGTTTATATCTCGACTTCCGCTCCAAATGTTCTCCGATTCCAATGTTTTGCTCATTAGTGATGGTAAACCTACTAAAAACTGGACATGGTACTAAACATAATTGCGTTAGCGCCGGCTTACTATTGTATTTACCAGTGCGGCCCTATTTAAACAGAACTGTGTCAGACGGCGGGTAAGATAATTGGTAAACGTCAACGAAATACATATTTTTTTCTGACAGGTCACACCACTTCGTGTAAGAATAGCATGTGTTACCTGGACGGGTGTCCGCCATTTTCATCTAGTTCCGGTTTAGTGCTCTCTCGGGGGTGATATCTAGCAGTAGCTGACTGGAGTAATAGCTGGCTAGTGAATCTCGGCCATCACAAGTTCATGACGTTTAACACATGAATACATGAATACATGAGCACATGAATACATTAAAACATGAACACATTAATAATGAACACATGAAGACACATGAATCAGCCAATGGCCATGAAGCGTCTTCTATATCTTTATCTTTTTTAGGGAAATCCTTATAGATGTATGTTATGATTTGAAATTATTCAATTATATTGTGTACAGTCGGTGATGCTCAATCGTCTGACTTAATTTTCATTTAAATTGCGTCCTTTAATCTGTTAGAATAATTACACTTTTAACTAGCGGTCAATGTTAAAATAATAAATTAGTCGAGTATGAAACGTCTGTCCGCTTGTTGTTTTAAATTTTAATAGACATGACATATTAGTCATTAAACAGAGGCCTTAAAAGTTGGTAGGATTATCCACACGTTGATAGCGCCGTGATGAATATGTATTTATGACGTAATACTACACCCCTTTGCCTGTTTTCAGAAACAGGAGAAACGGGTAAATTGACCCAGAATGTGTGCACCGCAACCTTCCCAGCACGACAAAAAGTTCTCCCCAAAAAAGCCAGGATGGTATTAAAGTAGAAACAAAGAGGCTAACGACGTCGCTGCGTGACTTCACGGGAAGGAATCCCGTGGAGAGAGGAGGAGGGACGCAAACACAGGCGTGTCAAGCTGCCGAGAAAAAAAAGTGGGCGCGGCTCGCCTGAAATCCACTTCGATTTTTGGATATTTTCGCATGAGGTGTCGATTTCAGGGCACTGTCAGCTCTCTCCCCCAGGTGTCGCTTTCATCCTGTCCGCGGCGGATTTTTTGTTTATTTCCAGCCTAACAAAGACTAATTGGCGCGTTCCCCTAACCTGATATCAGATAAATAATGCAGAGGTTGGTCAGAGAATATTGATCGGCTCCAAGCTAATTGCATAATACCGAGTGAATGCCTGTGACCGGGTTCCGATGTTGGCGGTTCGTTGTGGAAGCGTGAAAGCGCTCGTCGTGACCCTGCCACAAACAGCCTCTCCAAAGTGTGAAAAATATGTTATATATTGTTTACTGGTTCATTACATAACGACATGTATGCAAACATGACAAATTGTGGCGCATTAACTAAGGTGAGAACACTATGAGGCCACGAATGCCATAACCAACTTAGAGATGCTGATTTATTTAGGCGGCAACGACTGCTGTAGGAAGTGATTATAACAATGCATAACCATATATATATGCCAAGTAAACCGTCGCCCGCAAAATAGGCCTACTAATCTATATTTCAGTGTTTACCTTGGCAACGATACTTCTGTAATGACCCTTGCCGACACGTTATATACTGACATCAATCTGCCTTGACGTGACTGTACATCACTGTATTAACATCGTAATGCTGTTATTGCCATGCTACTCCTGGTAGTAAAGAACGCATCGCTCCCGGCATGGGCGTGTCCCGAGGGGGAGGGCACAGGGGGCACGTCCTCTTTCAACGTATATCTCTGCACCCCCCCCCCCGTGTTTCAAATTCTGTGCCCCCTGACCTCTCCTTAGATATCACAATGCATCAAGCTTCGTAGTTTATGTGTTCTTTCGCACCAACGATTATAAACTGTGCAAATACTACGGAACGTGCAGCGCAATTTCATTCGGAGCCCCCCCCCCCACGCCCCCGCCCCGGTCGCAAGATGTCAGTGCCCCCCCCCCACCCCCCCCCCCCTGGTCGTCAGAAAATTGGGAGGACCCCCTTTTTGGAATGTTGTTCAGAGTCCCTCGATCCCCAGTCGCAGGTCTTCAGTGACCCTCCCCCACCCCTTGAGGAAGAACGCTATCTGTCACGTTGACTCCCCCCCCCCTCCGGTCGCAAGTTTCAATGGACGTCAAATCCCTGTATCTGTCCCTGATGTAGAAATTTTTATTGGTATCTGTCCCTGATGCAAAAGATTTTATTGTATCTGTATCTGTCCCTGATGCAGAACATTGTATTGTATCTGTATCTGTCCCTGGTGTAGAACAGTTTATTGTATCTGTATCTGTTCCTGATGCAAAACAGTTTATTGTATCTGTATCTGTCCCTGATGCAGGACATTTTATTGTATCTGTCCCTGGTGTAGAACATTTTAGTGTATCTGTATCTGTCAATGATGTAGAACATTTTATTGTATCTGTATCCGTCCCTGGTGCAGAACATTGTAATGTATCTGTATCTGTCCCTGGTGTAGAACAGTTTATTGTATCTGTATCTGTTCCTGATGCAAAACAGTTTATTGTATCTGTATCTGTCCCTGATGCAGGACATTTTATTGTATCTGTCCCTGGTGTAGAGCATTTTAGTGTATCTGTATCTGTCAATGATGTAGAACATTTTATTGTATCTGTATCCGTCCCTGATGCAGAACATTGTAATGTATCTGTATCTGTCCCTGGTGTAGAACAGTTTATTGTATCTGTATCTGTTCCTGATGCAAAACAGTTTATTGTATCTGTATCTGTCCCTGATGCAGGACATTTTATTGTATCTGTCCCTGGTGTAGAGCATTTTAGTGTATCTGTATCTGTCAATGATGTAGAACATTTTATTGTATCTGTATCTGCCCCATTCTCAAGGATTCCTGCACACTCTCCTGCCTGGCACGGGCATGGGCTCTATTTTACAGCACTTCATTTAAAGCGAATTTATACATATTAAAGCTGAATGTCGAGCTTTTGTCGCCAAATCTAATCCGAGGCGACATATAAATCACAATTTACAGAAAACTCAATTTTTAAATTCTATAAATTTAGAAATCCTATAAACATCGCCGTTTAGGCTTTGATGTGGCAAACGTCTATTCGGGGACACCACAGAACTATGTCGCGGCACTGCTATATATGGCAAAGCATCGCGAAGCACACAAACTGATGACGTTTACCACTAACTTAAATACCTGTGGTAAAATGATATCACGGGCAAAGCTAAGAGACGCCATTTGGCAGTCTGATATGCGTGGAAAATAGACGAAAGAAATCTTGGATGATTCAAGGACTGATTCTTATTTGTATTTTGACTTCTTTAGTTTTGGCGGGAAAGAGCTCGTTTTGGCGGGAAAGAGCCGCAACTTAAATATGGTCTAGCCCCAGTCCACCTGATGGTCGTGGGTGCGTTGACTCCGCGCATATAGTGCAACAAGTTTTTCTCCAGCTAGGGCTAGTAGACATGGGGCGGCCGGGACACAGCGGACGCTCCTCATATGATTGTGTTAGGAAGCATTTTGACTGCATATTCCAAGGAAGAAGTAACAATGAACATACAAACACGGTCATCGTGTAGAAGGGCGCTCGCTGAAACCCGAGCTGGCTCTTGCATAGTCAGTTGTACCAGTCAAATTATTTGGGATATTTTTTCTAAAAATGTCCAGCTTTTATTCTCAGATATACCCTATTAACATATTCCCAGAATGAAATAATATTTCGCCAGGGATCCAGCTGGTCGTTTTCGACGAGACCCTACCCTGGGTTCACCACGTCACAACTGTCATCGGGTGAAACATATATGCCGGGGTCTTTTGTGAGGCAGATATTAATACATGTTCTAAAAATAGAGAAAACTCGTCGAAGGTCTTATTCCCGCCAAAAAAAAAATGTCAAAATAGAAAATACTCATTCATTAAACAAATGAGCGTTTCGTCAGCACTCTAGCCCTCACTACCTAAATAAATATATCATGAATTATTCCCATCTCCAGTGAAATCGTTCGTCTATGGGTTTTGTAATGCATGAAGAGCCGATTTGATCGTCATAACGTCCCCCGGTGACCAAATCCGCACGCCGCACTCTTCTGGCCTCTTTATCGCCAAAAGGTTCTTTTGTGGATGTCTTCACGTCATTTGCAATCCTTTTATAGTGCCCTGTACCTCATAGTGCCAATATGAGGTGTCTTGCACCTAAGATTGCGCCTATACGGGGTTCTTCATTTCACGTTAATGTTTAGCCCGTCATAATGTGTTTGTATATTGCTTTCAGTCCCTGTGTGGGGTGTCCTCTCTTGTAGTGTTCTGTCCATTATACCGCCATCATATTGTACTCAGTCCATTATAATGCTTTCATACTGCGCTCATACCGTTATAATGCTCTCATATTGTTCTCAGTCCCTTATAATACCCTTATATTGTGCCCAGTCCATTATAATGCTCTCATATTGTTCTCAGTCCCTTATAATACCCTTATATTGTGCCCAGTCCATTATAATGCTCTCATATTGTTCTCAGTTCCTTATAATACCCTTATATTGTGCCCAGTCCATTATAATGATCTCATATTGTTCTCAGTCCCTTATAATATCCTCAGGTCGTCCTCATGTTGTCCAGTCCGTCATAATGCCCTCATCTTGTGTCCAGACCGTCATAATGCCCTCATCTTGTGTCCAGTCCGTCATAATGCCCTCAAGTTGTGTTTAGTCCGTCATAGAGCCTCGTGCGACGCTTAGCTTATTGTATGTAGTGTCCCTGTGATGTAGATAGCCCGTCATAAGGCCCTCGCCAGGTACCCGGGACGTCATAACCCAACATACGGAGTCAATGATGATCAACAGCGGGCTAGGGATCAAATGCTTCGTCATTCGTTAGGGGTCGTTCCTTCCCTACGTTGTCACTCAGCCACCGGTAGATTTCAATGCTACCGAGAGAATGCTACCGAATGCCTAGAGAATGACTATGCAAGAATTACATCAAGATATATATGTATATTATTTACGGTAAATAAAGTAGCCTACACCACTAGATTCAAAAGGCTATTTGTGGGGGTGGGGGGGGGAGGCTATTGGTTAGAGCGGGGCATTAGCTGGTTTGATAAATTAAGCTTGAAATTTTCAGTTAATCTTTTTAAGAGAAATATTAACGATAGCGTGTTAAAAATAATCTCTACCACTGAGTGAAGCAATGATAATTAGATTAGTATGCATAGCCCCTTCGGAATATCATGTTGCTTTATTAACATTACGATTTTGCCAAATCCATATGCTGTTATCGAACATTCTACTACTGTTTCTGCGTCTGTTTTTGCCAATTAGTATTGTGTTGCTATTACTGTCAGTTTGGCAAGAACGATTATTATTTTTATTATTACTATTATTATTATTATTATTATCATTATTATTATTATATTAAGGCGTCAAAAATAGTATGTTTATATGTAATTGGTATAAGAAATATAAGTCGGGGTGTTGTTATCGAAGATTGTTATCCGCCTAGGTCGAGTTGCTATCGACCAATTACTATCCGTCTCTCCTCGCCCTCTACCCCCACTCCCTCCCTTCCTTCCCACCAGCCCCACCCCAACCTTATCGCTAAGGTTGCTGGCCTACGCTGACCTCTAAATTCGTTCATTCGCTTCAGATAATATTACCGGACGACCGCTATCCAATGTCACGGGCACTGGGTCTGGGTGTTTATCGATTGATTGGTTCGCGGTTGGATGTCGTTGGAGCCATAGGGTGTCCGGTATTCGGGACAGCGAGCGGTCTTGGCTGCATTCTGCTATTGTACCTTCAGCTCAAGTTTATCCATGTAAGCCAGGGCACAGCTAAGAGATTAAAAACGTGTTTTTCTTCGTTTTGAGTGGGCACGTGCTTTGTGATTGCGGTGTGTGGTCGTTCCTCCTGCGTCAGGGCGAACCGTTTGTTTCATCACAGCTCACGTATTACTCACATCTACCATTTAGTACAATATTACACATCGTGGGCTCTAACACAGACGATGGACCTCATGTGTTGTCACTACTTCTTCTACCGATTCATACTTTTCGGGAATGTGGAATTGGTTGTTTGGTTTAAATATGACGCTAACTTTAACCTATGTATGTGATATCGTGACAGTGTGAAGAGCCAAGGTAGACAGGAGCTGTTTCCACCGTGTCAATACATAAACGAATCGGAACCTTGCCAGTCATTTTGTAAACGTAACGTACTTCATTTCAGAATATTGATTAACTCTTAGCGCTGTAACTCCATAACGCCAGAGGCCATTCCTTCAGATAGGAAGGCTACTAAGGCAAGATAAAACGTGAACCTAAGAACGATATTACCTACATTAGGACTTGTCGGATGTACGAGACAAAATTATACCGTTAAAAAAGAAATCCATGGAGACCCTTGATGATGAGACTGGTCTAAAGTTGATAATCATCATATGACGACATTAACAAGTTAACGTTGCGCAGGTCATAACAAGGAGAAGGAATTGCCCATATATGTTTAATTTTTTCCTATTTGGCTACTTTGGAGGGTGTATCTAAGCGAAGTATAATTGTACATCGACATCAGCAAAATAAAGAAAAAGAAAGTTCTTTACGTCCATAAACGTAAACGGTTGCACATGTGGGATTCGAACCCACGTGTCAGGGACTGGGCTGACTGCAGCACTGAAGACATGAACGGAACCACCGCCTCGCCAAGCGGCGGAGTAACCCACGTGTCAGGGACTGGGCTGACTGCAGCACTGAAGACATGAACGGAACCACCGCCTCGCCAAGCGGCGGAGTAACCCACGTGTCAGGGACTGGGCTGACTGCAGCACTGAAGACATGAACGGAACCACCGCCTCGCCAAGTGGCGGAGTAACCCACGTGTCAGGGACTGGGTTGACTACAGCACTGAAGACATGAACGGAACCACCGCCTCGCCAAGTGGCGGAGTAACCCACGTGTCAGGGGCTGGGCTGACTGCAGCACTGAAGACATGAACGGAACCACCGCCTCGCCAAGTGGCGGAGTAACCCACGTGTCAGGGACTGGGCTGACTGCAGCACTGAAGACATGAACGGAAACACCGCCTCGCCAAGTGACGGAGTAACCCACGTGTCAGGGACTGGGCTGACTACAGCACTGAAGACATGAACGGAAACACCGCCTCGCCAAGTGGCGGAGTAACCCACGTGTCAGGGACTGGGCTGACTACAGCACTGAAGACATGAACGGAACCACCGCCTCGCCAAGTGACGGAGTAACCCACGTGTCAGGGACTGGGCTGACTACAGCACTGCAGACATGAACTGAACCACCGCCTCGCCAAGTGGCGGAGTAACCCACGTGTCAGGGACTGGGCTGACTACAGCACTGAAGACATGAACGGAACCACCGCCTCGCCAAGTGACGGAGTAACCCACGTGTCAGGGACTGGGCTGACTACAGCACTGAAGACATGAACTGAACCACCGCCTCGCCAAGTGGCGGAGTAACCCACGTGTCAGGGGCTGGGCTGACTGCAGCACTGCAGACATGAACTGAACCACCGCCTCGCCAAGTGGCGGAGTAACCCACGTGTCAGGGACTGGGCTGACTGCAGCACTGAAGACATGAACGGAACCACCGCCTCGCCAAGTGGCGGAGTAACCCACGTGTCAGGGGCTGGGCTGACTACAGCACTGAAGACATGAACGGAACCACCGCCTCGCCAAGTGGCGGAGTAACCCACGTGTCAGGGGCTGGGCTGACTGCAGCACTGAAGACATGAACGGAACCACCGCCTCGCCAAGTGGCGGAGTAACCCACGTGTCAGGGACTGGGCTGACTACAGCACTGAAGACATGAACGGAACCACCGCCTCGCCAAGTGGCGGAGTAACCCACGTGTCAGGGTCTGGGCTGACTGCAGCACTGAAGACATGAACGGAACCACCGCCTCGCCAAGTGGCGGAGTAACCCACGTGTCAGGGACTGTGCTGACTGCAGCACTGAAGACATGAACGGAACCACCGCCTCGCCAAGTGGCGGAGTAACCCACGTGTCAGGGACTGGGCTGACTACAGCACTGAAGACATGAACGGAACCACCGCCTCGCCAAGTGGCGGAGTAACCCACGTGTCAGGGACTGGGCTGACTGCAGCACTGAAGACATGAACAGAAACACCGCCTCGCCAAGTGGCGGAGTAACCCACGTGTCAGGGGCTGGGCTGACTACAGCACTGAAGACATGAACGGAACCACCGCCTCGCCAAGTGGCGGAGTAACCCACGTGTCAGGGACTGGGCTGACTGCAGCACTGAAGACATGAACGGAACCACCGCCTCGCCAAGTGGCGGAGTAACCCACGTGTCAGGGACTGGGCTGACTACAGCACTGAAGACATGAACGGAACCACCGCCTCGCCAAGTGGCGGAGTAACCCACGTGTCAGGGACTGGGCTGACTGCAGCACTGAAGACATGAACAGAAACACCGCCTCGCCAAGTGGCGGAGTAACCCACGTGTCAGGGACTGGGCTTATTACAGCACTGAAGACATGAACGGAACCACCGCCTCGCCAAGTGGCGGAGTAACCCACGTGTCAGGGACTGGGCTGACTGCAGCACTGAAGACATGAACTGAACCACCGCCTCGCCAAGTGGCGGAGTAACCCACGTGTCAGGGACTGGTCTGACTACAGCACTGAAGACATGAACGGAACCACCGCCTCGCCAAGTGGCGGAGTAACCCACGTGTCAGGGGCTGGGCTGACTGCAGCACTGAAGACATGAACGGAACCACCGCCTCGCCAAGTGGCGGATTAACCCACGTGTCAGGGACTGGGCTGACTGCAGCACTGAAGACATGAACGGAAACACCGCCTCGCCAAGTGACGGAGTAACCCACGTGTCAGGGACTGGGCTGACTACAGCACTGAAGACATGAACGGAAACACCGCCTCGCCAAGTGGCGGAGTAACCCACGTGTCAGGGACTGGGCTGACTACAGCACTGAAGACATGAACGGAACCACCGCCTCGCCAAGTGACGGAGTAACTCACGTGTCAGGGACTGGGCTGACTACAGCACTGAAGACATGAACGGAACCACCGCCTCGCCAAGTGGCGGAGTAACCCACGTGTCAGGGGCTGGGCTGACTGCAGCACTGCAGACATGAACTGAACCACCGCCTCGCCAAGTGGCGGAGTAACCCACGTGTCAGGGACTGGGCTGACTGCAGCACTGAAGACATGAACGGAAACACCGCCTCGCCAAGTGGCGGAGTAACCCACGTGTCAGGGGCTGGGCTGACTGCAGCACTGCAGACATGAACTGAACCACCGCCTCGCCAAGTGACGGAGTAACCCACGTGTCAGGGGCTGGGCTGACTACAGCACTGAAGACATGAACGGAACCACCGCCTCGCCAAGTGGCGGAGTAACCCACGTGTCAGGGACTGGGCTGACTGCAGCACTGAAGACATGAACGGAACCACCGCCTCGCCAAGTGGCGGAGTAACCCACGTGTCAGGGACTGGGCTGACTGCAGCACTGAAGACATGAACGGAAACACCGCCTCGCCAAGTGGCGGAGTAACCCACGTGTCAGGGACTGGGCTGACTGCAGCACTGAAGACATGAACTGAACCACCGCCTCGCCAAGTGGCGGAGTAACCCACGTGTCAGGGACTGGGCTGACTGCAGCACTGAAGACATGAACGGAACCACCGCCTCGCCAAGTGGCGGAGTAACCCACGTGTCAGGGACTGGGCTGACTGCAGCACTGAAGACATGAACTGAACCACCGCCTCGCCAAGTGGCGGAGTAACCCACGTGTCAGGGACTGGGCTGACTGCAGCACTGAAGACATGAACGGAAACACCGCCTCGCCAAGTGGCGGAGTAACCCACGTGTCAGGGGCTGGGCTGACTGCAGCACTGCAGACATGAACTGAACCACCGCCTCGCCAAGTGACGGAGTAACCCACGTGTCAGGGACTGGGCTTATTACAGCACTGAAGACATGAACGGAACCACCGCCTCGCCAGGTGGCGGAGTAACCCACGTGTCAGGGACTGGGCTGACTGCAGCACTGAAGACATGAACTGAACCACCGCCTCGCCAAGTGGCGGAGTAACCCACGTGTCAGGGACTGGGGTGACTGCAGCACTGAAGACATGAACTGAACCACCGCCTCGCCAAGTGGCGGAGTAACCCACGTGTCAGGGACTGGGCTGACTGCAGCACTGAAGACATGAACGGAAACACCGCCTCGCCAAGTGGCGGAGTAACCCACGTGTCAGGGGCTGGGCTGACTGCAGCACTGCAGACATGAACTGAACCACCGCCTCGCCAAGTGACGGAGTAACCCACGTGTCAGGGGCTGGGCCGACTACAGCACTGAAGACATGAACGGAACCACCGCCTCGCCAAGTGGCGGAGTAACCCACGTGTCAGGGACTGGGCTGACTACAGCACTGAAGACATGAACGGAACCACCGCCTCGCCAAGTGACGGAGTAACCCACGTGTCAGGGACTGGGCTGACTACAGCACTGAAGACATGAACGGAACCACCGCCTCGCCAAGTGGCGGAGTAACCCACGTGTCAGGGACTGGGCTGACTACAGCACTGAAGACATGAACGGAAACACCGCCTCGCCAAGTGACGGAGTAACCCACGTGTCAGGGACTGGGCTGACTGCAGCACTGAAGACATGAACGGAAACACCGCCTCGCCAAGTGGCGGAGTAACCCACGTGTCAGGGGCTGGGCTGACTGCAGCACTGCAGACATGAACTGAACCACCGCCTCGCCAAGTGACGGAGTAACCCACGTGTCAGGGACTGGGCTGACTACAGCACTGAAGACATGAACGGAACCACCGCCTCGCCAGGTGGCGGAGTACCCCACGTGTCAGGGGCTGGGCTGACTACAGCACTGAAGACATGAACGGAACCACCGCCTCGCCAAGTGGCGGAGTAACCCACGTGTCAGGGACTGGGCTGACTGCAGCACTGAAGACATGAACTGAACCACCGCCTCGCCAAGTGGCGGAGTAACCCACGTGTCAGGGACTGGGCTGACTGCAGCACTGAAGACATGAACGGAAACACCGCCTCGCCAAGTGGCGGAGTAACCCACGTGTCAGGGACTGGGCTGACTGCAGCACTGCAGACATGAACTGAACCACCGCCTCGCCAAGTGGCGGAGTAACCCACGTGTCAGGGACTGGGCTGACTGCAGCACTGAAGACATGAACGGAAACACCGCCTCGCCAAGTGGCGGAGTAACCCACGTGTCAGGGGCTGGGCTGACTGCAGCACTGCAGACATGAACTGAACCACCGCCTCGCCAAGTGACGGAGTAACCCACGTGTCAGGGACTGGGCTTATTACAGCACTGAAGACATGAACGGAACCACCGCCTCGCCAAGTGGCGGAGTAACCCACGTGTCAGGGACTGGGCTGACTGCAGCACTGAAGACATGAACTGAACCACCGCCTCGCCAAGTGGCGGAGTAACCCACGTGTCAGGGACTGGGTTGACTACAGCACTGAAGACATGAACGGAACCACCGCCTCGCCAAGTGGCGGAGTAACCCACGTGTCAGGGGCTGGGCTGACTGCAGCACTGAAGACATGAACGGAACCACCGCCTCGCCAAGTGGCGGAGTAACCCACGTGTCAGGGACTGGGCTGACTGCAGCACTGAAGACATGAACGGAAACACCGCCTCGCCAAGTGACGGAGTAACCCACGTGTCAGGGACTGGGCTGACTACAGCACTGAAGACATGAACGGAAACACCGCCTCGCCAAGTGGCGGAGTAACCCACGTGTCAGGGACTGGGCTGACTACAGCACTGAAGACATGAACGGAACCACCGCCTCGCCAAGTGACGGAGTAACCCACGTGTCAGGGACTGGGCTGACTACAGCACTGAAGACATGAACGGAACCACCGCCTCGCCAAGTGGCGGAGTAACCCACGTGTCAGGGGCTGGGCTGACTGCAGCACTGCAGACATGAACTGAACCACCGCCTCGCCAAGTGGCGGAGTAACCCACGTGTCAGGGACTGGGCTGACTGCAGCACTGAAGACATGAACGGAAACACCGCCTCGCCAAGTGGCGGAGTAACCCACGTGTCAGGGGCTGGGCTGACTGCAGCACTGCAGACATGAACTGAACCACCGCCTCGCCAAGTGACGGAGTAACCCACGTGTCAGGGGCTGAGCTGACTACAGCACTGAAGACATGAACGGAACCACCGCCTCGCCAAGTGGCGGAGTAACCCACGTGTCAGGGACTGGGCTGACTGCAGCACTGAAGACATGAACTGAACCACCGCCTCGCCAAGTGGCGGAGTAACCCACGTGTCAGGGACTGGGCTGGCTGCAGCACTGAAGACATGAACTGAACCACCGCCTCGCCAAGTGGCGGAGTAACCCACGTGTCAGGGACTGGGCTGACTGCAGCACTGAAGACATGAACGGAAACACCGCCTCGCCAAGTGGCGGAGTAACCCACGTGTCAGGGGCTGGGCTGACTGCAGCACTGCAGACATGAACTGAACCACCGCCTCGCCAAGTGACGGAGTAACCCACGTGTCAGGGGCTGGGCTGACTACAGCACTGAAGACATGAACGGAACCACCGCCTCGCCAAGTGGCGGAGTAACCCACGTGTCAGGGACTGGGCTGACTACAGCACTGAAGACATGAACGGAACCACCGCCTCGCCAAGTGGCGGAGTAACCCACGTGTCAGGGACTGGGCTGACTACAGCACTGAAGACATGAACGGAAACACCGCCTCGCCAAGTGACGGAGTAACCCACGTGTCAGGGACTGGGCTGACTGCAGCACTGAAGACATGAACGGAAACACCGCCTCGCCAAGTGGCGGAGTAACCCACGTGTCAGGGGCTGGGCTGACTGCAGCACTGCAGACATGAACTGAACCACCGCCTCGCCAAGTGACGGAGTAACCCACGTGTCAGTTGCTGGGCTGACTACAGCACTGAAGACATGAACGGAACCACCGCCTCGCCAAGTGGCGGAGTAACCTTAAGGATTAAACGTGGGACACAGAACCGGGGGTGGCGGGGGTGGGGGTTGTCTATCGCTAAGACCCGGTGGGGTCCCGTCACATTGATTATGCAGGTCCAAGTGGTCCAAGGTCTTCAAGTGGTAAATCTCTTTCACTGAGAAGTCGGCTTACTAATTAGTCCACTCCCAGCCGTCACGTGCCAAAGAGCCCCACTCATAAGACGAGACCCCGCCACTTTAAACCGTGTCTCTTAATCTCTTGCCCAGATCGCCATGCAATGGTTGATCGACAGCGTAGCGCGGCCAGTACGTGCGTACGGGGGGGATGTCAAGGGTGTGATGTATGTAAGGTTTTTCCAGTCGTATTTACACAGGCGTCTTGCCAAAACTGACGAATGTGCCCCTCGGCGCGCGAACGAGGGCCGCCGAGTCCAAGCCGGAACTCGCGTTGCTATACGCGCTGCCGTCCGAGCGTCCGTGGCAACCAAGATGGCCGCGCCAAAAGCGGTGCGGCGAGCGCTCTTGTAGTGTTTGGCTGAGACACCTGCAGGGGTGGGTGTCAACAGCCGTGTTCCTCTCATGGTATTATATGTGTAGGCCGTCGTGGCACTTGTCTTGGAGGACGGGAACGGGAGGCCAAGACAGGACTATCTCGTCCAGGTGGACTTGAATGTTATCCATGACATTTCACCTATGCCAGGTTAGTACAATGTATAATTTCCATAATTGAACGCTTGGCCAAGACCTACACTTGAAGCTACCCATATAACACGGTGCGATGGCGATCTGTATGCCGGTGATCAGGCGCGCTGTATGCCGGTGTTCAGGCGATCTGTATGCCGGTGTTCAGGCGCGCTGTATGCCGGTGTTCAGGCGCGCTGTATGCCGGTGATCAGGCGCGCTGTATGCCGGTGTTCAGGCGCGCTGTATGCCGGTGTTCAGGCGCGCTGTATGCCGGTGATCAGGCGCGCTGTATGCCGGTGTTCAGGCGCGCTGTATGCCGGTGATCAGGCGCGCTGTATGCCGGTGATCAGGCGCGCTGTATGCCGGTGTTCAGGCGCGCTGTATGCCGGTGATCAGGCGCGCTGTATGCCGGTGATCAGGCGCGCTGTATGCCGGTGATCAGGCGCGCTGTATGCCGGTGATCAGGCGCGCTGTATGCCGGTGTTCAGGCGCGCTGTATGCCGGTGTTCAGGCGCGCTGTATGCCGGTGATCAGGCGATCTGTATGCCGGTGATCAGGCGCGCTGTATGCCGGTGATCAGGCGATCTGTATGCCGGTGATCAGGCGCGCTGTATGCCGGTGATCAGGCGCGCTGTATGCCGGTGTTCAGGCGCGCTGTATGCCGGTGATCAGGCGATCTGTATGCCGGTGATCAGGCGCGCTGTATGCCGGTGATCAGGCGCGCTGTATGCCGGTGATCAGGCGCGCTGTATGCCGGTGTTCAGGCGCGCTTTTAGAAATACACATGGCATCCATTTCGATTATTATCGAGTACGTGGGACATCTGGAGGCAATCACTGTAATTTCTATATTGATATATACCTCAGTCAGTCGTCACCCGTAAGTGGCGTCAGCTGAAGGCCTCAATAACGGCAACGCTGGGCAAGGCACAGCCCCCGGCAAAGTCCCCGGCATGGCCCCGACACAGCTCCCGGTATAGCCCTGGCACAGCCTTCGGCACAGCCCCCGGCACAGCCACGGCACAGCCCCCGGCACAACCCCGGCACAGCCCCCGGCACATCCCTCGACACAGCCCGCGGCACAGTCCTTGACACAGCCCCGGCACAGCCCCCTGCACAGCCCTCGACACAGCCCGCGGCACAGTCCTCGACACACCCCTCGAAACAGCCTAGGTACAGTCTCCAGCACAGCCCTTCGCACAGGCCCGGCACAGCCCATGCACAGGCCCGGCACAGCCCCCGGCACAACCCCGGCACAGCCCCGGCACAGCCCTGGGTGCCGGCACAGCACCGGCGCATCCCTGGGTGCCGACAAGGCCCGCGGTGTCGCCCGTGTCATTAAAGGGGTTTATCGATCCGTCCCCCGTGAATAGGAGTCGCGCGCGGGCGAAATGTAGGCACAGACTTAACCAGAATGCATCACTCCTCTGACTCAGCCCACCCCTCTCACTCACAACCCAACCTTTATGCCCGACCCCTCTCACCCATATTACTATGCTGACGAATGTCCGCTCTTTCCCACAACCCACCCCTAACCCACTCACGCAGTCGCTAAGCTGACAAACCCTTCTGGGTCACATGTTTACGGAATAAAACTATGGCAAGCCAAAGTGGAATTTAATCGAATGTTTGCACATATGTTCAAATATTTGCACATAAACATATTGAATTGAATTAGAATTATTTAAATGAATTAAATTGAATTAAAGATATGTGCAATTGAATTAGAGATATGTGCAAATATTTGGACATATGTCCAAATATTTGCACACATGTGAAACATCTTTAATTCAATTAAACATATGTACAAATCCTTCCGATTTGGACATATGTGCAATTGAATTGCAAATATGTGCAATTGAATTGCAAATATGTGCAATTGAATTGCAAATATGTGCAATTGAATTGCAAATATGTGCAATTGAATTGCAAATATGTGCAATTGAATTGCACATATGTTGAATTCAATTTCACATATGTTTAATTCAATTGCGCATATGTTGAATTCAATTGCACATATGTTTAATTCAATTGCACATATGTTTAATTCACACTTCCCCCCCCCCCCCACCTTCACCTCCACCTCCACCTTCACCTCCACCGCCACCGCCACCTCCTCCCCCTCCACCTCCCCCTCCACCTCCACCTCCACCTCCATCTTCACCTCCACCTCCACCTCCACCTCCACCCCCACCTCCAACCCCACCCCCACCCCCATCCTCACCCCCACCTCTTCATCCACCTCCATCTCTACCCCCACCTCCACCTCCACATCCACATCCACCCCCACCTCCACCTCCACATGCGAAGCCACCTTCGCCTTCTCCACATCCATCCCCACCCCACTTCTATCCTCACCTCCACCTCCACCTCCACCTCCATCTCCACCTCCAAATCCACCTACATCTCCACCTCCACCTGCAAAGTAACCACCGCCACCGCCACCTCCTCCTCCTCCACCTCCGCCTCAACCCCATCTCTGCCTTGGAATTCGAATAAATGATATCATTAATTCGAATTAATGATATCATTAATTCAAATTAATGATAACATTAATTTGGAATTGTACATATGTCCAATTCATTTGGACATATGTGCAAATGAATTGGACATATGTACAATTGAAGTGGACATATGTACAATTGAAGTGGACATATGTGCAATTCATTTGGACATATGTCTAAATCATTTGCACATATGTCTAAA
The DNA here is from genome assembly GCA_964019135.1 of Arenicola marina. NCBI lineage: Eukaryota > Metazoa > Annelida > Polychaeta > Arenicolidae > Arenicola > Arenicola marina. Next base: position 25,626,210 of record OZ025249.1, read on the forward strand.
TAGTGGTCTTTAAAGATATCTTTAATTGAATTGAAGATATGTTGAATTCATTTGGACATATGTGCAATTGAATTACACATATGTGTAATTCCTTTGGACATATGTGCAAATATTTGAACATATGTGCAAATACTCTATTAAATTCCACTTTGGCTTGCCATATAAAACTGTTCACAGACTTACTTATATCGATCCCTTGGTGCCCATCTATCCCGGCAATTTCTGGGTCAACCCTGTCGTGTGAGTTGTGTCGACCGCTTAGTCTGATTGGAAAGACGTCACACTAAACTTTTTATTAGAAGGAAATGGTAAGTGTAGTACGGGTTTTGCAAAGATATGACAGCCGATGTAAGACACGATATGACAGCCGATGTAAGACACGATATGACAGCCGATGTAAGGATGAAGCTTCCTCGTCGACGGGGTAAGGTTTTTTCCATAGATACTTTAATATCTGTCTTACCAAATCACTCAATCATGTAAATAAACTGTCGTTTATATGACAATGCGTCAACGCGGTGGAGAATAGGGGAAAAAGGAATCGGGAAGAGCAACTGGGGTTCAGAAATCAGTGCAGTAGATACATCGTAACGTGCTGTTGGACACTCCCCTCACACACGGTTCCGTGTCAATCTGCGGACCATGCTCCAGGTTCCGTACAATATTTAACATTTTTATGGAAATCACAAATATGTCATCAACAACTTCCGTGACCCTCCAAAAGTTATTTGCCTGCTTGTGACGGGGCCGAAAACCCGGCCATGAATTCTGCCGGTGGGGTTCGGCGCTACGTGATGTGTTGAGGTTCCGGTGGCGCAGCCCGAGTATTGACACCGCGCTGAGTGGTACCATTACAATGATGAACGACTGGTCCATTGATGTAAGCCAACATACCCTGCTTGGGGATGCGGCGCGGGAAGCAGCCGCTGGCTTTGGCGGACCCGCAAACAATGGTCCCCACTTGCTTCCTCCGCAGAGGCGAAACGAGCTGCGTGGGCCAGATAGTGGCTGGGGTCCGGACCCGTGTACACACGACCCGGGGGTGGGGGCTGGGGGGTGGGGAGGGGGCTACGTTTAATTATCGGTCCGATATCCGGGGCCGAAATCGGCTCTGGTTTCCCGCGGCACGGGTTGTTGTGTCAGCGAGAGAGATGCCCGGCTACCGCACGCCACGCCCTTCGTGACGGCGTGGCTGACCTGGTCACGGCCGTGTGACCCAGCTCTTGTGATGAATCACCACACCAACCTTGTCCTCCTCGTCCTCTAAGGGATGGGAGGCGGCTGCTAGGCTGCCACCCCCCCCCCACCCTGCCCCGCTCCCATCCCCGGGTAGCGGAACCCATCCTTCCTTCCATGGCCTCCCAGCTTCCCAAACCATCGCCATGCCATACCGCCGTAAAATCCTTCCCAAAACGTCGCTGAGTACCTTATATAGGCCTTTATATGGTTCGATATGATTGTGAGGGGAGGATGGGAATGGGGGGGGGGGGGCAGCAGATAGGGTCTGTAGAGATCGAGCCAGAAAAGTGTCCCCCGCTCCCGCCGTAAGGCTGCAGACAGGCTGGCGGCCAGGGACTGGAGACCACTGGTTGTGGGGGATTGGCTGGGGACCGGGGCCGTCAGCCGGCTGACGGCTACGGAGACCGGGAGACTGGGAGACGGCCGCACGCTGGGGGTACACAACGTGTGCCTGAAGGCGAAGGAGGAGGAGGAGGACGCATACTGGCCCTCCCCATGTATCTAGCATTCCTAGTTTCCGCCAGTGGCCATCATCTCCACCTGGTTCTCTGACACTAGCCACGGTCTCCGCCAAAATCTCCACTGCCATCAGCGTCGCAACGACAGCATTGCTTTGATATCCATGTTAATCGTAGTTCCGAGATGGATGGTCAACAATGGATACAGAGCACCACTGGATATTCGAATCAAGTTAAACAGCTGAGAGTCGCAGCATGCATTGCGAGACGCCGTCATGGGGGGGGGGGAGGGGCCCAGTAAGTGAGACCGGTGCTGCCACCTTGGGTGGAGATAAACAGCAACACCGCGCCGTGCTTGATGGCGGGAGAGAATAGGATAGACAGAAGGACTTAGAGGGCTGTGGAGACCGAGCGAGTGCGAGTAGCGGCGAGATCGTTCCCGTGTCAGGCCCACCAGTCACGCCACTCCCAAATGGCGGTCGGCGACGGAAGGGAACAACATAAAACCCTTTCGCCGAGCGGAAATGGATTAATTTTTCATGCCTAAATTGCCGGTTGTGGCAGCGCCAGAGCCAAAGCCCAGAGCCCGGTGTGAGGCGGCTATGCTGAGCCCTTGTCCCGCCGGACATGCCGTGCTGCAAGGTTAATTCGCCATCAAAACTACCTCCAAACCGGTCCCCTTAGAGCCCTCTACAACAAGAGGTAAGACTGTAACGCTGGGATATTTTGCTCAATTAATCTGTCGGCTGCAGTTGACGTTGAGCTCAGATGTTTTTTTTCACCGGATGTCTGCGTGAGCCCCTAATATAATATAATATAAATCCCAATGGGTATGCATTCAATGTCCTCCTGCAGCTACACAACAGGTGCCTCGGCGGAACTTACGGTGCCATCTATTTCGTTGCCATATAAAGATATTTAAAACAGCGCCTTGTGTGGAAATGGAAGGGCGAAGCCAAGACGTGATGAATGAATGTCGTGCTTCCTATATTTGTGTCATCGGAGTGACATAATAATCGTATGGTAGTATGAGAGTAATTTTTGATACACGATCTCGTGTAGGCTATTACATTGTGATGTATAATTGTCTTGCCCATATTCATACATGTTTGTAGCTTTCATTAGTGAAGCAATAAACGAATGTCGTGTTTCTCACTTTTGGGGGTGTAGAAACCGTAGGAACATGTTGGCCGCTAAATGATATCGAAAGTGCTCCAACAAGTTAGTTTTGCTTGAGAAGGGGGTTAAAGTTAAACTAGCCTGCGCCAGAGGATCCAGCGATACTCATAGAGGAACAGCTTAACGTTATACACTAGATACTGGGCGACGCACCTCCCCCCCCCCCCCCGTCGCCCTCCCTCGTAGGCTCTAAGCATCACTGAACCCCATACAACGAAACCGTTCTCCCTTGGCCAAAGATAAATCGCCTGCCACAGTCATTCGTCTGGAAATTACGACGTTGCCCGAAGCCAGAACGGGCCAGAATGCTGGACGCACAGGGATGCTGGCCATAACATTGCTTCAGATTGCTTTGTCTGGCCAGCATCATGAATGGGCGAAACAACCGTCCATGCAGGACAGAACAACGGATGCGCAGGGAAAGTGCGGAATCGATTTAATGCTCTGACCGTTAATTGGATGGTTCTACGGGACCTGTTATTAAACGAATGATTGGTCGGTGATCAAATATAGGTCATTTGCCAGCTCTGTGGCCGATCGCCGGGCAGAGGGCGTTAGGCTTGCGTCATAGTCCCTCCGCCTCACGTCAAATTCAACCATCAGAATTATCCTTCATCCGCGAAAATTGAAATGAATCTAATCGAAGATAAATTCGCACTTTGGCATCAAATACCCCGCTGTTTAGCATTTACTTTGCCACTGGTACCATACCTGACGAATGCATTTGAGTTTTAATAATTTGAAACCATGTTACTTTCGAACTATATTTTCGAGTGCGGTCGAGGCCAAAGGCGTGAAGCATTTTGAATTTTGACCCCGTGTTATTTTGAAATATGTTTTCGATTAAGTCTTGTATTTTGGTGATCATTCGACAACGGAATGTCTATATTTGTCAAATTCTGTATCGAAAATTCAATATTCAATTAAAAAAAAATTCTAAAACCATTCCTGACCCCAGGACCGTTGGGGTCAACCGTGAGGTGGGTGGTGACGTGGGGCAGGGGTGATGTTGTGAACGAGCTCCCTCTGCCGGCAAAGTGCTCTGTGTCCTGTTTATATCAGTTGATGTATATTCCATGTCACTGTTTGGTATGGGGTCCAATTGATATCCGTCGGTGGTACGAGGCCTACTTTTTGTCACGGATTACAGTGACTATTTAATAGCAGTCACTGGATCGTTCTGATATGTCTGTCGGAAACGTCTGTGAGAACCCAAAACGTCCGACTGCCCAAAACGGGCCAAGATCATGACTTTCACACCTATAACATAACACGATTTTTGTCCAAGCACAACACGATCATCAAAGAATAAATATGTCCCCAGATTTGTTTCATACCCTCCTAATCTCGCAATAAATATTGTTTTAATGTGTAGATCTAGGTCCGCAGGGTGTGGCAAGTCCCATAACAAGCAAAGAGGCCAAGGCTGTAAAGTATTTTTAACGTTTTTTCAGTGCCGTGTTACGCACCGTTCCCATACTGAAGCTCACCCGTCCGCCCCGCCCACCCCCCCCCTCTCCGGCTTCTCATGAAACCTCGATGTCATTCGTATATCGCTAACTAAGAGCTACAAAACGAGCGTATTGCGGCTTCATATCGGCAGATTGTGTAGGATCGCAACGTCAAATGTAACTGTTAGTTTGTTCTTAGTTATGTAGGACGCTTTGGGCAGTCGGACGTTTTGAGCCCCAACAAACGTCTGCTTCCTTGTATGGCTTTGCCCCGTTGAGCACACTTGACATGACTGCATCCAGCGGGGTTAAATCGATGTTTATGTTTGCAATGAGGTCGATTTCATTTTGGTTCCCGCAGTTTCATCGATTTTATATCACCGTGTTTTTTACACCCATGTGCGCCGTGTTGTCTTGCTTCTGAGTTTCAAGGCCAGCCACATAACAAAAACATGTCCTAGTGAAAACGCAGCGACTGTCAGCTGCCTCATGTCAGCTCGAATATGACATCTTGGTTTCATACAGTGCACGACAGTATTATGTTGAAACATCACTGCATGCAATGGCGATATCATAAAGAACAAGGCGTTAAAAAATATCATTGCGCGTCCGTTTTGCCCTTTAGGCCTCGAGTAATCACGAACATCCCTGTTCATTTGTGCCTAAGCAATATTGGCCTAGAGTATTATATCATTGGCATATACTAACATGTCGTCGTTTGGCTTGTCTGCAAAAAACTACGTTCACACCTTATCTGTATCAAAGTGTGATGGATGATGTGGTCAAAAATGATACTTTGCGGCAGACTAATTTTTGTTACTGTGCCCATGCCCCATGTACAACATGCACACTTCATACTGATATATTACTGTGCTTATATATGTGAAGATTACACGCATTATATTGCAATGGTGATTGAGTGAATATATTCATCATCTTTGAAGGCATACATTGGAGAGTTCTTGCTGATTGTGTCACTCTGCGGGATCCCGCTCTTGTACATATTTCAGACTTGCAGACATCCTAGACATAAAATTGGTACAGTAGGCCACAAGATGTCACCGGTCGTCAAGGTAGCAGACACAACAGAGTAGACTCTTAAGAGACTACCCGCAAACCCAGACACAACAAACAGTTCTTTGTCTGCCGTGTCCATTCCGGCGAGGAACAAAGAGTCACTATGACTCGCCAGGTTGCTAAGGAGACTGCTAAATTCATCAATCAAGAAAGCACTGAGGATAACCTGATGGTAAGCTTCCACACCATCCCAAAGCCACTTGGCCATACATATCACACTAAATCGAACATATATTATTATTATTGACATTGCCAAGTCACGGAAACGTCTTACACCGGACGACTGTAGCGATTTATAATCTAATATATCTATTGAAATGATAGTTCATATTTTTTCCTCACACTAGCATCGGGGGCACGAATTCACACATTTCTTATTCTAAGCTTATTCTAAGCATTTTAAGCATCAAATATAGTACGAAACTATCAAACGTGTGTCACATTTATTCATATTATTTTATATATTCAAGTTAAGCCATTCTAACGTATCGTTGTTTTTTATTTGTTCAGGGACATTAAGGTGACAGCTTCTTTATTATTGAAGTTGCTGTAATGTGGTTCCACGCATCATATTTTGCAATTTCTTGCAATAGTCTGTCGATTTTTATAGACGAAGGCCCTATCCGTCATGGCTCCTGATTGATTGGACTATGTGGGCAGTAAGAATTATTAGTCACAGTCCGCGCGTTCTTGTCCGTTCCTATCGTTTTATCTATGTATTCAACAACGTGACACGATTTGTTTATTGATCGCACTGTTCCGCCCCTCGCCTTGGGCTTCCCTTCCGTTATGCCAGGTGCAGTGTTTGCAAGCCATCCTACGGCATGACCCAGACACAGTGCTGGACTTCGTCTGTTCAAACGCAAAAGAAGTCAAGTCATACAGTGACCGGGTGAGTACAGATGTGGACTGTCACCTCGCGTAACGAACAGATGTGGACTGTAACCTGGTGAGTCACCTACAGATGTGGACTGTAACTTGGTAAGTAACCTACAGATGTGGACTGTCACCTGGTAAGTAACCTACAGATGTGGACTGTCACCTGGTGAGTCACCTACAGATGTGGACTGTAACCTGGTAAGTAACCTACAGATGTGGACTGTAACCTGGTGAGTCACCTACAGATGTGGACTGTAACCTGGTAAGTAACCTACAGATGTGGACTGTAACCTGGTAAGTAACCTACAGATGTGGACTGTCACCTGGTAAGTAACCTACAGATGTGGACTGTCACCTCGAGTAACCTACAGATGTGGACGATAAGCTGGTGAGTAACCTACATATGTGGACTGTCACCTCGAGTAACCTACAGATGTGGACTGTAACCTGGTTAGTAACGTACAGATGTGGACTGTCACCTCGAGTAACCTACAGATGTGGACGATAACCTGGTGAGTAACCTACAGATGTGGACTGTAACCTGGTCAGTAACCTACGGATGTGGACTGTCACCTCGCGTAACGTACAGATGTGGACTGTAACCTGGTGAGTCACCTACAGATGTGGACTGTAACCTGGTGAGTCACCTACAGATGTGGACTGTAACCTGGTCAGTAACCTACAGATGTGGACTGTCACCTCGCGTAACCTACAGATGTGGACTGTAACCTGGTAAGTAACCTACAGATGTGGACTGTAACCTGGTAAGTAACCTACAGATGTGGACTGTCACCTCGAGTAACCTACAGATGTGGACGATAAGCTGGTGAGTAACCTACATATGTGGACTGTCACCTCGAGTAACCTACAGATGTGGACTGTAACCTGGTTAGTAACGTACAGATGTGGACTGTCACCTCGAGTAACCTACAGATGTGGACGATAACCTGGTGAGTAACCTACAGATGTGGACTGTAACCTGGTCAGTAACCTACGGATGTGGACTGTCACCTCGCGTAACGTACAGATGTGGACTGTAACCTGGTGAGTCACCTACAGATGTGGACTGTAACCTGGTGAGTCACCTACAGATGTGGACTGTAACCTGGTCAGTAACCTACAGATGTGGACTGTCACCTCGCGTAACGTACAGATGTGGACTGTAACCTGGTGAGTCACCTACAGATGTGGACTGTAACCTGGTGAGTCACCTACAGATGTGGACTGTCACCTCGAGTAACCTACAGATGTGGACTGTAACCTGGTTAGTAACGTACAGATGTGGACTGTCACCTCGAGTAACCTACAGATGTGGACGATAACCTGGTGAGTAACCTACAGATGTGGACTGTAACCTGGTCAGTAACCTACGGATGTGGACTGTCACCTCGCGTAACGTACAGATGTGGACTGTAACCTGGTGAGTCACCTACAGATGTGGACTGTAACCTGGTGAGTCACCTACAGATGTGGACTGTAACCTGGTCAGTAACCTACGGATGTGGACTGTCACCTCGAGTAACCTACAAATGTTGACTGTAACCTTGTGAGTAGCCTTCAGATGCACACGGTAACCGGTGAGTAACCTAAAGATGTATACTGTAAGCGAGTAACCTACAGATGTGGACTAACCTGCATGGTGAGTAACCTACAGATGTGGACTATCACTTGGAGTAGTCTACAGATGTGTACTGTCACCTCGAGTAGCCTACAGATGTTGACTGTTACCTCGAGTAACCTACAGGTGTGGACTGTCACCTGGTGAGTAACCTACAGAGGCGCACGGTAACCTGGTAAGTAGCCTAGAGGTGCGATTTGTAACCGGGTGAGTAACCTACAGATGCACACGGTAACCTGGTGAGTAACCTACAAAGGCGCACGGTAACCTGATGAGTAACCTACAGATGCACACGGTAACTTGGTGAGTAACCTACAGATGCACACGGTAACCCGATGAGTAACCTACAGATGCACACGGTAACTTGGTGAGTAACCTACAGATGCACACGGTGACCCGATGAGTAACCTACAGATGCACACGGTAACTTGGTGAGTAACCTACAGATGCACACGGTAACCTGGTGAGTAACCTCCAGATGCACACGGTAACCTGGTGAGTAACCCCCAGATGCACACGGTAACCTGGTGAGTAACCTACAGATGCACACGGTAACCTGGTGAGTAACCTACAGATGCACACGGTAACCTGGTGAGTAACCTACAGATGCACACGGTAACCTGGTGAGTAACCTACAGATGCACACGGTAACCTGGTGAGTAACCCACAGATGCACACGGTAACCTGATGAGTAACCTACAGATGCACACGGTAACCTGGTGAGTAACCTACAGATGCACACGGTAACCTGATGAGTAACCTACAGATGCGCACGGTAACCTGGTGAGTAACCTACAGATGCACACGGTAACCTGGTGAGTAACCTACAGATGCGCACGGTAACCCGATGAGTAACCTACAGATGCACACGGTAACTTGGTGAGTAACCTACAGATGCACACGGTAACCCGATGAGTAACCTACAGATGCACACGGTAACTTGGTGAGTAACCTACAGATGCACACGGTAACCTGGTGAGTAACCTCCAGATGCACACGGTAACCTGGTGAGTAACCTCCAGATGCACACGGTAACCTGGTGAGTAACCTACAGATGCACACGGTAACCTGGTGAGTAACCTACAGATGCACACGGTAACCTGGTGAGTAACCCACAGATGCACACGGTAACCTGATGAGTAACCTACAGATGCACACGGTAACCTGGTGAGTAACCTACAGATGCACACGGTAACCCGATGAGTAACCTACAGATGCACACGGTAACCTGGTGAGTAACCTACAGATGCGCACGGTAACCTGGTGAGTAACCTACAGATGCACACGGTAACCTGGTGAGTAACCTACAGATGCGCACGGTAACCTGGTGAGTAACCCACAGATGCACACGGTAACCTGGTGAGTAACCTACAGATGCACACGGTAACCTGGTGAGTAACCTACAGATGCACACGGTAACCTGGTGAGTAACCTACAGATGCGCACGGTAACCTGGTGAGTAACCTACAGATGCACACGGTAACCCGATGAGTAACCTACAGATGCACACGGTAACTTGGTGAGTAACCTACAGATGCACACGGTAACCTGGTGAGTAACCTCCAGATGCACACGGTAACCTGGTGAGTAACCTCCAGATACACACGGTAACCTGGTGAGTAACCTACAGATGCACACGGTAACCTGGTGAGTAACCTACAGATGCACACGGTAACCTGGTGAGTAACCTACAGATGCACACGGTAACCTGGTGAGTAACCTACAGATGGGCACGGTAACCTGGTGAGTAACCCACAGATGCACACGGTAACCTGTTGAGTAACCTACAGATGCACACGGTAACCTGGTGAGTAACCTACAGATGCACACGGTAACCTGATGAGTAACCTACAGATGCGCACGGTAACCTGGTGAGTAACCTACAGATGCACACGGTAACCTGGTGAGTAACCTACAGATGCACACGGTAACCCGATGAGTAACCTACAGATGCGCACGGTAACCTGGTGAGTAACCTACAGATGCACACGGTAACCCGATGAGTAACCTACAGATGCGCACGGTAACCTGGTGAGTAACCTACAGATGCACACGGTAACCCGATGAGTAACCTACAGATGCGCACGGTAACCTGGTGAGTAACCTACAGATGCACACGGTAACCTGGTGAGTAACCTACAGATGCACACGGTAACCTGATGAGTAACCTACAGATGCGCACGGTAACCTGGTGAGTAACCTACAGATGCACACGGTAACCCGATGAGTAACCTACAGATGCACACGGTAACTTGGTGAGTAACCTACAGATGCACACGGTAACCTGGTGAGTAACCTCCAGATGCACACGGTAACCTGGTGAGTAACCTCCAGATGCACACGGTAACCTGGTGAGTAACCTACAGATGCACACGGTAACCTGGTGAGTAACCTACAGATGCACACGGTAACCTGGTGAGTAACCTACAGATGCACACGGTAACCTGGTGAGTAACCTACAGATGCGCACGGTAACCTGGTGAGTAACCCACAGATGCACACGGTAACCTGATGAGTAACCTACAGATGCACACGGTAACCTGGTGAGTAACCTACAGATGCACACGGTAACCTGATGAGTAACCTACAGATGCGCACGGTGACCTGGTGAGTAACCTACAGATGCGCACGGTGACCTGGTGAGTCACCTACAGGTGCGAATTGTAACCGGGTGGGTAGCCTACAGATCCGCACGGTAACCCGGTGAGTAACCTACAGGTGCGAATTGTAACCTGGTGACCACACATGCGATATGTAACCGCGTCAGCCATCAGGCCTGCATCATAGTGCTGATTACTCATTCTTTTCACAATACAGCCGCCTGTAGTTGTAGTAAATACAACAGGCAGGCTATGACTATGACTACGCTATGACTACGCGTGATGTGGATATATTGTAGTAACAGCCACGTGGTTAGGTTTTGTTATCGTATAGTGACTGACTCTTTAAGTGGGTTGTCCCTGCAGGATGGATGGACTCTCGTGCACTACGCCACGTGGGGTCTGGCCAAGGCCACGGGGCTCACCGACCCGGTCAGGGCACCCAAGAACCAAAAGCACCTTGAACGGGCCAAGGTCATCTTCCAGCAGATTCTGGAGAGCAGAGTGAACGCCAAGGCCGGCAATGTGTCCGGAGTGACGGCGCTACACATGGCCGCCTGGTACGGGCTCGAGGATCAGCTCGACGTCCTCATCCTAGCCGGATGTGACGTCAACGGGAGAGCCGAGGACTCGTATAAGACGCGATGGAACATGCCGCGAAACTCGCACGTCGTGACGTTGTTCCCGCGGGAGAGCGACCTCTACCGGGGAGATTCCTTCTGCATCGGGTCCGAGGTGACGCCCGTGTATCTGGCTGCGCGCGCAGGTCACGCGGGAGTCATTGAGCGGCTGCTGAAGGCCGGAGCGGATGTGAACGCGACGAAGGCTTACGGCAGCCATCGGGACATCACGGCGCTTCACGCGGCCGCCGCCAGGGGCAACGTCCGGGCGTTGGGCGCCTTGCTGGTCGGCGGGGCCGCCGTGAATCACCGCGCCACGGACGGCGGCACCGCCCTGCACTGCTCCGCCGAGTTCGGCCACCCGGGCGCCGTCAGCCTCCTCCTGGCGCATCAGAAGTCCGGCCGCCGAGTCGTGGAGTTAAACGTGGGCAAGACCTGCGTGGAAGCGGAAAATATCACCGCCCTACATCTGGCGACGACCAGCGGCTGCGAAGACATCGTCCGTGACCTGATCGCTGCCGGCGCGGACATCAACGCGCAGGCTTCGGACGGCTTTGCGCCCATACACCTGGCGGCGCAAAACGGCATGACGTCGGCCGCTCGGTGGCTAACGTCAGCGAAATGCGACCTGGAGCTGACCGCCAATCTGGACGGCTGCTCGCGCCTGACGCCGCTCCACCTGGCGGTTAGATTGGGCAACGAGGAGGTGGTGGACATCCTGACCGAGGCCGGAGCCGACTGCAAGGCTCTGGCCACCGTGTCGGACGTGCACGACGTCGGCATGCTGCATCTGGCGGCCGTCTGCGGCCACGGGAAGGTACTACGCCAACTGGTGGCCCGCGGCTGTGACGTCAACAAGCGGACCTCCGCCGGGAGCTCGCCGCTATTCCTGGCCGTCAAGGAAGGCAACACAGGGGCCGTGGCGGCCCTGATCGAGGCTGGTTGTGACGTCAAGTCCCACCAAACCGCGGAGGCCAGCGGTCCGGGACTCATCCACATGGCCGTCGTCAGCGACAACGCCGAGATCCTTCGCGCGCTGGCCAAAGCCGGATGTGACGTAAACGAGCCAGCCCGGGCAGAGGAGGAGGGCGATATTACCCCGCTTTACCTGGCCGTGGACCGGAACCACCCCGACATGGTGCGCACGCTGCTTGAACTGGGCTGCGACGTCAACTACGAACTAAAGGACGGATTCACAGTGCTGCACACCGCGGCCGAGCAGGGCTACATCGATATAGTGCAAGGGTTGCTCGCCAGGGGCGCAGCGGTGGACAAGCCGGCGTCGTTTGCCGAGCTGTCGCGCGTGACGCCGCTCCACCTGGCGGTGATGAACGGCCACGTGAAGGTGGCTGAGATGCTGGTGGTTCGCGGCGCCAACGTTAACGCGGCGAAAGAGTACAAAGGAAAGAGCGGCTTCACCCCACTCTACATTGCCGTCAAAAACAACGACATCGCGTGCGTCAAACTGCTCGTGGCCGCTGACTGTGACGTCAACAAGTCACGTGACGACGGGTGGACGCCGCTGCACGCCGCCGCCGAACAGGGTCACGTGAAGATCGTAGACATCCTCCTGCAAGGGAAATGCCAAGTGGATAAGGTGGCGGCGTTTGAGGAGAACCGGAATGTGTTGGCCCTGCACCAGGCCGCCCAAGAAGGTCACACGGCCATTGTGGGCCGCCTCGTGCGGGCCGGGTGTCCGCCCAACGCCGGCAAGAGCTGGCGCGACGAGGGCGGGGTCACGGCCCTCCATCTGGCTGCCGAGGCCGGCCATGCGGCCACCGTCAAGGAGCTCATCGCTCTGGGCAGTGAAGTCAATGCCAAAAAGTCCAATGGCTGGACGGCTCTACACTGGGCCTCTCAGAATAACTTCCCTGCCATCGTGAAAGTGCTGCTGGCGGCCGGGGCCCAGGTGGATAACCCAGCCAAGTTTGACGACCACTCCAACTGCATGCCGCTGCACCAAGCGGCGCAACACGGACACACCCGTATCATTAAGATGCTCGTCGACGCCGGATGTGACGTCAACACCCCTAAGAGCCAGGGGCAGACCTTCGACATCACCCCACTGCACCTGGCGGCCGCGCTTGGTCATACCGATGCTGTGAGGCTCCTCCTATCGTCCGGAGCCAAAGCCGACGCGGCTGACAACCACGGCTTCACAGCGCTGCACTTTGCCGGTCAAAATGGCCACCTCGATATTATCCGAACGCTCTTAGCCTCGAAGTGTGACGTCACAAAGGCCGCCAGTGCCGACGGAAGTGTCGGTGTGCTGCCAATACATTTAGCGGCGCAAGGAGGTCATTCGGCCATATTGAAATTTCTCGTCACTTCCGGAAGTCTGGTTAATGAGGGTAAAAAATTTAAAGGGCGTTCGGGTATACTACCGCTCCACCTAGCGGCGGAAGGAGGGCATATTAAAGCCGTCCAGACCCTGATCGAGTTAAAGGCAGACATAGATGCACAGGACAGCGCCGGCTTCACAGCGCTCCACCTAGCGGCGAAGGGCGACCATGATGACGTCATCGAGTACCTTCTTAAGTCCGGAGCGGACGGGTCACGTGGTGTCAACTTCCTCGGGGCGGAGAACGTGATGGCGGTTCATGTCGCGGCACAGTTCGGCAATAAGAAAGCTCTGAAGAAGCTCATCGCAAACGGCTGCGACATCAACGCAGCGCAAAAATTTAACGGCACGTATGGTTTAACGGCACTACATTTGGCAGCGGCGGAGGGACACGCGCAAGTGGTGCGTGCTTTGGTCCGGGCTGGCTGTGACATGCAACTGAAGACGAGCGAAGGCAAAATGGCGTCTGACCTGGCACGCAGCGGCGGGTACAGAGATATATTGAAAACATTAAGAGTGAAATGATCTAATACCTTACCCAATGAAACTGTGGATGTAACACATGATTGAGCTTGCGCTTCCATTAGCTAGCTAATGTAATAAGATATAAGGTGCTTCAGTAGCGGATAAAACATTCAAATGTGCTAAGTTGTATTAACTTACTCGCTGGCATACTAACTATCCTTGAATACTGTAAATATAGAGCAACTCAAAAACTTGAATACAACATCGTACATTAATTAGGTGTCAGTATCTGATATAAATGTGTGTCACATGTCGATTGGAAATGAACAATATTACATGTATCTTCATGGGGTGACGCTAGCTGTACTGATGTCCAGTTACAGATAATCAGAACCGTGTGGGCAACTGATTTGATCACATTCCTTGGATGCACATGGTTCACTACGCAGAAATATACCAACGCGCCAACGTGCTGTTACTTCTATGATCTGTTGTAAGCGCCAGATACTCTGAACATTAATATTGAATACATTTTCTCATTTTTGGACCATTGCCGTGGAACCTACACGGCACAATTTTATGTTCACAGCTGTTTGCTTGGCTGGGTCCATCGTCTAGCAAAACCATTCTTCATGCAGTAAGACACATCCCACATCATCATAAACTATGGTTTGAAGCTACATGTATTGAGGGTTTACCGCTTTGCACAACCAGTTGTGTTGATGCTCAATACTATCTTATGATGTATTTTTGCAAATCATTAAAATATATCGAACCCAAACGGTTTGCGAGTTGATTCGGATGTAAAGAAAATGTTACTCATTGATGGCACTGAAATTCAGCGCAGACTGCAGGCGCAAATTATTTAATTATAAAACGATTTATTATAAATAAATTATTACTGCAAAACAAAAAAACAAAAAGTAACAAGGGGCATGCATTGGCATATTCTTTCGGTTTGTTGCAATAGTATTCGTCAGTACAATCCAAGTCTTGTTATTTTATGAAAAATCTTCGGCCAAATCGTATGGCTACTTCTGTTGCGGGTATTTTTTTGACTTTTTGGAGCGATTAAAAGCCTCAGTTTCTGCTCGTTGCTAACTAATATTGCTTGGTGGTGATTGTGACTTCGGGCAATAAAGATTATCATGAACATGTTATTAACCGGTGTCGCTCATATTCGTGTTCCCACAATAAACATTCCGTGATCGTGTGAGCAGACCCGGTCGCGGGTCACCAAGCTACAAGCAAGCCTTATCAGATATATCCCGTAACGCATCGCACAATACATGCACCCCCGAGTAATACCTGGCGATTGGGGGTATAACAAATGATCAACTGCATATCATATCGGTGAGAATCTCTGCCCATAGTATTAATTACAAGATATGTTAACGCCCGTGTCATTAGTATGTGGAACATATTAACCATTGGCGTGTTATTCAAGAGGCTAACTGTTTAAGCACTGTGTTAACGCTAACTGTTAACAAGCTTTCCGGTATTCAAAGTGATCAACTGCATTTTGCTTCTTTCTCTCATAACTGCCGTTAGTTTTCACGCTGATATTATGTTATCAGAGCCAAGGCGTCAGGCAAGTTCTAATAATGAAGGCATGACGCAATATGTAGCCATTGAACGCGCGTAGATTTAGAACTGTGCAGTCTACCAACATACGGAAAGCCAAAGAATGAAACAAATGACATTTTGCGGAAAAGTGGCATCCCGTATAGTACGCGTAATTATTTTTAAAAAATGGTCAAATGTATTGAATGTTACACTACGGGTGTTACTTTGTGTCCAGAATTATGCTCCGTTTCCCGAATAAAAGAGGCCATCTGAACAGTTAATTCGAGATAAAATATTTATTACATTTAACTTGCTACAGGCTTACTTCAGTCAAGTTGTGACATGATGCCTATCACATTTAATTCGTGACAGAATGCCTATTGCCTAAGGCGTAACATAATGCCCATTACATTACTTATGTAACAACACTTTTAATATAAGATACGATATCAGATTACTTACAGTTTATTCCTGACGAAACATGTATCTATAAATCATAATGTTCTACAATATATACTGAGATAATGTAAATAGGTACTAGTTACCCGGTGTATGACATAACCCTAGCTGTTCTCTGTCGCTGTCACATTTAGGTATCCCCCAACGGTTGGTGGCGCTGTATACACCAATAACTTTGTAACCAGACATAATGGGACACATTTTTTCAACCACAATTCCTGCAATTACCCAGCAATAAACTTCACGTTGAAGATCAACAACAAAATATATTACCGTGCTCAATTGATCACATAATCGGCTAATTATTCCTCATACTCCGCCCCCTTTAGCCCACACCTTCCGCGGGAAGGTTATCACTGCGTATATTATATACGCAAAATCGGGCCGTCCTTTTTTGTAACTGAAAAAGAGCATAGAAAATCAGCATCGATTCAACATACGATTCAAAGCCTACGGGAGATGAGCCCTATGCAACGATCACTACGCTGCAACATCTATACCCAGCATGGACTGTGTATTAACTGCATGGGCAGTTATCTTGTGCACACGGCACACGTGAGCTCCCGCCCGTTCACGTAGGGTGGACAGGGTAGCGACCCGCACCGCCCTTCCACTGGATACATCAGCGCGCCATTCTCGTTCCGGAAGCCGGCCTCATCGGCCTCTGGCCTGCCATCCAGGCACACGTACTCCGTACGACCAGCGTGACTGTGGATCTCAGTCGCAAGGTAACCACTGTACTCTATCGTCCAGTCGTCATAGCAACGGCTGCGCGCGGGAAGCATCAAGGTAGACGACCGCGTGGTGGCGCGGCAGACGGCGCACGGGATGTTGTGATTCAACAGGTTGGCGATGGCGCCGCTATTTAGCGGGAAACTGTCGCTGAACTGGTATTCGCCACCATAGATGAGGCCTGCGGCAACTTCTCCGTCGTGATGAGTACCCCAGATGGGGTCCAGAGGGAGGCACAAGTAGTTTGACCCGCCTCCCGAGTGTTGGAACCACGATCCTCCGACCGTACCTTGGGCGGATAAAATACAATAAATTCTTTTGTCATTATTCTAAAGGAGAACTTCGATCGGAGACTCATTAGCATATCGCTATTGCATAGAAGCTCATAACAAACTTCAAAGTACCATAAAATAAAATAGTATTCCCAAAAATGTGTGGAATAACTATTCATGAAACTGGGCGTGATAAATGATAAATGTCAACTAATAATCCGACATAATATTGCAATCCACATAATAAACTGGCCAGAGCGACAACTATCTTATACTAGATTTACATATAATGCAATGATATTTCAAGCCGTTCAAACGTACATTTCGCTTACCCGCATAGACGAGTTCTGTGTCGGTGTTGTTGGCACAGACAGTGCGTCCCCAGCGGGTGTATATAGCGCCACCACCCGGCGAGACATGTCCTGAATATGACAACGACAGAGGGAAGCTATGGCTAAAGCATACACTGGGTATTAATTACCAGCGATTTAAATAATTTCAACTGAAACAAGTATATGTACTGTTGAAAATGATCTATAAATTTATCACGACATGTCGTCATGTATTATCGGTAAGTAATATTTCACAAAGCGCAACAATAGATTCATAAGTAAATCTTTAGAAGGTTTATTTGAGTTCATATTCTTCAATAAGTATTCCTTTACACATAAAACGTGATGAGTATTCTGTCACATAGTTACAGTGATATACTTCATATCACGACTTTAATTGTGCCACAAATTGACAAGGTAAACCGCAGAAGTATTTTGTGTTACAAATTAAACACACTATTTGGCCCGAATAAACAGTCAAACGTATTATTTGGCGAATTTAACTCACCTTCGGTCGTCCGCACATTGTCGTTTTCTACAGATCGCCTCTTTCGTTGGGGAAACGAACCATTCTTCTGGACAAAAAGTAACATCCAGGAAAATTCATTGATGATTACACTACATTCATAGTGTAAAATTCATATCACAGTATATAAATAATTTTTGTGACTTCGTACATAATGCCTCTTTTCCACAAAATGACACTTGTGATATGATCAAAAGTGGTTAAGGCGTTTTGAATATACAACCAATCACTGTCCGTATGTTGGTGGCTTGCACATTTCTAAATCTACGCTCGTTCAATGTCCGCATGTTGCGCGATTTCTTTATTATTAGAGCTTACCTGACGCCTTGGCACTGATGACATAGTCCCAACGTGATAAATTACGGTAGTTACGAGGGCAAGAAGCAAAATGCAGTTGATCACTTTGAATACATGGATGCCTGTCATTTTAACAGTTAGAGACACAGTACAGTGACAGTTACTCTTACTCTTGCCTCTCTCTGTAATACCAATGTCGCATTTCCGAATTGTTATATACTAGGCTTGTAAACATACAGCAGGCCTAATTACCATGGCAGGATGCGTGGCGCGCTACGATATGGCCGAATAGTGTGTGCAAAATTCATAATCCGTTGCGTTTATTCGACGCCCATGTCGGCTGTTTCCGGGTCAACTGTAATCTACTTCCTTCGTCTCTTTTCTTATCTAATATATCCGAGTGTAGAGCGATGCATGTTACGCACCAATATGGTCGATCGCCGGGGAGCAACTGTCGACATCTTGTGGCATGTACCATTGTCGTGTTGTCCCTACTGCCTGTTCCCTAGAAACTGGAGCCCTAATCCCTAATATCTGACCCAAAATCCTCAATCCCTGATCCATAATCTCCAATGTCTCATCCCTGATACCTAACCGATGACCCCTAATCTCGAATCCCTGATCCCCATCTCCATGCCTGATCCATAATTCCTGAGCTCTGATTCCTAATATCTGACCCCTAATCCTCAAACTCTGACCCTTAATACCCAATGTTTGACCCCTAATACCTAACCGATGACCCCTAATCCCCATGCCTGATCCTTTACTGAAAGTAAACTCTGTCGCAATGGGAACAAAACGAAGAGAGAATGGTAGAAGAGAGCAATATTGGACGATACAGTAACTATTACCTCTGAATATGTATAATATAGTTACACCACGGGATTTAAAATACAATAGTAGACGTATTGCACGTTTTAAGCTTTGACTAATGCTTCTGAATGTATATTTACCAAACAAAAATAACTTGTGTCAGGCATAGGGCATGCGACGGGTGTTCTGTATCTACTCAACAATCCATTGGGCCAGGCCTGGAGCCGTCAAAGGGTGTCCTGTAGGTACTTACCAATCCATTAGACCAGGCCTGGAGCAGTGAAATGGTGTTCTGGAAGTACTTATCAATCCATTGGGCCAGGCCTGGAGCAGTCAAAGGGTGTTCTGTAAGTACTCACCAATCCAATGAGCCAGGCCTGGAGCAGTCAAGGGGTGTTCTATAAGTACTTACCAATCCAATGAGCCAGGCCTGGAGCAGTCAAAGGGTGTTCTGTAGGTACTCACCAATCTATTGGGCCAGGCCTGGAGCAGTCAAATGGTGTTCTGTAAGTACTCACCAATCTATTGGGCCAGGCCCGGAGCGGTCAAAAAGGGTGTTCTGTAGGTACTCACCAATCCAATGAGCCAGGCCTGGAGCAGTCAAAGGGTATTCTATAAGTACTCACCAATCCAATGAGCCAGGCCTGGAGCAGTCAAAGGGTGTTCTGTTGGTACTCACCAATCTATTGGGCCAGGCCTGGAGCAGTCAAAGGGTGTTATGTAAGTACTCACCAATCCATTGAGCCAGGCCTGGAGCGGTGAAAGAGCTTTTGTAGGTACTTCCTAATCCATTGGGCCAGGCCTAGAGCAGTCAAAGGGCTTTTGTAGGTAGTTAGCAATTCATTGGGCCAGGGCAGGAGCAGTCACAGGGGGTTCTATATATACTTACCAATCCCTTGGGCCAGGCCTGGAGCAGTCAAAGGGTTTTCTGTAGGTACTTACCAATCCCTTGGGCCAGGCCTGGAGCAGTCAGAGAGCTTTTGTAAGTACTCACCAATCTCTTGGGGCAGGCCTAGAGCAGTCAAAGGGTTTTCTGTAGGTACTTACTAATCTATTGGGCCAGGCCTGGAGCAGTCAGAGGGTGTTCTGTAGGTACTCACCAATCTATTGGGCCAGGCCTGGAGCAGTCAGAGGGTGTTCTGTAGGTACTCACCAATCTATTGGGCCAGGCCTGGAGCAGTCAAAGGGTGTTCTGTAAGTACTCACCAATCCATTGAGCCAGGCCTGGAGCGGTGAAAGAGCTTTTGTAGGTACTTACCAATCCATTGGGCCAGGCCTGGAGCAGTCAGAGAGCTTTTGTAAGTACTCACCAATCTCTTGGGGCAGGCCTAGAGCAGTCAAAGGGTTTTCTGTAGGTACTTACCAATCTATTGGGCCAGGCCTGGAGCAGTCAGAGGGTGTTCTGTAGGTACTCACCAATCTATTGGGCCATGCCTGGAGCAGTCAGAGGGTGTTCTGTAGGTACTCACCAATCTATTGGGCCAGGTCTGGAGCAGTCAAAGGGTGTTCTGTAAGTACTCACCAATCCATTGAGCCAGGCCTGGAGCGGTGAAAGAGCTTTTGTAGGTACTTACCAATCTATTGGGCCAGGCCTAGAGCAGTCAAAGGGCTTTTGTAGGTAGTTAGCAATTCATTGGGCCAGGGCAGGAGCAGTCACAGGGGGTTCTATATATACTTACCAATCCCTTGGGCCAGGCCTGGAGCAGTCAAAGGGTTTTCTGTAGGTACTTACCAATCCATTGGGCCAGGCCTGGAGCAGTCAGAGAGCTTTTGTAAGTACTCACCAATCTTTTGGGGCAGGCCTAGAGCAGTCAACGGGTTTTCTGTAGGTACTTACCAATCTATTGGGCCATGCCTGGAGCAGTCAGAGGGTGTTCTGTAGGTACTCACCAATCTATTGGGCCATGCCTGGAGCAGTCAGAGGGTGTTCTGTAGGTACTCACCAATCTATTGGGCCAGGCCTGGAGCAGTCAGAGGGTGTTCTGTAGGTACTCACCAATCTATTGGGCCAGGCCTGGAGCAGTCAGAGGGTGTTCTGTAGGTACTCACCAATCTATTGGGCGAGGCCTGGAGCAGTCAGAGGGTGTTCTGTAGGTACTCACCAATCTGTTGGGCCAGGCCTGGAGCAGTCAACGCGATGAAAATCAAAATACGTAGCATAATCTTCCGCAATCTACAGCAAAGTAATGGATGCGCTGGTGGTAATGACCCCAGACGTCCCATGGGGACATGTCATTGAACTAATTTATCATCCCGTTGATGCTATCTGTACCTTTATCAACACGCCATTACCCACCCACCCTCCCACTCATCTCACGTTATCCATCCTCCCACCCTTTCCCCTCGCACTATCTACCCTCTTGCACTACCCCCCCCCCCCACCCATCCGAGTAATCACCCTCCCACTCTCTCTCCTCCCATAAAAGATATCCTACATTAAGACAAGATAGGGGTGGGTTTGCAAGGTGGGTCAATTAAAAAGTCCTCCACAGGTGATCATTTTATTGACGTTTATTCGAAACGTCAGCATGGCTTTCAACGCCTCTTTCCTGATACACCTGATATGTCAGTAGCTCCGGCGTCCGTACTTGCATTATGACGTCACAATAAAGCATACGTTACCATGATAGCAGGAGTCCGATGCGGGCAGCCACAATTTTATCGGTGTGGGCAGGCACGATTTGGCCGGTGTCGTCCCGAAGCCAGTTGACATGCGAAAATTGAGAAGACGAATGACTTTCTGTTGATGCTGATTCAACGGAACTTCGTGTTAAAGAAAACAATAAAAAAAATTGTCTTTTTCAAACTTTTACGGCTGCGGATATCAGTTTTCTATACTGCATAAATATAAATAATAAATAATTTTTAAAATGTAAAAAATTGACAAAAAACGAGGAAAGTTAAATGATAAAAAAGTGTCTTTTTTCATATTTTAGTGTTGGGTCGGGCTACAAGACGATGTGGGAGGACGTATACCTGTAGGTTGCTATTTTTGTTACTTGAAAACTATGGCAGCGTGTATGTATACTGGTGTCGTTTCGTGGCGTGTCTCCCCAGCGAAGAAACTGTGAAGTAACTAAAACTAGAAATCGTGAAGGAAGGTCTGCTGTGAAGTAGTTTCATATGACATCCCGCAACTCAATGTATGCATATCTGACCAGTAATACAATACTACAACAATGATGGGTGCAGTAGAATCTAGAATCTGGAGTCTGGAAGCGGTAGATGGACCCCGTCTTCAGGTACACCAAAACCGCAGAATCGCCTTTTATTGTTTCACGCCGAAAAACGGAGTTAATTCATCTGCTTAGTTTCGCTATAATTAATATAAACAATAACCTGGCATTTCCTTTCAACCGAAGGTCCGTTGAACTGCGATCATGGACTACCCGTTGAAATTCTCTTATATGTGTATCTTCTCTTTAAGGTGAGGGAATAAATAAATAGTACTAGTAAACATAGTAAAAAATGTCAAATATTAGTAAATGTTGTGGGGAGTTTTTATTTGACTCCTGGTTGAATATGGTTGGACTCATCAGTCACACGCTTGTTTTGGGAACATGCTGGTATCTACACAGCATTGGTAGCAATCCAGCTGAGGTACTGCGTCACTCTGGTATAGACTCCCGGGTTGGTGGCGCATCCGATACCCCAGGACACGATGCCAACCAGCTGAAAGCTACCACCATTGTTGTAGAACAGGGGGCCGCCGCTGTCACCCTGGTACGAAATGAGGAAACAAACATAGCGGAATAGACCAAATGGACCATGATAACAACATTCGTTCGATCGATTTGATGATAGATCACTACCCACGTTCGACTCGATGTTCTCTTTCTATAAATTAGGGTTACAACATGAAATTAATGTCGGCGTATAACTTACAATCATTTGAGAATCATTCACGGAATTAATACAATGGAAGAATCACGGTTCTGCGTCAACTGTGCATCAATTAAAGGTAAACTTTCAGATTATAAAGCTCCTGATTTTGATGTAGCAAGTGGTAAATATCCAGTCTAAGCTGGAGAAGAAACTGCTCAGATTGCGAATATCGTGAGATGGAGACTCACCGCCGCTACCGATGGAGACAAACATTCCCCTACCGAACCCACCAAAGGTAGTGGATTTGGCTGATGACGGATGTGTTCATAACAACATTTGTAACAATGTCGTCAATTTTTTTGGCGGAAGTGCAAGTTAATGAAGCACTTGTTTAAGACTTGTGACAACCATTGACTCATATAACTTGTCATTTTGAATCAGGTCACGCCGTTAAACACACCTGGCAGGAGTCTCTCTCTGGCACGTTGACTGCTGTGCAGATCATTTCAGTCGTGACACCGTTATAACCTTGGACACTTTCGCAGTCCGGGTTCCTCATGGTGAACACGTTGGTGTACAACAGGGTCGGCGACATGACTCCACCTGTAACAGTCCCATATAGAAGGAAAGACATTAAGGAACAAAACGCATATATTGAGCTACGATTCGCATTCATCTATCATATTGATTCATCATATTCATTCAAGAAAAGGATCTAGACCATATGACCTGGAACCCCTGGGATTGTAACAACGGGTTTCCTTCGAGTAACTAGTTGTTGTGATTCCGCCACTGCCGTGATAGGAATCCCAAGCGTATACTCAACTTACTGCTGTTTAGTTCAGCAATAAACTACTTTCTAAGGGACTGTGGCACAAAGCGTTTTAACCAATAAGGGCTTGTCAATCTGACAACGGGGAATGACTCAGAGCAGTTCAATGGAGGTGATACATGTTGAAACACCCCGTCTCGTGCTGGATCAACTCCTGGTTCATACCGGAAGTGGTGGTGCCCCAGCCGCTGACGGTCACCTCGTTGTCGGGGTAGGCGTAGCCGTCGATGGGGGCGCAGATCCCGCGCACCGTGTCGTCCGTTGGCATGGAGCCCACCGTCCTCAGCAGGGTGATGTCGTTTATCAGTTGTCCTCCATTGTAGCCCTCGTGCTCGATGATCGCCTCGATGTCGAAGGGAATCCCGTCGGCTGTGTTCACAATACGGGTCCGGGCCACCCAGGCCTGCAGCTCGCTCGGCAGCCTGAATATGCGACAACGACATCGACATCATCTAACATGTTTGGCCATAAAAACCAAAAAAAGCAAATTAATACCAAATATTAACATTGTAACGTTATGTTACATTCAACTCAGTATCTACAGGTTGTTAAACATTCATTAGTGGCATTATGAAGGCATTAGCGATCAAAGCTGGTATCACAATAATTATGTGATGATACGTATTATTTATTGCTTATCTCCTTATATCTAACATAGGCATATGGGCTATGACACTGCAGGGTAGGCGCTATATGCGCAGCTTACATTCCCTCGGCGCAGTGGCTGGCCGTGATGATGTAGTTCGCATTCAGAACGCTCCCACCGCAGAAATGTCCTCCATCTGTATACGCCAACGACACCTAACGGATAAAATATTCGATAACATATTGTCTATGCATTCACAGTTCACAACATTCACCAACATATATTAATTATACGGGCCAGTTTATTCTCCCATGGGAACTGACAAGCACAACCACATGTATGCTAAAATAGCGAACAACATTATGTCATGTAAAACTAATTTGTCAGCTGCCGCTTCGTTAACACGGTCAGAGATATATTTCGCAGCAGGATTTATGTACTAGGATTTGGCATCCAGTTCGCCCACATAAAGAGAACCACGCTTTACCTGCCACGGGAACTCGTTAGGCCTGGCCTCCACGCCGCCCACAAAGAGAACCATGCATTACCTACCACGGGAACTCGTTGGGCCTGGCCTCCACGCCGCCCACAAAGAGAACCATGCCTTACCTGCCACGGGAACTCGTTAGGCCTGGCCTCCACGCCGCCCACAATGCGGGCAGGGGGAGCTGCAACTGTCCATTCTTGCCCCTGGGCTGCATCTGGATACTGGCTCAGGCCACAATCGGCTGCAACAAGTCAAATGTTACAGTTAGGATATTCAATATATCAATATTGAAATACAAAATTAAGCGCTTTGGCGGGCGTATCAAAATTCATAATATTAGTGGCCATTAACCAATAAACGTGACCCGTTGTCTTATAATATAGGCAGATTGAAAATGGGCCGTCTGTCCAATGTGGAATGCGAAGACAGATGCTACATGAGTCTACACATTTGAGTGTTACGTCGAACTGGTTCACTCTCTGACAGGAAAATAGTTCTCAAACTGCATCCCATTATTAAAACACGTGTGCAGAACATAATGTTCTTTTGTGCCCCCGCCCCCCCCCCGCCCCCCCTTCTTTAAATACTCACCAATCCATTGTGACAGGCCTGGCGCAGCCAACGCGATGAGAATCAAAACCCGAAACATTTTCTGCCGTGGCAAGGGATGAAATGAAGCATAAAAGACGGTTGGCCCGTGTGATATATATGTATGACATAGGCCATTCAGTTCCAATCAGCTGTTATCTGTAGGTGTTTTATTATCAACACATCCTCCCATATAACATCCGCGATACGCCATCCAACACCTGGTGGAAGAGTCTTCTTTCCCATATCATCTCGAAGCGTTTTGTCTTTCAAGGGACGCTTGTTTGGAAGATAATATGACAATAGCACGAGTTTGCGGGGCGTTAGGCAATTTGATTTGCCCGACATCAAGCTGTAGCAGCCCGCCAATTTTTATTATCGGCCCGAGGCCGAACGCCATGCAAACCTCGCGCTATTACTATTATTACGAGTTGAATTTAAATTTAAGGCGTTGACTTGTCTCTGCTTCTTTGGTTTACTTTCCGCATGCAACCACCAAAATAAAGCATTTTGGGACTGACTCTCCGCAAGTCGCAAGCCTTTCCACATATAATTGGCCAGTCGCCTTTTTGATACCACATATCGTTGCAAGAAACATGGTACGTGCAACTAGGCAACTAGTCATGGAAGCGGGCCATTTAAAGCTATAACTACAATTCTTTTGTGCGTGACGTCATGTTTCGTTGTTCTATGCAGCGGCGCTATGGCAACGATTGTCGATTGCTTGGGCTGCAGGGCGATTTGGGTCAGAATACAGCATTTTAGAGGCCTTCAGACATGCCCACCAACTCGTAATAATATCCCTTCGTTAATTTGTCTTGCGGCTTGCTATTAAATGAATATAGCTATATTGGGAAAATTATTAGAAAATCGCTTCCCCTTTCCGTTCATTCTCGTAACCCATTTCACCAATTGCAAATTCCCGTCCCATGTCAGGCCATGCCAAACCCACGCCTCTGCGCCCATCAATGCCCCCCCCCCCCTTTATACCACAAACATTTGTGTAACTTAGCGGATAACTTCATAATTGAAACAAGATGACACCATTTCCAAAACATCGCCAAATATTTTTTCCAATGTGATTTTGAAGAAATTAAGTAGTAACAATGGCTATTCTGTAACTAGTGATGCTCAGAATTGACAGAAGTTTTATCATCTATAGTTATAGTAGCTATATGCTGTCATCGGGTCATTGGACGCCTGTTAGATTTCCTAAGGCATACACGCTTACCTTTATCGTGCTGAAACTTTTAAAAAATGCACTGTTTCAAAGGCCAAGGTGATTTGAACAAAATTGGTTTGGTCTAAGCAATTTTTTTACTATTAAGTTTAAAAAAACGGCTATGTCTATGAAACTGTTGATATGCATATAGCTTAGAGATAGTTCACTTCACCATCAATGCGATAATGCGGTGGTTTATATAGCTTTCAGGGTAAGATACCCGCTCGTTGCAGATGGTGTCTTCTCGCCGCAGTTTTAGTGAAAACCTTGATGCAAGTTTGATGCAAACTGGCTCCCCCTACATCTGAAAATGTACCGTATGCGACACCTTGAAGGCTGCACGCTGCCTTCGCTAGCTTTGCAGGGTTCGCTGGGATGCATTAGTCTCTCACAATATACCTATGGTAACCATCTTCCGCCATTACAGGCCATTATATTAACCTTGCAAGTCGAGCTCTTTCCCGCCAAAACTAGAGGTAAAAAGACAAATAAGAATCAGTCCTTGAATCATTAAAAATTTCTTTTGTCTATATTCCATGCAGGTTTTCAAGTTTGTGTGCTTCGCGATGCTGTGTTATAAGTAGCAGCGCCGCGACAGAGTTCTGCGGTGTCCCGGGATAGACACGTTTGCCACATCACAGCCGAAGCGGGCGAAGTTTTATGCAAGTTGTGATATATATGTCGCCTGAGCTTAGATTTGGCGGGGAAACCTTGACGAACAGTAATTAAGCCGAGTACACATCTTTTCAAGAATGAAATGTTACACGGGTATTATCTGACTTAAAGTACGATGAGCCTCACATGTGAATACGAGTCCTTTTACAATGTACATTGCATCTTGCTTCTTAAAAAAGTCGAAATGTATTATTGTAGTACATGGTAGTCATACGCGAGCGTAGCTAAACGATGGTTCGCCCTAACATGGAAGAACCTCGGACCCAACCACAAGTCCGTTTAGTTCATCTGCTGATTTTACATGGATTATGTGTCATTATACAGACGATCATGGTCACTTGAAGGTGGAATATGATGCAATCGTGCAAATTATGTACAAGTGAAAGAACGAGCTGGAGTGCATTCGCCAAAATAAAGCACGAGACGCGATAGCGTCTCGTTATCGTCATTAGTGTTCATTATCGTCCCGTCTAACTTCCATGAAGACAACTTCCCCTGAAAAGTGGTATTAGTGAATCAACGCTTTTACTTTAAAATCGATAATCCATTTTATGTCGGATATATATATATGTGTGTGGCACCTTTAGTAGGAATGCCATGACCAATATCCTACGGTCCCCCGTTCATAAGCGGCACCGGATATATATGCCATCGAAAACTGTCGATTTTCCATATATGTTGTGCTTTCCAGTCTAATGCACCCCTCCCCCCCCCCACCCGCCTGGAACTTAACGGTGACATTTCATTGTCTTGAAATTTGCAAGTTCTGACAAGATCAATCCAGCCAGCACGGCTCAGCTCAGCTCGGCTCGATTGATTGCACCGTGACACTTAGAGTCAATATTAACAACTGTTCATTATCAAGATAACAGGCATGGGGTGATTACATTGTAAATGTAATCGATTACGATTACGATTACTTGGGAATTTCATGATTATGATTACGATTACAGGAAATATGAAAGTAATCGATTACGATTACGATTACATTCAATGTAATCATGATTACAATCGTGATTACATGGACTGTCTTTCGACGTAATTGAAATAAAAAAACCCAACACTGACGGATAATCGCACCTCTATCTTGCTGGATTCATTTAAACTTTAGAACTTTAGGATTCTCGCCGGAGAGGGAGGTGTCGCGCGTAAAAACGTGTTACCTCTATGTTAAATACCATGGAACTAAAGGAAGCCATACCGTTGTATGACACAAGGGAATCTAGTCCAGCCACCACACCGTACATCGCCGTGCACCAGTCCTGACTGAATCGAGTTCGTTTTATAACAACACCTCTTCCAATCAATCTATATACTGAGAACAATAACACAAGCATCTACCACTCTTCCGTCACAGCCCTCACCTACCTACCTACCCATCACAGCTCTCACCTACCAACCTACCCATCGCAGCCCCCACCCACCTACCTGCTCCCACCATATAGACCCCTAAGTCGCACTGGACTACTTCTAGCTATCCAATACAAACAAGATAATGAGGGGATTAGAATGTGGCACCCCCAGCCAGCTTAATTGGTTATGTCTGATTATTTGTCGGGTGAGGCAGGAAGGGCCAGGGTGGTTTCGAGGGGGGTCGGATCTCTACAGTAAGACTGCAGTGGCGAGTTTCCGTATATGATACAGGCGACATGTAAAGTATGACGATCAATTGGAGATCAAACGGAATACTTCCAGTTGGACGACTTCCACTTGGACGACACCACATTTTGGTACTTCCAGTTGGACGACTTCCAGTTAGACGACATTATATATAAATACGTTAGGTATCGTGAAATAAGCAATTCATATCGATGCATCATGGTTAGTAAGCTTATGACTATTTGAGAGGTTTGCAGATAAAATTGGGACAGTTTGAAGGATAGTACAACCATTTTTTCGGCGTGTCGTCTACGATTTAGCTTCACTGTGTTGTGGCCGACCGCCATTGCGTTGGCGTCGTGTTACATCATATATTATATATAAATGCGTTTTGGTATCACAATATACTCAATTCATAGATGCATCATGATTAGTATGACTATTTGAGGGGTTTGCAGATAAAATTGGGACAGTTTGAAGAATAGTACAACCATTTTTTCGGCGTGTCGTCTACGATTTAGCTTCACTGTGTTGTGGCCGACCGCCATTGCGTTGGCGTCGTGTTATTCTTAGAAAGAGGTGTGAACGACACCTGCTCCTTTGATGTTCAAGATGGAATATTGGCGGCCTTTCCGCTTTCACACCTCTTGAATTACACACTTGAGACCTCCAGCTTGTAAGTTAATAATGTTAATTAACATACACGGAATACAATTGAGTTCTTATTGCACTTTTTATTGGACAAATCCCCAACTGATAAACATATATTTCAATTGTGAAAACGTATGTGGCACAAACAAATCTACTTAATTCACACCTCCAGCTTTGAAGTGTATTTTCCCAATTGCACTCAACTGTCAACATCATTTGCGTATGTCGATGTCATTGCTTTATTGAGCTCTGTGATTGCAATTGTCAACAGTTGACCTGGCTTGTGATATGCCTGTGCGGATCGATGCATCTTACTGAATACATAATCTTGAGCACATCATCTTGAGCACATCGTCATCCTAAAAGAGTATATTAGGGGTTGTTTATCAGATGGACATCATTCTGTCGCCATATGTTCACTATGTGCAAAAAAGTGCAATAAGAACTCAATTGTATTTCGTTATGTTAATCCCAAGCCACATCAAACATTATTAACTTACAAGCTGGAGGTATCAACGGTTTAATTCAAGAGGTGTGAAAGCGGGACGGCCGCCAATATTCCATCTTGAACATCAACGGGTGCAGGTGTCGTTCACACCTCTTTGTAAGCATAACACGACGCCAACGCAATGGCGGTCGGCAACAACAGAGTGACGCTAAATCGTAGACGACACGCCGAAAAAATGGTTTTACTATTCTTCAAACTGTCCCAATTTTATCTGCAAACCTCTCAAATAGTCATACTAACCATGATGCATCGATATGAATTGCTTATTTCACGATACCTAACGTATTTATATATAATATCGTCTAACTGGAAGTCGTCCAACTGGAAGTACCAAAATGGGGTGTCGTCCAAGTGGAAGTCGTCCAACTGGAAGCACACCCATTGTAGCAAATTGCAGGCTTGAGTCATACGGGAGCTAAGCTGAAACAATGGTTTGCCCTTGCTTGGAAGAACCGTCGGGCCCTACAGCCACAGGTTACTTTGGTTCATCTCCAGATTTCAAGAATGCCGTGTTTCGAATCAAGGCGCGCAGGCTACTTTACATGGATCAGGTGTCATTATGCAGCAGACCATTGTCATTTGAAGGTGGAATATGATGCAATCGTGGAAATTATTAGATACTAAAAGAATATGATATGCAGTGATGTTGCGATGGTGTTTGAAACAAGGAACACCACATGAAGTGCGTTATCGGTGGATAGGATACACTTTGGCGAGAAAAAAGATTTCTTGTGTGATAACTGCAGGATATAAGGAAATGTCGGCATTATTTCGTATAAGAATTACACATGATGTCACTTTCAATTTCTAAAATTTTATTTCGTGATCTACGCTTATTTTACAGAGAAATGTGTATTTGTTTTTGCTAGAGCATTCCATCGGGCGTCAGGCTTCCAGTTCATCATCCATTATGGTTGTGATATGTTTCAGAGAAGCCCACTTTATGCTCATGCTTGACATTGACTGCGATTGTGATTATTCCAATGGAATATAGTTTGGTCTCGTTGAGTCAATCTCAATTTATCAGCTAGTCGAGTAGACATTTTGAAAGTCTTGTCTTCTAAATCACCACACAAGAGTCAAGTCATCCCGCCTAACTGCCGTGAAAGCAACGCCCCCTGAAAGGCAATATCAGGGATTTAACGCTTCTACTTTTTTTAAAGATAGCTGTCAAAGTGCTCCAGTGTCACCTGGCTTTTGGATTAACACTCAGAGTGAGAATGGAGATGAAGCCTGAAGCTATTCCTACCATTTTCTTTGTGACCTTCAAAGAAGAGGTTCACATGGCCACTAAACCTAGCTAACGAGGACCCGCGATACAGTCTGAAACTGTGCCCATCTGGTGACCAAGTCCAGCGGCTACCTGGAATATATTAACAGACACACTGGCAAGTCTTGTGCCGTAGTGATCAATTTTTGTATAGACAGCTAAAGTACAGAGGAGGGGTAGAGGGGAGGGGGGAGGGGACGGTACAGTATGCTGTGGGATAGGGCAATCAGTACAAAACAGAACAGGTTGGTGGGATATTGCTGTATCATGTACATACCATGGAGTACAGGTAGACATACATTCATGACCAAACACAAATTAAGCTTGTCTTGACAGTATTGACACTTGTTTTGATTGGGGGTGGGGGGGGGGGGGATTAATGAAAATCATTGATTATAAAGTACAAAGTATAAACATGATAAACAAGATAAATACACTTTATTCATATTTAGTAAAGAAAGCTTTATTTAAAAAATGCTTCTATTGAATCTCTTTCTAAATGACTTTCACTCGAGTTGATACATTTGTTCAATGCCCAATATTTAACTGATACCTATGCTGTTGCTATGTTTACATTACATCATATTGCTTATAAGCAATGTTATTTATGCTATTTGTTGAATTTCAGATTTTTATTTCAAACTTTGTTACCCAAATGAACTAAAAATACAAGAGGGGGGGCCAGATTGATATTTTGTTTGTTCTAAATTGTTATGTAAGTTATCTGCTATTCGGTCACTTTCCTAAAGCTTCAACTGTTAGATACATCTAAGCTAACTTCTTAACTATTGCCCTCAGTGAGTTTGACTAGTCGTTATATCTGCACAACCGTATTTTCAACATGCTGGGCATCCAGATTTTATGATGGCTTCTTTATTTAACATAATATTGCAATATTGCTCTAAAACTATTTGCATGGTGCCAGTTAATTGAAGGCTACAATTTGTTTTTCTCTCTTATAATTAATTCAAGCACTGCCGACCGGAGGGAGAACGGACGGCGATTCAAAAAGCGCTGTATTCCTGAAAATTTACGACCACGGGAGGGAGAGAGGGAGGGAGAGGACCCCAACAAGTGACGAGAGGGCATAAACTATTTTGACTGAGCTGTCACGAAATGGATATGTAATAAATGCTGAGCGCGAGACCTGCGTGAGTTATGCTGAAAGAGTCGTTCCCGCCGTCATGAGAGATCCGCTTGTTAACGTTCTACCCCCCCCCCCCATCCCCCCATCGATTCGTTCCTAAAAGTTCAGCCCCTGGCCTTTGACTATCGGGATTTGTGAAGCACTTGAAGTGCGTGTGTGCCTGTGTACCAACCCCCTGACACTACCCTGGCACCGCCATAGCGCCCCCCCCCCCCGCCCCCCCACTTCGGGTTACCCCGATCGCATCTGACATCTGGATCTAGCCGCCCCACTGCCTAGGACCACCCTGGCACCTTGTGGACTCGCACCAACCCTGCCCTGGTCTGGTGTCATGCCAGGTTAGTTAGGCACGTTAACTACCCACCACGGTTCGCAAAATTATCCTTAACCCGTGTGTACGTGGATGTCAGTACTGCTTCTTCATGATGCTCCAACGGCTGATTTAGATCTAGTCTGAATACACTTAGGCACTAGTCGGGTGCCGCAATCGCTTGTACATACGGCTCAAACTGGTACTGAGCCGCATATCGTTATCAATTTGGCTTTCACCGTCACTACTTTCTACAATATTATCAGACACCTCGCTTGCCTTCTCCTCCGATGACTCCATCGCGAATCTGAATAAAAGTCCTGCTTTATTCAAGCGCGGTCTTTACAGTGCTCTACAGTGGGCCCGCGGTGCCCGCGATCGTTGGGTTACTCAATGACGTCACGCACGCTGATGCTCATTCGCGATGTTTTTCAGAAATGGAAAGAGGGTGGTGCTCGTTGAAGAGGTCGTGCGGCATGAGTTTGTGTTTTTAAAAATAGCAGCAATGTATCATATTAATTGTAAGATATTTATCTTTCATATGCATTGGTCAATCGGATATTTTTTGCTGCTTGGCACAAACACTTTAACAGCAACTGTTCGTTGTCAACCTAGTACAGTTTTTTTCGTTCATTATCGCGATAATACACTTTTTTGTCGTTAATTATTTAAATAAGACCCGGCTAGGTCTGTTTCCCCATGTATCCTGAAGAATAATGAAAACTTGAGACAAATGCTTGACGCCACACAATTTTTTTAAGTGAAAAGAAAAGTATTTTGTTATTATTTGCCGCATTTAAAAACGTTTTCCACCGATCTTGATACCATTCATATCCTACTGGGAGACTTGGCATTTTAGTTTATCAAGGAAAAGGTAAAAAACATGAGAACTTGAGGATTCCGATAGGCTGGTGTATGGCCTCAAACGAGCATTTGGTTGATTGCCTGGTCCAAGCGTAAGGTGGAGAGGCGCCAAGTGAATGGCAACAAGCTTCCCCGACCTTCTTGGGGAAATACGTTCGGCTGCTGCTTCGCTGTTAACTGAATGTCTGTCACGGAAGCTGTAAAGATATTAGGTATAGGCCTCGGTATGTTTGCATTGGTAACCGGGCCATCTTGCAGCATGACCAGCCCAATCATCTACCCAATGGCCGTCCCGATAGCTCAGTGGCTTAGAGCGCTCGCATTGAGCAATCTGGCCACCTGAGGGCCTAACCGCACGCGGATCGGTGATTCGAGGCCCGCTGTTATCTGTTTAATGTAAATATAATTGCAACCGCTATCATGCCTGCATCAAGTCTTCAGTTGAGTTGAAATACATTCATTCAGCTTTGTTCAACAAAGACATCCTCGCGGACTTAGGCACATTCATTGAATGTGGGATGATTCCGCATGTTAAATGACATCAACCAATCTTTTGGCCCCATGGAATTGATTTAATCAACTGTTCTTTCCTTTCAACTGACTGAACGGTTAAAGATCGTCATTTGAGATTCGTTCATATGCTTAATGTTACTTTAAAAGATGAAGATCTTCTTAACTGCCACCTTCTATTATGGAACCTATTCACAAGTATAACCGTACATTTTATTCCGGGTGCACTTTTATTATCACAGTTTGACAACAGTGACGTCGAAACTTGCTATTGTTTATACAGCGTTGGTAGCAATCCAGCTGAGGTACTGCGTCACTCTGGTGTAGACTCCCGGGTTGGTGGCGCATCCGACACCCCATGACACGATGCCAACCAGCTCGAAGCTGTCGCCATTGTTGTAGAACAGGGGGCCGCCGCTGTCACCCTGGCACGAAATTATGAAACAAACATGGCGGAACAGATCAAATGGCTCATGACAACGGTCTTTTTTACATTGGCATAATTGCTATTCAGACCTCCTATAACCGATCTCCGATTGTCCGAGCTCGCGGATATCAATAACAAAAAACGGTTATTAAATACGAATACGAATTGTTCTTAGTCTCAAGTCGGTTTTTGATATCATTGTTGTTTTTTTTGCAGTTTTGCGTTCTAATATTTAGCCAACAACTTAATACTCTGGATACATTTTTGGCCACGTGATTGCTCTCTGCAATAAAGCGGCAAATGTTTAATTCCGGTGTCTTTCGTCATTTATGCCTTCGTCTTTGCTCACGTTCATTGCTTGTAATTCACCAATTAAAACAAAAACATATAACTTGCCTATTGCCCGGCCTCAATAAAAAAAACGTTGGGAGACGTAACCATTTAATGACCTTCAGTTTTTTGGCTAATTAACAATCAATACTAATGCAACATTGAAAGCGCCATCTGGCGAGTAGGTTAAAACACTCAAAGTTGAAGGTCAAAAGGGAAAAAGACGTGCCAACGGGTGGCAAACACGGCGAGAGACGGCTCGTATTCGGTTATAATAAGCATGATATATATACATAATTATATAACATTTAGTGAACTAATTAATTTGGGGGCTCTGCAGGTAAATAGCGTTACAGAAATGTGAAGGCACGGATCCACATCCAAGTAAAAAGTCACATTCTGACCGCTCTAAAGAAACCCCAAAAGGAACAGTTACTATTATTATTAAGCCGATGGAGGTTTCAGAGTGGGCTGGGGGAAGGCAGGGGCGTATCTAGGAATTTGGAAAGGGTGGGTCGCCTTAAACACATCCCGATTAAACAGGTCACACCGTTAAACACACCTGGCAGGAGTCTCGGGCTGGCAAGTTGACTGCTGTGCAGATCATTTCAGTTGTGACACCGTTATAACCTTGGACACTCGCGCAGTCCGGGTTCCTCATGGTGAACACGTTGGTGTACTTCAGGGTCGGCGACAGGACTCCACCTGTAACAATCCCATATAGAAGGAAAGACATGTAAACGATATTTCAATTTAATTATACCGAAAAACTACTAAAGAATACTGCCGCGAGATCCATCCACGACAACTTGGTGCTTCATACTTTGGCCCATTTGATTTGTTTTCTTCAGGGGTATCCGAGCTTCAAGAAACGCTCAATATTCCGCGGTTTCTGTGTCCTGTTTCACGTACATAGTTTAGGCGGCTACGGCGCTTAGATGGCTAAAATCGTCCATCGCTTACATGGTGACTTTAGCCGACTTAGCCTCGTAGTCGGCTAAACTGCGTTCGTCAAATCCATAACAGGCCAGTCCAGCAATTAAGAGCTGGTTCATACCGGAAGTGGTGGTGCCCCAGCCGCTGACGGTCACCTCGTTGTCGGGATAGGCGTAGCCGTCGATGGGGGCGCAGATCCCGCGCACCGTGTCGTCCGTTGGCATGGAGCCCACCGTCCTCAGCAGGGTGATGTCGTTCACCAGTTGTCCTCCATTGTAGTCCTCGTGCTCGATGATCGCCTCGATGTCGAAGGCAATCCCGTCGGCAGGGTTCACGATACGGGTCCGGGCCACCCAGGCCTGCAGCTCATTCGGCTGCCTGAAATAGGGCAAACATGAAATGTCCAAATATAGAATCAGGATGCAACCGGGAAGATGTTAATTGTGACAGCTGAAGGTAATGTCGGGGCAAGAAAAATACTCAATATTAATTGTCACGTAATACTTCTTCACGAATGATTGTGCTCGTTCTATGTAAACG
This sequence comes from Arenicola marina, assembly GCA_964019135.1. Taxonomy (NCBI): domain Eukaryota; kingdom Metazoa; phylum Annelida; class Polychaeta; family Arenicolidae; genus Arenicola; species Arenicola marina. The sequence goes on from OZ025249.1 coordinate 25,662,441, forward strand.
GGGGATGAGAGTGTCATAATATTGTTATGATTATTATGATTAAATCATTGTATTTTTTTGATATTATATTATGTCATCATTAAATTCTTGCCATCTTTACACAATGATGTAATTAACATTGCAACCAAATTATAAATTCAAATTACTAGAGACAGTATTAAGATTTAACTGTTGACAAGTTGCAATTTCCGTTCGAGGGTTTGAAATTCTTTGAACCTGGTTAATATTATAATAGGGTGTGTGTGTCATGTATGTTTCTATATTATGTGCGAAGGGAATTTACATGTTTCCCTAATCAAAATAAATGTGAAACTAAATTCTAAATCCTATGTTGAAATGAAAAGATTAACATTTAAATTTAAAACAGCAAAAACATGCGCATCCATTATAACGATAAATATGGTCAAAGCGCATGACATATTTATGCATGATAGCTGAATGAAGCTTTATACAGTACGTCATACATGTGTGCAGTTCCCGGTTTTATGGCAAGGAATCCGAGAAAAGAAGGCTACTCTTTTGTCATGAGATCGGTGATCAGTCTGCTTCGCATGTGAGTTTCACTTATAATGTGTCTGTCTCCATCTATTTTAGCAGTGATCGTTGATTTACTCGTTTCGGTCGAGTCATTCTGGTAATGGCCATGTTGGCAGCAGCCGCTGTTGATTAGCTCAGTGCGGTCGATAGTGCGTTCATCGTGGGAGTGGCCCTCGGTATAAATACAGCATCCACATCGGAGATGGGCAGACTACTTCGAGACAGGCGTCGACAGAACATCTGGTGGCGTCAAGACAACTCCCACGAGCACTTCAGTGTATTGGGCGCTAGACTGCTACGTCGTTTTGGCTTGTGGACTCCTAGCATCGCTCAGCCGGGTTGATTGGTTGGTTGGTTGGTTGGTCAGGACGCTTTAACCACGTTTGGTCATATCGCGTCAATGGGAGAAGGAAGGGAGAGTGGAGCCATGTCTCCGGGGGAAACTCCTTACTCTTTACGAAGAAATACATGGAACCTTTAACCTGCGACCACACAGACATGGCCACAACAGGGCTACCGACCCGCGTGCCGTTAGGCTCTTAGGTGACCAGAGCACTCAATGCGAGCGCTCTAGCCCACTGAGCTGTCGCGCCGGGCCCCGCTCAGCCTGGTGACGCCCCTTTGTATTAGGGCGATATCTCCGTTTGTCGGTGATGACACTGCCGCGACGGCCCGCCGCCAACAGCCGTCTTAAGGGGCGACGGCAGCAGATCTCCTGTTTCCGGACGGCATCATCCCTGGAGTCTGTGGTCAACCCGGACACATCGCTGCTGTCCAGACTCATTCAGTATAGTGAATGTGACTTTACTAAAAAAAAACTATGCTCACTGCGTTAATGGAAAACCCTCCCCCCGTTTTGTCTATGATACTTTTTGTCTATATTATGTCGTATTAAACATGATCACTAATGAATATTGAGATCTTTTTGTTCACGTCGTGACATCATTTTAGGGATAACTGATAGATCGTTATTGTAGTAATCAAGTCCTTGCTGATATATAACCGAAAACATTGATACGGCTTACATTCCCTCGGTGCAGTGAGCAGCAGTGATGATGTAATTGGCATTCAGAATGCTCCCACCACAGAAATGACCTCCGGGATTGTAAGCCAGCGACACCTATCGGATAAAATCAAGTCCTGTATTAGACCAAATGTCGTGATGTATCAACAACAAAAACGTGTTTGCATTAGCCGATCGATGCACATCAAATACACGGAGAATCACATGGATGTAAACATGCGTCGACTGAGATTGCCCAACATCGGAACATATACAGATATATCGACAGACCTGCCACGGGAACTCGTTGGGCCTGGCATCCACTCCGCCCACAATGCGGGCAGGGACTGTCCAGTTTTGCCCCTCGGCGGCATCCGGATACTGGCTCAAGCCACAGTCGACTGGAATAATGAAAGCATTGGTCTCTGATTCAGCCCTGGTGAAGCAGTTGATTAAACCTTGCTGTCGGTCAATAACACTTGCGTTAATCTTTATTTTTGACCATTAATACTTATTTAAATAAAGCTCTATCTGATGTTACCTTGCATGTGGAATGTCATTTTTAACAATGAATGGACGCATTTGATATTGACACTAACATGACCATAAGACGCTCCCGCTTGTCATGTCTGGTGCAGATCCATAATCCATTGTAATAGGCATGGGACAGCCACAGAGAGTTCTGTAGGTACTCACCAGTCCATTGTGACAGGCCTGGGGCAGCCACAGAGAGTTATGTAAGTACTCACCAAATGTAAGAGGCCTGGGGTCAACGGCTGTTCTGTAGGTACTCACCAACCCATTGTAAGAGGCTTGGGCCAGAGGGTATTCTGTGGGTACTCACCAATCCATTGGGAGAGACCTGGGGTAGCCAAAGCGACGAAGAACAAAAGCTGAAACATTGTCATTTGTTGCTTGTCAGCGTGATTTTCAGAAGCCTCACTGCGCAATGAAGGCTATATAATAGTTTATATTCACATCATACTGATTACTTCATTGTATATGCAGGCCTTCTTTATCAGGGTTGCATCTGGCATTATTAACATGACCTTCGCTTTTCATTGAACCACCTGCAAGGACTCCCGCCTTCCCCATGATACACGTGTATACCCAGTTCCCGAGATTGAGGACGAGACGCTGCTTAGTGTCGGCCATTCGTTGTCTGAGTTATTAATATAAATAACAGGGCATTCAAGTTGAGTTTTAGTTGATACATGTTTTTCTGTTTATCCCAAAAAATGGCGCTTTGTTATTGTGTGTCAAACACTCATGCGAATTACACCCCGACACCTCAAGACTAGCCAAGAACATCGGTACGACCTGGATTGCAAATGACATTATACCATAACCTAGTTTAACAGAGGTGGGATGGCGCCTATATGAGAGGTTTGTTTTTTGCCATACTAATTGATAGACTGGCGGCAGTCATACAATGCGTTTAAGTCATACATTATTAATGATGAAAATGGACACTGCCGTATGGGCCAATAATTTTTTACTTTACCGGCGTTCCATCGACGGCCGATGTATGGTTGCTGCCAGATGGCGCCCCATTCTGATAAAGCCTCGCGACCCAATTCACTGATAACACATATGTGAAGCGGTTCCTGATTCGACCGTATGACGTCTTATCTTTATCCTACCTTCTAACCGCTAAATGATATGATATCGCTTGTCTAGTTTAGGTGAAGGTCACCTTACATATTTATAGGGCCTAGTATTGTCAGGATTGCAAGAAACTGGCACGGTACAACATTTTCAACTTGGGCTGGTATTGGCATTGTGGGGGTATTGGCATTGTGGGAGTGTGTGCGTGGGACTTGCAAAAGTCACCATTTGTGTGATACAGCCTAACGCCTATTACAAAAATGTAGTATAGTAATCAGGTTCGAACGAGGTTTATTCTCTTCACAAGAATAATTAGAGTAAATCAAATTATAAACGCGCCTAAGCTTTTTGAAAGTCCCCGTGCAAAATACAAGCTGAAACCGAGACCCAGTGGGTGGGTGGTATATAGCCTTCTAGATATAGGGTGTCCGCGATGTAATGTCTAGCTAGAGGGGCGTAATAGGGGTGTATCATCTCATGGAAATTATAATTCCAGCGTATCACGAAATAAGAATTGTGTCAATTCACGATCACGGAAAAAAGGTTCCCATCCCAGATCACGGAAATAGGCAGATTTGATATCACGTACAATGTTAGTAATTCGAAAGAAGTCGTCTGCCATAATGTAACAGCTTATGACATAGTTGAAACGTTCTACGTTCAATTAACGATATATGTTAACGTAATTTTGCTCAGTGATTTAAGTAAATTAATGTTCACATTTTGACGCTAATAGTAAGCCAATTTTAAACAAATTTCTAACGGTAGCGATGCTACCTTCCTACCTGCGGGCTTCCTTCCGCTGTACACCCTGTATCACTACGTATTTCCCGACAGGGTGGCCCCATGTTGGTTACCATTGGCACGAGTGTAGTGGCTGAAGTCATAGGCTTTGGAAAGTTCATCACCGCCAAGTCGGGGATTGAATCTCGGTCGTGAGATTAGAAGGCCCGCACGCCAACCATTACGCTACCGAAGACGGCTTTATATTAGACCTGTATCAAATGGTTCAAATAAATACAAAGACGAACTTAATTATATGTGACTTCTTACCCCCAAACTTTTATTCGAAAAACTATTATTGAAATGAATCTTACTTTACTTACCATTTATTTTTCGATATGTTTAAACTTTCTATTACTTATCGGCTGCGACGTTAGGTTGTTTTGTAAGCGTTATTCTAAGGCTAATTTTGAGTTTAACTTGCAAACATTTATTTATAAACGCTAAATAAACGTTAGTTTAACGTTGCAAACATTTATTTATAAACGCTAAATAAAAGTTAGTTTAACGTTGCAAATTAACCGGAACCTTGCGCCAACCATTAATTTATGTATTGACAGAGATATTACTTTATTTGCCACTTAGTTTTTGATATTTTAATTGCGATCACTTTTGGGTTGCTGCCCTATTTTTTGTAAACGTTTCTCGAACGTTAATTTTCAGCTTAACTTGCAAACGTGCCTGGCGGACGTTTTTAGAGACAAATAAGAAAAATCTAGTATTTTGAGGTTCCAATGACAATCAATATTGAACCAAGTCACATCCGTCCTATTTCCATGTATATTATGTTTTACAGGCAAATACACATAATATTCAGTGAGTGCATGTTCGCGCCGACAGCCAAAAATCTTATTATTCGCCATTTTGGGCCAATTTTATAGCCTGTTTTGGTTGTAATCGAGCTTATAGACCACACTTAGTTTAGAATATTTCTGCATTTTGCTGTTGATGTTTCGACTGTCTTGTTACTTTGGTTATAATCGAGCATCTAGAGCCAACCTTATTTCAGAAATATATCTGTATTTTGCTGTTTTTGTTACGACTGTCTAGTTACTTGTACAAGTTGCCGGCCTCGTGTGTATAATCTTTGCTATATGCCATAAGTCATAAAGCGCTCATGGCCGTAACAGGTGGACTGCAACACACACGACCGTTGATAAAACATTCCTTATGCCATGAGAAAATTTCTTACTTTCTCAAATACGGCTGTAAGAAGACCCAAATTGTCATTACTCTAAGACGAGTTAGCTGATTAGCTTCAAAGTATAATGGTACTGTGGGGGATCCAGGAATTTGAAAAGGGGGGGTCCAAACTTACGACCGGGGTGGGGGTATGGGGGTGGGCTCTGAACGATATTGTGCCCCGGGGGATCCGCCACTTTTTTTACGACCGTGGGGGAGGGTCTGCTGAAAACTTCCGACCGGGGGGGGTGGGTCCAAGCCGCCTCAGATGGCCTATAGGGAGTGTTCAGGTGGTCCAAACCACGCATTTTTGAGAAAAAATGCCGTTTTTCAATACAAAATTTCTATGCTGACTAAAGGGGGGGAGGGGGTGATTGTGACTTTCGTTGTGCCAAAAATAAATCACAGGGAGGAGTTGCAGCCGGTGAAGGAATCACTGCATCACAAATACGTAAGTTGAACCTCAACGCATTAGTGACTTCGCGGTAATGTGGTCTGCGGTATACGGACCTCTCAGTACCCCGCCCCCTCCCCCCCCCCCCACTCCTTTCTAGATGAAACGGTTAGTTCCTTTCAGCAAAATATCGTTTACTGATATTAAATTTAATACATTATTTCATTCACCATGAGTCGTGTATTTAGCACGGTGCGAAATATAACCTTCAAAGCCAGTTCAATGACATGTGCTTCAAGGCTACCAATATATCTATGTAAGTAATGTTTAAACGTTTAATATTAAAAATACAAAAACAAACACGAAAAGTAAATTAATTTGTAAAAAGTATAGACTTTACAAAAATTAGTGCGTTCTAGACGGCGTTCTGGGCGATCCAGTCGATGAACTGGTCGAACCTGGTGTAGACTCCGGGAGCCGTGGCGCAGCCGGCACCCCAGAACACCAGCCCGACGATCTGGAAGCTGCCGGAGTCGTTGATGACGAGCGGACCGTCTCCCTATAGAAGAGACGGGTAACCGTACATCAGGTAACTACGAATAGGGTCCAGTTTCCATGACAGATCTCACGAAATTGCTTGTTATTTCGAGTTGATGCGCGCGTTCACCGGTACAATAGGGCGATCGCGAACGCGATCGGGCCGCGAGAGGTTTTGAGAAAAACAAACACACGTGCTCCATGTTGAAGTATAGGCAGCTATAAGTCAATTTCTTTCCAGGTTTATTCTAAAGACTATGAGTCCCATTTCACTAAACATGGCTATGGGAGGTATGCGTTAAAATATTTGAAGGCGGTGAAGCGCAGAAATTTCTGAATAAACAAGGAAAAATCCGTCTTCAAAACCCTCGAAAGCTAAAAATAGCGTTCTAAATTTAGCCCTGCACCGGGGCTTTCGCAAACAGCTAGTGACGTCACAGTCTCACCACATGCCTCCGTGGTAACAAAAATGGCGAGAGCAAGTGATCGACTTAACCATTCCGCTGTCAAAATGTGCAGTGCATGGAGTAACAACGCACGGATGCGTCATTTAACCACACCGTAAATGAAAAAAAAATAAGAGCAGTTGGATGTTTTCGTATCACTTTTGGATCACGAAAAGACAAAGTTTCTTCATTCTTTGTAAGTTTCTGTTTGAAGCGTTGCGCTAACGTTGTCACCGGGGAGAATCCGTGTGACGTCATAATGCCTCGTTTTCGTAGAAAATGCAAAAGAACGTTAGTTTCTCAGCCGTGTTGTCCCGTCGTAACAAATATCCATGATTGTAATGACGCAAATGAATGAAAAATATGTTGTCTATCAGTTTTGTGCAGCTATATTTCTTAAATATTTTTAATCATATCGCTAGGCCTTCCGCAATGGACCCACCCCTCGCCGCCTGGCTCTTGCGCAGGTAGTCTGGTTCCCTGTCTCTGTCTTGGCGCAACATATACGTCACGCCTACGCCACAGAGTCAGGATACCAATGTGCGCAGAAATTCTAAACTCGTTCCAAACACGTGCTTCGTTTGTTTTTCCCCAAAATAAGTAAACCGGTCCTGGCGAACGAGACTTTATAGCCCTATAGCATTAAATATGGAGGTCGCTAAAGTCCTGTAATCTTACCCAAACCGCCCTGTGGCCCCTTAAATGACCAATCGTTATCATAGTTACATGGCGTAGAGGATTAAAACGTCACGTGCAAAACAATTGTACTTATAGATTTAAATGGCCTGCCTATCAGCCTAGTTGCCTAGCTGCGCGTGCCGTTTCTCGGTCACGATATACTCATATGGGCCTCGTTCGCAAGCGACCGCTAATCGACTAATGGTTGACGATTTGGCTGCCGAACGGTGACTAGTCCAACCATCTAGTCGACCGGAACGAACCATGCCGCCACCCACGGTTCCTCTGGTCGATTGTCGTCCAAGACGGCGGAGGGAAATGAGCAGTAAGCGGTGTTCGCGTCCTCTTTGTGGCGTATACTTGATCTGTAACTTCGTTTGCCAGTTTATATACATTTAAACGAATTAAAATATAGCATGGTTCATACGTAATGGCTTATTTTGCCAATTTATCATGTTTCGTGCTAAATGTTCACGTGATCGAACTAACTGTACGCTCGTTTACAGTACCCTTATCTCTACTGTTTAGATTTTGTTTTTGGGGAGGGGTAGGCGGGGGGGGTCTTTAGTACTCCTCCGGTCACCAAGCCGATACAGTGAGGCTCTATGTCAAAGAACACAGGGTAAAATGTTCTCTGTAATACAATTCAGTGACTATCCAGGATTTTGCACAAGAGGGTCAGGACACACGCGGCAGTTAAAGGTGCTTGTTATTGTAGTTATTTCCGCCATGAGACAGATTGTCAGCCCTTTTCGACTATCCCGCGTTCGGCATTAGGCTGTAATGCGCAGGCGCAATCGCAAAATCTAGGTCAAGAAATAGTCGACTAACTGTCGCTTGCGAACCAGGCCATGATATCACACCATATACTGGCTCACAAGACGGGAAGGCTTGTAAGCGCTAAACGTTGTAAATCGGACGTTGTATGCCAAAGTTAAACCAAAGAAGCCCCTGCAGCACATATGTGAGGTAAACTAGAATGTAAATTAAACTCGTAATAATAGCAATAGGGCGAGTTTTGCATGGCGTTATGCTTTTTATTGGCCCTTCATCAGCCTGTAGCAGCTGAATTTCGGTTCAATAAAAGTGCCTAACGCCCCACTAACTCGCGCTATTGTTATATTGTAGTAAAGGCATTGCACGACTAATAAGTGAACAACACGGGACTAATGGTTCGCTTCCACAGGAGAAGAGCGACGACGAATGGATACTCTAAGACTTCATTTAACCAAGGGATTAGATATCCAGCTGGTGAACCTCACCATTGGAATTGATTCAACTTATATTATCATTCACTGTCTTTTTGCTGCCCCCACACCCCCATCATGGCTAATAGTTTTCTCTGTAGCTTATGATAGATCTTATGCTGCGAGAAAAGTATAGATATTATTATCATCGACATTATTTGTTTTCAGTTTTTTCTGTGAATAATTCCCTGAATAAATGTTTATGTGAATATTAGAACAATATGCCTTGGATTATACTATCCACTTACCTGGCAGGCATCTCTTCCCCGGATCGTTGACGGCGGTACAGATCATGTGGATCATATGGGATAATAGTTATGATTATGGGGTTCTATATCCCGTTTTTCGTCTACCGTTTTGTGAAACGAAATACGAAACATGAGTTATGCCGACTGGACGGTGGTCCGTAACTGAGCATAACTGATACGAAGAGGCTAGACATTATAGGCTCCCCAGCACCCCCCTTCAAGAACCATTCCGGACTTATGCTCAGACTTTTACTCAAATGAATAAGTGTTTCTAAAATTGTTTGACCAATCCTGAATGATTCCGGGGACAGCGGGAATGTGTCCTGTGTAAAATTATTCAGACGGGAAGCTAGAAAACAGCCGAATATCTTGAAGGAATTACACATGTGAATTACACATGTGAATGGGTTAAAGAAAAAGAAGATCCGCGCATTGACCAAAACATACAGGCTATATGCAATGTTTTACCTTTTCCTTCGTCAACGAAAACAGGCTGACGAAAGAAAGAAAAGCGCTCGATGTGTTACAAGCATATATGTACCGTACGTCACAGGTAGGCCGAACTATTGACCAAATCGACCTCAAAACGTTTAGGAACCAGAGCACGAAATCCTTCTGTTCTACAAGAGTTGAATGTTTTGGCAAACTCCCAAACAAAGAGTAAAGCACATCAGCAGAATCTAACAGAGATCGGTCGTCACATCGATACATGTCTCCTCGTCTAACGTTTCACGCTGAAAGTCTCAAACCAGAGGTCGCCCTGGCGGACCATTCCATCTCGTACGGAACCATATCTTCAGGGTCTCCAATATATAATGTGCGTTAATTGGCTGAATGCGTGCTTAAACAAAAACGGTATGTAATAAAGTGCCCATTACATGGAACTTGACGCCCCCAGGGCTGTCAGTGTCTGGGTCCGCGACTGCCATCCTCACCCTGGCTCCACCCTGGCTCCGTCACTGCCACCCCCACCCGCTGGATCCGCCCCCGATTGGACGGTATATACACGGACCCTACGGTCGTCGACCGCTATACTAACCGACCCACTGCGATAGGGCGGGCATCGCGAGAGCCACAGCGAAGACCAGGAGGCGCAACATGTGTGTCCGTTGTTAGCACGACAAGTCACAGTGAAATTTTTGCTCATCCATGCTGGCTTTATACCCATATCGTTATGTTCGATTTCAGGGATAAGAGTCAGGAACGACAACGGTACAGAATGACATACCCTGAATTATCTGTCTTGTTTCTAGGCGCCGGCCAAGGGAAGTTTTTGTTTGACTTGCCTTGAGGTGGGGCTGACTGACGTGATAGCTAACTGCTATGTCTCCCCCGTGGCTTTATTTGTCCTAGATGCAGACACCCACTCACCTCGTCACATCGCTTACACACTATCTAGATTGCAGTGTTTGTTCCCCACTGTCCACTTAGGCAGATATGGTATAGTTTGTGGTAGTTCTTGTTTGCAACGATGGGGTACAATAATGAAAGCTTTCCACAATGGGGTGTGGTAATGAAACATTTCAACGATGGTGTGCATGAGTGAAGGCTTTCAACGAAAGGGTACAGTACTAAAAGCTTTCAACGATGGGTGTAGTAATGAAAGCTTCCAACGAATGGTGCAATAATGAAAGCTTCAATGAAGGTGTACAATAATGTGTGTGCATTGAAAGCTTTCAATGAAGGGGTGCAATAATAAAAGCTTTCAATGAAGGGATGCAATAATAAAAGCTTTCAATGAAGGGGTGCAATAATAAAAGCTTTCAATGAAGGTGTGCAATGAAAGCTTTCAATGAAGAGGTGCAATGAAAGCTTTTAATGAAGGGGTGCAATAATAAAAGCTTTCAATGAAGGGGTGCAATAATAAAAGCTTTCAATGAAGGGGTGCAATAATAAAAGCTTTCAATGAAGGTGTGCAATGAAAGCTTTCAATGAGGAGGTGCAACAATAAAAGCTTTCAATGAACGGGTGCAATGATGAACGATTTCAATGACCGGGTGCAATAGAAATAGTGAAATAGTGAAACAAAGTCACATGCATATCTTATGTAAAGGGTCAACATGTATAGTTAAGACGATACCTTATTAGACAAACTATGGCGCATCACTGCATATCAATGCAGGACTGAATACTGCGACAAACGTACCATCCATCGTTAGACTTAAGTGTCTTTAAGTGTGATGCAAAACATACTGTAGTCTTATCGCAATAATATATTCCGAATATATATTAATTGTTACTATTACCTAAACTGTTACCCAAACGCAAGAGAACGCAACTATAGCATCTTAAAACAACACTAGTAGCGTATTTCTTGCTTTCAAATAGGTATGTGAAAGGCGGATGAATAATCCGATTTAGGGTGCCTCACTTCTGCTAGAAATCAATAGTGACTATTGTTGGGCTGCATAACTATCTAGTTATTCACAACGGATAAAGAATTTGGGTTCAGACAGAGTGCACGGTGGCAAAGTGTTTTAAGGTAGATCATGCCACTCACGTTACCTTCCTTATTTTTCTTGTTTTGCACTATATCTGTTTTTCTTTTAATTAATGGATACGCCATACCCACTGTTGATTCTTGTTACTTGGTTTGTGGTATAACTCGCCGCAATATTTGCAAAACCAACAAATGCGTGGTCGTGAGGTCAGTACCCGCGTCGTAACCGCGTCAAATGGTGGGTTCATCGTAGGTTAGCGACTGCGATGATTAATCCTTTGTACAGGTCATTTCACCTTTAGCACAACACCTTCCAGGTCATCAGCGGCACGAGGCACCGTGGCCCGTACATCCAAGTCACGTTCTGACCAATGATTTTATCGCCAACAAAACAAAAATGAGGCCATATCAGTGATAACCGGAAAAATTTGACTTGATAACAGCGTTCGATACAGTTCTCCATTTTTACAAGCTTGATCGATATAAAACCGCACTTTATCTGTCAACGGCGTAAAGTAGGCCGTAAGCATCGTGTATATAAGCGAAGAACAGGAGAGGGCAAGCACACTTGTCTTCCTGGCAGACATCGAGATGATGCGATTTCTCCTTCTAGTTGCCCTTGCGGCACCCTCGCTCTCACAGTGGGTCGGTAAGTATTGGGGTGCTATTGAAGGATATCTAATGGTACAATATCAAGGTTTCTTGCGCTACAGCATTTTAGGGATATATAAAGCATAAGTCATGGATGGTATTGCAAATAGATTATTATTGGTATTATGTTGTTTCTGGTAAGCCCATTATACCAGGTGTGCAAGCATGTGGCATGTGCTATTATGACACCACAGCGGACTGCGGTCAGAGCCAGTACCCGGATGCGGCCGGTGGTCAGACCTGGACCACACGTACAGTCTACGAGAACGGCGTGCCTCGCATTGTGGGCGGCGTGGAGGCCAGGCCCTACGAGTTCCCGTGGCAGGTAAGGCTTGGTTTTCACTGTGGGTGGCATGGAGGCCAGGCCAAACCAGATCCCGTGGCAGGTAAGGCTTAGTTCTCATTGTGGGAGGCGTGGTGACCAGGCCCAAAGTAACCTCGATATGGCTTTTATATCTTCACGTGGTCATTTGAAAGTACATGAAGATCTTCATGTGCTCATTTGAAAGTACATGTATTTTGTAAAGCCCGTTGAATAAAGCTTGCACAAAGACATTCCAGCGTTATGCCGCCTTTTTCCCCGCTAGGTGTCGCTGACTAACACTGGCGGCAGTCACTTCTGCGGAGGAGTCGTTCTCAACACCAACTACGTAATTACTGCTGCCCACTGCACGGATGGAAGGTATGTGGAGATCCCAATGATAGACCGTTCGAGACAGGTGCGACCGAATATGCTACATTTCTTCAATGCCAAAGTAAGACTGAAGTATGGTTGGTGCCGCATAAACCATCAAACCATCAGCCAACGCTTCAACAAAATTTAGTCGATAGCATTATGTGTAGCCTAGTAAACAGTCCAGTTACTACAGAACGTATGTAGACACGTAGGTAGATAATCAGTGTTCTCAGCTTACGATAATGACGTCACCAATCTGTACCCAGGACTGCCTCTGACATCCTGGTGTGGGTCGCACGAACCAAGATCTTTGACGGCGTTGACGGTCTGCAGTTCGACGTCTCTGTCCTCACCCAAAACGTGGATTACCACCCCGGCCGTATTGACAACGACATCTCCCTGCTGAAGACCGCCACCGCCATGCCCAGTGACGACACCGTCAGGGGCGCCTGCTCCCCCATCGCTGGCTACGCCTACCCCGAGAACCAAGTGACCGTCAGCGGCTGGGGCACCACCAGCTACGGTGAGCCGCGCAAAATTCGCATCTACTAAGTTAAGAAAAAACAAATGAAAACATCTGTAGATACAGCTTCAAATGCATCTTTGGGCCTGCTTTGTTAGCGTATGTTTACGCATTCAGAAAATTAGTTATAGAGTGTAGGTCGAATGTCATGCGCCTTTGGCTTTATGAAGATATTGCTGGACATACTTCATATTTATTGTTAATGGCCATTGAGACAAAGAAGGATAGCAACAAATCATAAAGGTTTGGTATCTGTGTTGTCCTCTAGGGGGCGCCTCCTCCGCCACCCTGCTCTACACCAATGTGTGGACCATGACCAACGCCGACTGCGAGGTCTACGACGGCTACAACCACCTGTCTATCAACATGCTCTGCACCGCCGTCAACGTTCCCGGAAGAGATGCCTGCCAGGTAATGTCTTCTTGTGTGTAATTTTCTGTGTCAAATGGAGCGTACAATACAGAAACAAAGTTATCCAATATGACAAAAAAACGAAACATTTCATTTTAGAAACGCGCCGCCAGATATCTATACACTGACTTTGATACTGATGAATATCGCTGGTTTGACCCCCAGGGAGACAGTGGCGGCCCTCTCGTCATCAACAACTCTGGCAGCTTCCAGATCGTCGGGCTGGTGTCCTGGGGTATCGGCTGCGCCACGGCTCCCGGAGTCTACACCAGGGTCACCCAGTTCATCGACTGGATCGCAGCGAACGCCGTGTAAGGCGTCCGGCATCTACTCAGCGCATTCTACCATTTGTATTGAAAACTTATTTGCGAACGAAAAAATAATAAAGCGGTCTCACAATGGGTCTGGTTTTCTCACGTGGGTAAGATATACGTGTAAACAGTCCTAAATTCAACATCAGTGAGCCAATAGTCTATGTGAGGCTCCTTATATTATCTTATATGGTAACAAGTCTTTGATAATTTTTGAGTGGCAAGCGCCAAGCGTGTGTTTTGTGTACTACACATGCGTACCTGAGTTTCGCGAGAACTAATTGTGAGCGATCATCGGGAAACATGGCACATGTCGGCAAACAAACAGAATTTTTTTGTTTTGTCCCGTGGCAACACAAAAAAGTCAAATTAGACCTAATAAGTAGTCGTACAGAAATTCCAAATACAAAATATTCATTATTTCGCTTCTGTATAAAGAGTTTTTATCATAATTTAATCAAAGTCAAAAGATAAGGCGAACCAGATACCAGTTCTATCACTTCGAACTTTCCTACAGGATTAAAGTATATACCATATTACACAAATCCGAAATATGTTCCTTATTAGACAAACTTTTACGCTCACTACCCAGAAGGGGAATTTTGTAGATATTTGTTGTAGGTATTTAATTATCATATTTTACTATGTCTCAAAGTTGACACAGTTAATAGCACACAAGGCAATTTACCCTTTTATCTGACACAACTTTTATATTGGTTAGTTTTCTCATCAAGGCAGAGTATTTCGTTGGGGCATACACATTGTCGTGATGAAGATCGTGTATTCCTGTTACCTTCTGAATGACAAAAAGTGGAAAGACCAAAGGCAATTGCGAGAAAATGGCTTGCATTTATTATTATTATCATACGGAGTCGATGGCACACGGAATCATCCCCCCCCCCCCCCCCTCCCTGCCCCCTACCAACCTATGAGCGTGAAGGTTCAATTTAGTGTCAACTCTACTCTAATGTATGTGAACTATGCCCCCCTCCCCCACCCCCCCCCCCCACCCCCCGGCCAATTAATGCGGAACTGTCAGAATAATGTGTCATATCCTGGGGCAAAGACGTTTGAAAAACACGTGCCCCAACTTTGTTCGATCTTCTGGATCGGTAGCTACATTGTCCTACCCTGAATGCATCTCTTGGTTTCAGATAATGGTTTATGAATAAATGCTACTTGTACCTAGGTTATATTACGTGAGCTAATTCCGCTTTACCGTTCTATGTAAACTTCTCCACGGTTTGGTTGAGTTTGTCCATGGCCTTGGCGTACCTTGAAGAGGCTTCCACGAAGCAATCAGCGGCCGCCGCTACCCTTTTGGGGGACCTTTCACCAAGTCCCGCGTAGGAATACAAATGCGGTCGAGCATCCTGCGTGATATTCATTGACCGGTGCCGCGCACCGGCAGTCGATTCCAGTGGGACTACTTGTCCGGCGGAGGCAGACGAGTGTTCTCCGGGTACTGTAAGGTCAGGAGACTCGGAGCGGTATAGTTCGGTTTGCCAGTCGGGCGGTACTTGAGGTTCGATGGGAGGGGGCGACCTGGCGGCCCCTGTGTGAACTTTCACGTGAGATTGAAACCGCTTCTTGCTGTTGAGCTGGTTGACGTCCCGACAACACTCACACGGCGGAGGAATATGTAACTCCTCGGAGTGAGGCTCGTGAGTGGACAAGTTCAGATACCGCCTGATGACATCATTGACGTCGTCATCGCCCCATTCGGGTCTGTTCCCTCCGCGCACGTGTAAGTCCCAATAGGGCAATTGGGGGCTGTTGGGGCGGTAAGACGAGTCGGCCATGGTCGTTGGCCCCAGATCCGCAGCGCCCCCTGGCGAGTAAGAGTGACCCATGCCGACGGGTTCTCCGACGCCAGGAAGGCGCCGCAGCTGGCGAGGGTCGAGCAGGGCATCGGACGGCTTTGGATGAGCCTTATGTGACGTCATCGTAACGTATCGGATGTTTTTGTGGGTCCTGTGTGACGTCATCAAAACATGATACGTCGCAGCGTTGGTTCTGACGAATCACACAACTAACGGTAGAGAAGGAAAAAGAGAAAATTAAACCTAACATCCTCAGCTGATAATGCTGTTCTGTAAGTTTGTCGTTATTAAGCATGGATGGCTCATTGAGCATCCCATAATCCAGGCCTTCAACCAGCAACCTGTTGCCATGGTCCGACATCGAGAACGCTAGGTCAACAGTACGACAACGGAAAGCGAAACGTGGGGATTTGAGATGTAATCTAATGAATATGGACTACTGTCACGGGTTAAGCCGCCATGTTTATTCCACTGCTTGTGACTTACCGGATTAGACGCTGCATGAGAAAACCAGAAGGCCAGGTCCAGTAAGAAGTGCTCGCCAGTGCGTCGGCAACGAAAGCCAGAACTAAATCCGTAGATACATAGTCCACGTTTTAACTGAACGGCTGTTTAATGTTCCTTCTGTATTCGATGATAAGCTACCAACTGCTGCTGTCGGAGCGTTGCCAGGCAACCCTCCCACCCCCCAGTTACTCTCCTTCACCCCCCCTGATTCACCTAATGACTGTAGATGTGTAGTAGCGGGACGAAGCGGCGGCGGGGGGGGCGGGTGGGAGGGGAGGCGCCGTGCGTGACGGTCAGGGTTGGAACGCCAGTATCAACACAGCCAAGGCAACCAGCGGCAAACAAATCATCAAGTGGTTGGTACGGCCTTCACAACCAGTAAAAGTCCCGGTGACCCAACACATGAAAATCAATGATATAAAATCTCTATCTTACCGCAGATTTGCGACTACTGCATGATGTCATCAGCGAAGACATATTTCGCAACTTATGTATGTTGAATATAGCCATATTATCGCCGGGCCACCTGATTTCTTCAGAGACGCTCTAGCAATTCCATATCAGTCAACGGTGTTGTGTTATCGCTTTATAACGTAGACGCACAGATTCACCGAGGCGACAGGCATGTTGTTTTCTACCAGTATATCTTTATTCGACCGTCACTAATCCGGAGCTCACTTATTAAGACGAACTACCGTAGGTACGAATGTGGCGTATTGCAACATCCCCCTTCTTACAAAAAAAATAATTAGGCATCTACGGAAAAAGAACACAACGACAGGTTCTGATATCAACTTGAAACACTGAAACGTCATCATAGCTTTGAACTCCGTTACGAAGCATGTCTTGGTCAGTTCAGCACAACGACAAAAAAAACGCACAATAAATGTCACATGCAGCTCTCTCTTCACTGCATCTCTGGCACAAAACTAAACAATCATGTTCATCAGGAGCATCCTTAACACCATCTGGATGGTTTTTTAACCAGTCTCCCTGAACGTGTGTGGACTGGTTGGTCTTCTGTTCTCTTGAACGTAACATGTTTCTTCTGATTTGCACGCGGCTCCATGTCCACCGCGCCTCTTTGTCGTTGGATGTCGGCACTTTGAGATTGGGTCTGCATGTTGGGTGCTTTGTCCACGTGCCGAAACTCTGGCATGATGGGCCTGACGTGTCTCCTATTCCTGACGACCGTTGTTCCGGTTCCAGTTTTAATTTCATAGCTGCGCTGGTCCTTCCAAGCTGTTGTTATTTCCCCAGGTCTCCAATAGTTCCCATCCTGGAACATCACCTGCATTCCTTGCTGTAATGGCGCCAGTTCCCTAGCGTGTTGGTTATACCTATCCACAGTTCCTTGCTGTTTCGCCTGCCGACTTTCCAATATGGCATCAGATAGGGGGCAGGTCCTGATCGGTAGGTTGACTTGTATCTTGCGCCCAAACAGCAGTTCAGCGGGACTGCTTGTTTGACCGTCAAGAGGAGTGCATCTCCATGCCAACAACGCTAATTGTGGATCTTCGTGTGATTCAACAGCTTTCTTCAAGATGTTCTTTGCGGTCCTGATTGCTCGCTCCGCAGCTCCATTACTTTGGGCATACGTGGGGCTGCTGCGATGATGAGTGATTCCCCACTCGGCGCAGAACACAGCGAACTCCCGCGAGTTATAGTGCGGGCCTCTATCGGACACGAGTTCACCAGGAACGCCGAATTCACCAAAGATTCCCTTGTGTTCTGCTATCACTGCATTTGACGGTGCTGTCGGGGGCAGCTGTCTCACCACAGCAAACTTCGACGTATAGTCAGTGACCATCAGGTATTGTCGATTGTGAAGATGGAACAAATCGGACCCGACTTTGGCCCACGGCGTGTTTGGTACGTCATGTGGCATCATTTGCTCCTTGCCCTGCGCATCCTGATACTTCTGGCACACCATGCATCTACTGATTAGGTTCTTGATCTGCTGGTTTATTCCTGGCCAGAACACGGTATCCCGCGCCCTCAACTGGCACTTGGTGATTCCCATGTGCCCGGTATGGATCTTGTTGAGGATATAGTCCTGCATGGATGCCGGTATGATAATCCTGCAGCCTTTAATAATCAGTCCGTTTTCGACGGCCAGCTCATCACGGTAATCCCAGAACGCGCGGATGCTTTGCGGAATCTGTTTCACTGTTTTTGGCCAACCAATCAGTATTTGAGTTTTCAACTGTTGCAGCACTTCGTCTCTCTGCGTTTCCTTCTGCAACTCGACGAGCTTTTCTGGTGCAAAACTGATGAAATCGACACGCACGTCCAGCTGAACCGGCTCTTTGTTCCCCACATTTGGGGCTCGGGACAGCCAGTCAGGGACGACGAGGCTCTTGCCCGGCCTGTATTCAACCTTGAAATCGTACCCTTGTAACCGTAGTAATAAGCGTTGAACTCTGGGGGGTGCTTGGGTCAGGCTTTTCGTACAGATGGCTTCCAATGGCCGGTGATCCGTCACGACACAAAACCTTCTCCCGAACAGGTACGTACTGAATCTCTCCACACCAAAAACGATGGCCAGAAGTTCTCGCTCGAGGTTTGAGTATCTCTGTTCCGTTTCGGAGAGAGCTTTACTCGCGTATGCTACGGGTGCATACTCTGATTTGTTGCAGTCTTCCGTTTGCTGAAGTATCTCCCGGGGCTGCATCAGGCATGCCCCAGCACCCCGCATACTCGAGTCGCAATGCAACTGCACTGGTTTCATGGTATCGTAGTACTGGAGCGCGCAATCAGCCGAAACCAGCGTCTTTAGCTTGTGGAAGATGTGTGCGTGGTCTTCCTGCCACATCCATGGGGTGTCTTCCTTAAGTAGATCGCGCAATGGTGCTGCCTCTTGTGACAGGTTTGGTATGAAGGGCGACAGGAACTGAATGAAACCGAGGAATCTTTGAAGGTCCTCTTTGCACTCTGGCTCCTCGCAGTGCTGTAAATCATTGATCTTTTCCGGGCTAGGGGTCACTCCGCGTGCTCCATACTCGTTTCCGAAGAAGGTGACCTTTTCTACTGATATCTCACACTTCTTCTTATTGAATCTGAGCCCGTGCTTTTCTGCTGTTTGGAATAGCCGATGGAGGTTTCGGTCGTGTTCAACTTGATTTCTCCCGAACACGGTGATGTCATCGGCCTTTCCGATGACTCCTGCACATGTTTCTAATATCGTGTCCATGGCCTGTTGGAAGATATCTTGTGACACGGATAACCCGAACGGTAGTCTGTTGAAACAGTATCTGCCAACTGGAGTCCGGAACGTTGTCAGGAGTTGGCTCTGCTCGTCCAGGCGAATTGACCAATAGCCGGTCTTGGCGTCCACCTTGCTGAACGCCTTCGCGCCCGAGAGCTTGTAGTTCAGTTCCTCCAAATTCGGCATTTTATGAGGACACCTGGCTAATGCCTTGTTGAGTTTTGCTGGGTCGAGGCATATTCGTAGGCTGCCATCGCTTTTTGTCACGAATGCCAAGCTGCTGCACCATTCGGTGTGCTCTGTTACGCGTCGAATGACGCCTATGGACTCCATCCGGTCAAGTTCAGCCTGTATATCTGCTGTCTTGTGAATCGGGTACTTTCTTGGTGGGTCGATGTATGGTTCGGCGTCTTCCTTCAGGATCAGTTTCGCCTTGAATTTCTCTCCGAAGTCACCCAGACGGTCAAACTGGTCCGGGTATAACCTCTGAAGGTCGTCCACCGACCGGATTGGGTGTTTTGCCCGTTCATCTAGCTCCACCTCTGTGTTGCTCTTCCTTGTTGCATCTATACTGCAGTTCAGTTGGATCACGTGGAGGTGTTCGCTCGTAGGGAGGCCCAATATTGCTGGTCCTGGTGTGTCCACCACATAGAAATGGACGTTGCACCTTCTCTCCTCGAACGAACTGTCGATCCATACTTCTCCATAGCACTTTATGGGCGTTCCGTTGTACGCCGTTAGCCGTATACCCTGGGCTGGAGGGATGGTGGGAAGATCGTTTTGGTCCATGAGGTCTGGGAAGATGCTCTTGAACGTGCGTAGTGGCAGAGTGTTCCCCTCTGCGCCGCTGTCCACTTTCAGCTTTAGTGCCTGTTTACCTTTGTAGCCATTGTCTGGCTGAATATCCAGAATGACGAATGCTTTTTTTCTGCCGGCATTCTGCGGATCACCGTCGTTTACGGATGATATCCGGATGACGTCGATGTTGTCGTAAAAGCGTTCTGGGTTATCTCCCTGGCGACGGTCTCCTGGTTCCTCCATGCTGTGAATGTTTTTATTCCTGCCTCTACTATGGTCCTTCCTGTAGTGAGGTCTTGGGCCACCGCCACGACTCTGACCGGGGCTTCTCCCCCGTGCTCTGTTCAGGCATACCTTGCCCCAATGACCTATGCGACCGCACGCGTAGCACTTAGCATTTAGGGCTGGGCACGCTTTCCTAGGATGGTCTTTTCCACACCTCTTGCACAGTGTGGACTTTTTGACAGCATCAACTTCAATGGTGCTGCTGGTTGACATTCCCTTCAGCTTTTCCACGCTGAATACCGTGGCTTCATGCTTCCGCCCCGCGTCGATTGCTTGCTCCAAGGTAAGTGTTCCGTCTTTGCCCAGGAGTTCGTTCTGGTATGCTTCCAATGGCGTACTGGCAATTATTTGCTCGATTATCCTGTCCTGCAATTCTTTCTCTTCAAAATCACACTTCAGAGCTTGGGTTCTGCATCTGGTGACAAAATTGTCCAGTGTCTCGCCCTTGTCCTGGTACATGTAGTGAAGTTGCAACCTGGCGACCCTAAAGTTGATGGTGGTCTGGCCTAGGGCATCTTCAAACGTCTTCACGACGTGGCCATAATTTTCAGCCTGGGCCCCCTGGATGTTCCAGGAGTTGAAAACTTCCAATGCGTCATCGTCCAATGCGCGAAGCAAATAATAACACTTCTCTCTAGCTTCTGTTATTTTCTTGAGTTTAAAATAAAGCTCCAGTCTTTGTTTAAAGAGTCTGAACTTATCTCGAAGGTTGTCCTGCTTCCATATCAGCTTCGGGAGCTCTGCCATCTTGATGTGTATCTCGTATGAGTCACGTTGTGTCTTGCGCAATACCGCATGGGCTGATGCCGCTCTCCACAGTGCTCAAAATAGTCACTTGCCTGTGTTCATAGGCTACGTCGCGTTGCTCGACATTTGTTCCTGGATACCTCATCAGCTTATATGACGTTGGATCAGACTCACCGCTGCCACCATGTTGTGTTATCGCTTTATAACGTAGACGCACAGATTCACCGAGGCGACAGGCATGTTGTTTTCTACCAGTATATCTTTATTCGACCGTCACTAATCCGGAGCTCACTTATTAAGACGAACTACCGTAGGTACGAATGTGGCGTATTGCAACAAACGGGATCTGTGGATCTATATTGACTGAAGCACTCGTTTCCGCTGCACGGACAGCACCGTTCTTACAAGGGCCTCGATCAATACTCGCTGGTAGCAGAGCCTCCTCATGCTGGACTGCTTCTGTAGAACAACCCCTGAGAGTTCACCTCAGTTTATCGATTTCTCGATCTGACTGGGTCGTTCGATCGCGGGTTCTCGTGCATGGGGACAGGTGGGCGGAACGGAAATGGAATGGTCATAAGTTCCGCGTGGGGTGTGTCGGACAGGTGGGTGGGGGGGGGGGGCGGTGGGGTGGAAGGTATTCACCTACCCTTATTTTCACGATCTACACTCCCCCCACCCTGTACTTTATTTGAGTGCCAATCCGGTCAGCATGTTTTATTGGGCCCATCATGTAGGGCATCCAGGGGGGGATGGACACAGGGGGCACATGCCCCCCTTTCAGACCCTAATATATATCTGTGCGTCCCCCCCGCTTTTCAAGTTATGTACCCCCTGGCCTTGTTCATTATCTGGAAGAATGACCCGAAAAACAGACCTAGCTGTGTTTTATTAACGTAGGTGTTCTTTATTTAAATAAAGAACGAAAAAAATGTGCATTATCTTGATAATGGACAGTTGTTGTTAATATTGACTCCTCTCAGGGTCACGGTGTAATCAATCGAGCCGCGCTGAGCTGAACCGAGCTAGCTGGTCTAAACTGGTCAGAACTTGCAAACTTCAAGACAATGAAATGTCACAGTTAAGCTCCATGAGGCGGGGGGGGGGGGGCGGTGCATTAGCAGAAAGCACAAATATATGGAAATCCGACAGTTTTCGATGGCATATATACCCGGTGCCGCTTATGAACGGGGGACCGTAGGACATTGGTCATGCCATTCCTATTAAAGATGCCATATATATATAAATATATGTCCGACATAAATGGATGATCCATTTTAAAGTAAAAGCGTTGATTCACTAATACTGCTTTTCAGGTGGAGTGGTTTTCATGCAAGTTAGACGGGACGACTTGACCCTTGTGGGGATTTAGAAAAAGAGTTTCAAAGTTATATCTACTACCCCCATGCCTTCTCACCTTCACACTTTTTTCATTGGTTAAAATACGTAGGCCTGTGGAAGAGTCTAATATCAGAAACAAGCAAAGGGGACAGAGCATTATTTTTTTGTGCACTTTTCATAAACTAACAGTTGCGTTAGCTTCCAAGAGCGACAGCTTTATGAAAGTCAGAAAAATAGTAAGCAGTGAGTTGATAGATTCCATGCGCATATGACAGAAACAAGAAACGCGTTTAATTCATGTTATTGAACACAACCTATCCCCCTCCCAAAATGCCAACAATACTATTGCCCATAGACATGATAGAAGACAAGGTAAACAGAGCGACGGCCATTGTCTTCTTCGTTGGCAAGAGGACTGTAAGTACATCAAATTCTGTTGGGTCTTTGGTTGAAGCTGACAAATATAAACTGATTTTAGGCATGTCAATGAAATATTTCGTCTCAAATTAGAAAACGAGGCGGCATATATTTTTTGTGCTGACTAGTTCTTACAACGCTTCAAGGGTAGTAGTGTATGTGTTCTTTCGTTATTTTACCAACGATTATAATGTGCAAATAGTACGTAACGTGCACCACGGTCACCAAATCTCAGGCTTTTACGAGATTAAGTGCTCTGTCGGTTCAGTAATGCGTGTGACATCATGAAAATCGAAGGCGAGGGAAGAAGAGCCGGTGGATAACAACGAGTTCCATATAACATTAACAATTTCCCGGCATGATCCTCTTAATTAGTATCCGCAATCCCCCAGGAGGCAAGAGGGACTTGATGATATATCCGCTGTGCGATCAATACCCATGACCCACGCGTTGGGGCCTCCCGCGGTCGACCTAATAGCACTTTAGTTTATCGAACGCTGATGGGCTGCAGGACCGACTTAACAAATTGCACTTCATCACCCGAGCTCTTTATTGTTGTGTCATTGGCGGATTGACTGGATCTCACAAGGTCCCCCCCCCACCCTCAATCTCCACTTTTAACTGTCCTGGGGTCGCCTCGATATCTAGGTATACTTTTTGGGCTGACACCCCTTCCTCTCACCGCGCTCCCACCCTAACGCCGTCCATTTTACCAGACGAAATCCTAGTCTGGCTTTTCCGTTGTTGAGTAGCAGAAACATCACCGTATATTTCAAGAGGTAGCCAATGTGGCCCCGCAACTGACATGATAATTGCAGATGGAAGCAAAGTCGTGCATTGTGCTTCATATATAAATATAATTTTACACTATTAAGATTATACTATCAATTCATTTAAATATAGAATTGCTTAGTCCAATCTATATTTCTTGTACACGTTTTTTAACTTAGGCCCTCTGCGCAGGCGTGACTTTGAATGGCCAACAATCTGATGGCAGCGCTTTGACGGCAGCAGTTTAACATCGGTGATTTGACGGCAGCATACTCATGGCATGGATTTTATAGCAGTGATTTGACGGTATCAAGTAAATGGCAGCAATGTGCAATGTGAACTCACTATACCATATTGCCCCGACCGCTTATTAAAGTAATCATTTAGTAACATCGAGTTATGTTGGCGAAACGTCTAGACTCACCATTCCGTGCATCGAACGCAGTCATAACGTAATCATGGACGGCGCCATCATAACGCGCAGTAGTTTGGGAGAACGCACATCTCCTCAATTCACGTATGTTTCTGGCCATTAGAAGCAAACGACACACTTTCGATGGCATGTTTCAAGGTATCGGGTAGGAGGGTGCATATTGCTGGCGGGGGGGTGGGGGTGGAGCGGGCGCGCATGATAATTCGGACATGAAACCGTGTACGTCGAGTGCATGGATGAGCCATGCAAGCCAAAGGTCAAGGTCACAAAACATAAGCGGATGTCAAGGTCACGTACCCAAGGTTAAGATCATCCGAAGGGTCAAGTCGGGTCTTATGGGTCAAATCGGGATCCTAGTTGTCAAATCGGGATATAGGGGGTCCACTTCAGATTCTAGTCTAATCAAGATCTAAGGGCTCAAATCGATATCCTAAGGGCCAACCCCTGAGCTGAAGGGTCAAATCCTGATCGGAATGGTCAAATCCTGATATGAAGGATCAAATCCTGATATGAAGGATCAAATCCTGATCTGAAGGGTCAAATCGAGATCTGAAGGGCCAAATCGAGATCTGAAGGGTCAAATCCGAATTTTAGGGGTCCCATGCATCCGAAGCTTAGGGGTCCAATCGGGATTCTAGGGATCCAAACCGAGACTCATGGTTTAAATATTGATCAGTGTGGTCAACACAGGATCTAAATAGCCAATTCGCACCCTAGTGGTCCAATCTGGATTTGAAGGGTGTCTAATCCGGATTCTAGAGGTCCAATCCGGATTTGAGGGCTCGAATATGAAGGGTCAAATCGTGATCTGAGGGGTCAAATATGGATCTTATGGGTACACTCTGGATCTGAACGGTCAAATCTGGATCTGAAGGGTCAAACATGGATCTGAAGAGTCAAACATGGATGTAAAGGGTCAAATATGGACCGCTTGACGGTCTCGTCTCTAAATGTCGCTGTCCAAAGTCACGGTTTAAGTTAGTTGTGATTCCGCGATGTTACAATCATGGGCCAGTGTCACATGATAAGATACTATTACAGGAAACAATAACAAACTATTTCACAGACTGGGGGGTGTAAGTAAAGCGGATGGCATAACAAAGAACTATAATCATTGGGCGGATTTACTAATCCCTCCACCCAGTTTCTAGTCCACCTTTTCTTTCTTGACGACACTCTCTGCCTTCGACTCACTCCGCTAGGGCTCCATTATATCTCTGTTGTCGTCTACGTCCTCAATGCATTTTCACACTCGCTCGCCAGGGCCGCGCTGCGCAAATATTTCTACAAATTAGTGCTGGGACCCAGCCTAAGCCTAATAATAAATGAAATCAGGCGATGAAAAGAAAGAGTTCTGTCACAATTATAACTTTTTCGAAAAGGTACAAGATGTTTTAGGTGTATTAAATACCCAAAGCTCGTTATTTTGATGTTTTATTCTTGAAAACTATATTGTTGCAAGAAATTACAGCTGATTTCACCGTATTTCAAGAATCTTGAAATTTGCCATCGGCCGACAGCAGCGGGAAAGCCATCTTGCGTAGCGCCACCGTGCGGGGAGCTTGTCTTGACGAATCGTCCTCTAGGTGCGTCCCGGCAATCTACCGACAGTCTACTCATGTTACAAGAGGATGAGATGGCAGATATTTTTTAGGAAGTTGAATCTATGTTGAGCATTATCAGATTTCAAAGAACAGATATATTTCGATTAGCTCAGATTGGAATCATTTGAAGCGAGTTACGCCCCAAAGCGGGTCGGACTGAAACATATTTAGGCTTACGTCATGTACGTAGGGTACTCTCCTACAATCTGGTGGGAGCGGGGTTGGGTCCTCGAGTGCCCATAGATGCCTCAGAGAGCGGATATTGTGATGAAAAAGATACCCCTATACAACGGACATTTATAATGAAAAAGAGATCTCGAATATATACGTGCGACCGGGAGGGGCGGGGGAGGGGGACTCTGAAACTGTGCTTTCACAGAGCGGGGTTGCCGTGAAAAACTAGTAAACCGAGCGGGTTCGCCGTAAAAACAAAGTTAATCGAGCGTGTCTGCCGTGAAAAAAAAGTTATCCGAGCGGGTTTGCATGGAACTGCGATATAGCGTGGGTCAACGGGTAAAAAAAAACCCTTTCACCCGCATTTTGGCGGTTAAACGCTCCATTCGAGGGGATTTTCGATATAAATAGCCCCTTGCGAGCGGCTTTTGTGAAGGTGAAAAAGAGCAGGCTTTACCGCTGAAGCCCCCAAGCCCACTAAATTATTAAGTACCGCCCCTCCCCCCCGGGTTACGTGGCTGGCCGAAAATGGTAGCTTCAAACAGGACCTAACAAGATGTATGCCTCGTGTCTATGTGATCAGTAGTTTTTTCAAGTTGGGGAATAGCGAGCAGCTAGGATCACGACGCTGAAACAAGATCAGTAATATATTTGCCGATCTTTGGCAGACAACAGAAAAAGAACTTGAGACAGATATTTCGATTAGTTCTTAAGATTGAAATCAGTTGAAGCGACAGCGCTACGCCCCAAAACGGGTCGCATTTTAAAAAGCAATACTAGGCCAAACAGGGCCAAACAGAGTACGTCCCTGTGACCAGCTATAATACCAATGTATAGGCCTACGTGGGCCTCGTGTCTTAATGCTATCACTAGTTTTTTGTTTTGTTTTTTATGTTGGTTTATAGCGAGCGTGAGCAAGACCCGGAAACCATGTCAGTGATATATTTAGGGAGCTGTCACTTTGGCCGATAACAAAAAAATACCTTGAGACATTAAAAGGAGTCGCTGAGTGTGAAACGATTTCAGGAGTCCTGCATCAGTCTCGTGTCAAAAGATCTAGGCAGTAGCCCTCTTGCTCAGTCACTCGTACCAATATGTATTCCATGTAGATCAGCTTGGTAGGATATACATGTTTTTTTCTTAAAGCGACACATGTGATCGCAAACAGCTCAGTAATTCATTACTCTTTCGAACCATATTCTAGTACACAGTTAGCTAGAAGAAGTTATGGTCATTTTAAAATAGGCTATCCCAATTAATAATAATAATTGCACTACATGATATATCATTATGCTATGCACTTAATAATAGGACGACATGTACGAAGCCGCATATATATATGGGTATTTATGTACTTATCCGACAACGACAATTATAAGCCTAGTTTTGGGCCCGTTGTGACCGATGCGTTCCACCACAAGCATATGCTAAATGCGACCTTTGGGCACTTTACGCTTTATATAAAAGGCATCAAAGCGGGTTAGAACTGCACATCTCAGGGGGGATACACGCCACGCATGAGGGGGTACCTCACCTCGTACAGGTTTGGAGGCCCGTATCTTCTGTATGGGCTCCGCTCCGAATTCAGGCCTTGAATGAAATGTCAAGGTTACATATATCTATGTCAGGACGACCAGCCGCCTGTCACCTGTCACCAGGCTAGCTTTAGCTCGACTCCACCTGACGGTCGTAGGCGCGTTGACTCTGACGCGCGAAGTGCACCAAGTTTGCTAGTACATGTAAATTATTTGGGATTTTTTTTAATTTCTAATAATTGCCCATTTTTACTTCTATTTATATTATGTTATGTCCCAAAATCAAATAATATTGCCAAATAAGGGCGGAAGAAAGGTGTATGCAATATTTTACCAGGGAAGCAGCCGGTCGTATTCTAGGAGACCCTGCTCTGGGTTCGCTAGGTCACATATATCGGGCGAAACATGTATGTCGGGGCCTCTTAATGTGAGACCGCTCTTTCACAATGCCTCACTTGGGAACGATGACCAGTAAATCGCTCTTCAAACCTGTCATCAATGGCGTACATCCCAGGTGATAACGATAAGCAGCTCGTAGTGCAACGCATAGAAAGCGATTTGGATGTTTAGGCCACTTTGCTGCACATGAAGGCGATTTTGATCTTTTAGGCCACTTTGTTGCACATGAAGGTTATATCATATGAGTATCAAATTCAGACGCGCTTCTCAAATGAGATTTTGCAACTTGGCTTAAAGATCCGCAAACGGATATGTATGGCGGGCCATTCATACATTATTCGCGAATTGTCGATATCAAGAAACCCATTTTCGTTATTTTTAGATATGGCACAGCTCATCAATCCTTTGACCTCGAAGCCTTGACGCAATTTCTGGCCCCACTTATTTGGCCTTTCTGACGCCGCTGACCGCCAGACAGCGTGTCGCTTGTACTTGGTGGCCCGTCGCCGAGAGACAAAGAATGAACATAAAAAAAAAACTGACCTAAATGCTTGCTTTGTCTTGCCAGCCGTTGTTCCAGTGTAACGTGTGCATCCAACTTCGACAAGACTGTCCTATTGAAGCTGTGTTTCTGTAGCCTTTCCCGTCCCAAAAAAACCCAGTTGACATTTCACGACCAATAGGTTTTATCACTTCACGGACAGTTGTAAATGTTTCGCTGCTGTAGGTGATCTTTCGCACCAAGGGCATCTGCATCCCGCCGTGCCTCTCCCCTCTCACGGTCTGTCATGGCCTTTGGTTGGACGGCCCCCATCTATGCGGCACGACGCTACACCGACAACGTCTATAGGACTATGCCCGACCATATGATGTGTAAATAAAGAATGATTGCATAAATTTTTTTTTGTTAATAATTCGGTCGCAGAAACTCTGATATAGAATGGTCGACGTGTCTGACAATATTGGTTTGATCTGGACTTATACATATATAGTGGTTGCAGGTCCGGGATAAACCCACATCGCGCTGCAGGAAAACCGGGAAAAGCCCAGAGGGGCCTAACTCATAAACCACACTTAGGCTGCACAAATCTACTTAGTGGAACATTTGTCGAGCGATTATCGGGTCTAATGTAGAACAATATTCACCAAAAGGTGGATTTTATCAATTAAGAAAGTGATAAAATTGTATTAAACTTCTTGATCATGTCCACCGCCAAAACGAGCTGGTGAGGCAACGACGAAAATGCACTTTTCCCCTGAACCCTCCCACCCCTCCCTTTGGATCCGCCCCGGATAAATACCGCCTCAGACCCATATATGGGGGGGGGGGAGGGGCAAGGGGTATTTGCGTACCTCGGGATTGGGCTTTTCCTTTCACCGTGAACTGGGAATGAGGGAAATAATTCTTCATAAACTAGGAATGGGGTATTAGCCGACTGCCGTGATCAAGGATTTTCATTGATTGTGAACTAGGAATTTAAATATTAAATAACCGTGAATCGTGAAAATCGTCAATTTAGTATCGTGTATCCGCCCTTCCATTGCATGCGGAGAGTTCTGCTTTTAATTCATCGTGACCTGGGAATAAGACATTTATTCTTGGTGATCTGGGAACACGATCCCCCCCCCCCCATATATGCGGCTAAAAAGAATATCACCAAGACCCGACCGCACATATCCTTACTATATAGTCGGCGCGTTTAATACCTGCCGCCTCGCTTTCGTACATATTTTTGTCCCTGCACCATTTGCAGCCACGATTTATGTATTTATTTGCTCGATTACACGAGACCCTTGTGTTTTTAACTTACTTGAAAGTGTATCTTGTTTAATAACAATACAGCACGATAGTCTATAGCATAAAGTATAGCAGACGAAAGTGTTTGGACAGCCGCTTTTTTATGACGTCGTAAGGTGAAGGTCATATTGCTGCGTCTTCATTGATTAAAAGAAGTAGGCCACGGAAGAGTCTAATATCAGGCACTAGAAAAGGGGACAGAACATTATATACCCATTCAAAGTTTCTATACTAACAGTAATTTTAACGTCTCAAAGCAAAGGCATTGCAAAAAGAATGAGTTTGTAGCTTCAATGTTCGTACATATGAGAAAAACTATAAACACATGTAAACTTAATTCAAGTTACGGCTTGATATTGACACAACCTAACCCCCCTGCCCAAAATACCAGCAATACTATCGCCCACAGACATGACAGATGACAAGGTAAACAGAGCGACGGCCATAGCGAAACTTGTCTGCTTCGTTTGCGTTAAACTCATAATGTTGGCATCATGCACGCCAAATTCTGTTGGGTCTTTGGTTCAAGTTGACAAATATATGGGTTTGTCAATGAAACATTTCGTGTCAAATTAAAAAAACGAGGCGGCAAATATTTTCCGTGTCCACTATAAATGCCACCATCCAACTCCATCATTAGCATAGGGCCGGCGCGATAGCTCAGTGGGCTAGAGCGCTCGCATTGAGTGCTCTGGTCACCTGAGAGCCTAACGGCACGTCGTTCGGTGGTTCGAGCCCTGCCGTGGACGTGTGTGTGTGGTCGCAGGATAACGATCCTATGTCTTTCTTCGTAAAGAGTAGGGAGTTACCCCCGGGGACATGGCTCCACTCTCCCTTCCTTCTCCCATTGACGCGATATGACCAAAAGTGGTTAAAGTGTCCTGAATAACCAACCAACCATCGTAGCATAGATTAGCCATATATTTGTTGTGTTAAAGATGACCTTACGTATAACAGGACCCACAAGTTGGTATCGGTGACAAAGGTCGCCACGCCTGAGTTCACACAACTGCTCGAGTTCCTTCGTCTGAGGTTAACCATAATGTCAACATAAAGCGCTCACTCACGTTCTTCTGCCACGACTCCGAAGTATCTCATGAGGTACACAGCCAATGGTAAAGTCACTCGAGCGTGGTGTATGCGAATGAGAATCAAGCCATTCAGAACCTGTCATTGGCCCCGCTCGCCTGACCCAACGCTCATATCGGAGGATCACTTTGGCAGACAAAAGCACATGTCAATCTTTCTTCTCTAGGCAAAGCAGCGCGGGAAAAGCAAAACCAGTTTTTAGCTTATTTTTTCTTGTCGTTATTCTGAATGTGCATCTTTGGTAGCATATCTTGATATGCATTTAACTTAATGCGTTGCCTGTTACGCGACAGAAACACAATCCCAGCAAAAGGGGGCAAACGGGGGGGGGGGGGGGTGTCTTACAAAAAGAGGGCGATGCACAACAATAAGAGAAAAACAAAAAGGCATTGACAGGAGGGAAGGGTGGCCCAACACGCACATGTATCAACTCTGGATCCGTCTGGAATTTGCAAACATTTCTTAGGAATTGTAAACCATGATTTGGTGTTTACCAGTAGATGCGGCTTTAGAAAAGATGGTCAAAGCCGACAAACTTCCAAAGAAAGTAAGGATTTACTATTCCTATTTATGTGACTGATTCAAAAGTCAGTGAAGAGCCCAATAGACCGTTTCAGATACCACAGGCGACATCTATCGTCAAAAATAGACAGTGCGTGTTTCGGGTTAGAAAACAGATTCTCACATGCGTTTAACCATGCATGCCAATAGAGTTGGTTTAGATGTCAGCTAGGCTCCAACGTTATTTGTGTCGGGGGTAGGTTGGTTCTATGACATTGTAACTCGCCGAACGAACACACCCACAAGATGTCTCTATAAACTTTCCCGTAAGTATTAGGTTATATATTGGAAGCACAGCTTATATTTCACAAGATTAAGAACAGTTTAGCAGTCTTCTCTGTTAGGCTCCCGGTGCGACAGTCCTGGTTGCTGGGCAACAAGCCCCGAGCCACTTGAGATTCGCATTGAAAAGACAGGGACAGCGACGGCACGACGGTCCACATCATCGCTTTATAGCAAGTTATAATCGGTTAAAATCGGGTACCATGTTATCTATTATGTACAAAATATAGTCGCGAATTAGATTTGCAGTAATTCTAGACAAAATAGACGCCAGAACGATCATTATTTCCGCAACTCTCTGTACCGCTATCAAGGAAGGGACCCTGACCTCATCTCTGTCTACCGCTATCTAGGAAGGGCCCCTCACTATAGCTCTGTATACCGCTATCAAGGAAGGGCCCCTCACTATAGCTCTGTATACCGCTATCAAGGAAGGGCCCCTGACCTAAGCTCTGTGTACCGCTATCAAGGAAGGGCCCCTCACTATAGCTCTGCATACCGCTATCAAGAAAGGGCCCCTGACCTAAGCTCTGTGTACCGCTATCAAGGAAGGGCCCCTCACTATAGCTCTGTATACCGCTATCAAGGAAGGGCCCCTCACTATAGCTCTGTGTACCGCTATCAAGGAAGGGCCCCTGACCTAAGCTCTGTGTACCGCTATCAAGGAAGGGCCCCTCACTATAGCTCTGTATACCGATATCAAGGAAGGGCCCCTGACCTAAGCTCTGTGTACCGCTATCAAGGAAGGGCCCCTCACTATAGCTCTGTATACCGCTATCAAGGAAGGGCCCCTCACTATAGCTCTGTGTACCGATATCAAGGAAGGGCCCCTGACCTAAGCTCTGTGTACCGCTATCAAGGAAGGGCCCCTCACTATAGCTCTGTATACCGCTATCAAGAAAGGGCCCCTGACCTAAGCTCTGTGTACCGCTATCAAGGAAGGGCCCCTCACTATAGCTCTGTGTACCGCTATCAAGGAAGTGCCCCTCACTATAGCTCTGTGTACCGCTATCAAGGAAGGGCCCCTCACTATAGCTCTGTGTACCGCTATCAAGGAAGTGCCCCTCACTATAGCTCTGTATACCGCTATCAAAAAGGGCCCCTGACCTAAGCTTTGTGTACCGCTATCAAGGAAGGGCCCCTCACTATAGCTCTGTGTACCGCTATCAAGGAAGGGCCCCTCACTATAGCTCTGTGTACCGCTATCAAGGAAGGGCCCCTCACTATAGCTCTGTGTACCGCTATCAAGGAAGTGCCCCTCACTATAGCTCTGTATACCGATATCAAGGAGGGGCCCCTCACTATAGCTCTGTGTACCGATATCAAGGAAGGGCCCCTGACCTAAGCTCTGTGTACCGCTATCAAGGAAGGGCCCCTCACTATAGCTCTGTATACCGATATCAAGGAAGGGCCCCTGACCTAAGCTCTGTGTACCGCTATCAAGGAAGGGCCCCTCACTATAGCTCTGTATACCGCTATCAAGGAAGGGCCCCTCACTATAGCTCTGTGTACCGATATCAAGGAAGGGCCCCTGACCTAAGCTCTGTGTACCGCTATCAAGGAAGGGCCCCTCACTATAGCTCTGTATACCGCTATCAAGAAAGGGCCCCTGACCTAAGCTCTGTGTACCGCTATCAAGGAAGGGCCCCTCACTATAGCTCTGTGTACCGCTATCAAGGAAGTGCCCCTCACTATAGCTCTGTGTACCGCTATCAAGGAAGGGCCCCTCACTATAGCTCTGTGTACCGCTATCAAGGAAGTGCCCCTCACTATAGCTCTGTATACCGATATCAAAAAGGGCCCCTGACCTAAGCTTTGTGTACCGCTATCAAGGAAGGGCCCCTCACTATAGCTCTGTGTACCGCTATCAAGGAAGGGCCCCTCACTATAGCTCTGTGTACCGCTATCAAGGAAGGGCCCCTCACTATAGCTCTGTGTACCGCTATCAAGGAAGTGCCCCTCACTATAGCTCTGTGTACCGATATCAAGGAAGGGCACCTGACCTAAGCTCTGTGTACCGCTATCAAGGAAGGGCCCCTCACTATAGCTCTGTATACCGCTATCAAGAAAGGGCCCCTGACCTAAGCTCTGTGTACCGCTATCAAGGAAGGGCCCCTCACTATAGCACTGTGTACCGCTATCAAGGAAGTGCCCCTCACTATAGCTCTGTGTACCGCTATCAAGGAAGGGCCCCTCACTATAGCTCTGTATACCGCTATCAAGGAAGGGCCCCTGACCTAAGCTCTGTGTACCGCTATCAAGGAAGGGCCCCTCACTATAGCTCTGTATAAGGGCCCCATAGAGGCTTTTTCGACACGGCGACACGGCGATTTTTAAAATCGACAACGCGACATTGGGGTTGTCTTAGAATCGACATGCGACATAAGACTTAGCGACACGCGACATGGAACTTTTCTTAAAATCGACACGCGACATGGACCTTTTCTTAAAATCGACACGCGACATGGACCTTTTCTTAAAATCGACACGCCGACATGGCTACCCCCCCCTCAGGGGCCCTTGTATACCGCTATCAAAGAAGGGCCCCTGACCTAAGCTCTGTGTACCGCTATCTAGGAGGGATCTCTCACTATAGCTCTGTGTACCGCTATCAAAGAAGGGCCCCTCACTATAGCTCTTGTGTACCGCTATCAAGGAAGTGCCCCTCACTATAGCTCTGTATACCGCTGTCAAGAAAGGGCTCCTGACCTAAGCTCTGTATACCGCTATCAAGGAAGGGCCCCTGACCTAAGCTCTGTGTACCGCTATCAAGGAAGGGCCCCTGACCTAAGCTCTTTGTACCGCTATCAAGGAAGGGTTCCTGACCTAAGCTCTGTGTACCGCTATCAAGGAAGGGCCCCTGACCTAAGCTCTTTGTACCGCTATCAAGGAAGGGCCCCTAACCTAAGCTCTGTATA
Source organism: Arenicola marina (assembly GCA_964019135.1). Taxonomy (NCBI): domain Eukaryota; kingdom Metazoa; phylum Annelida; class Polychaeta; family Arenicolidae; genus Arenicola; species Arenicola marina. The sequence continues at coordinate 25,696,806 of OZ025249.1, forward strand.
CCGCTATCAAGGAAGGGCCCCTCACTATAGCTCTGTATACCGCTATCAAGGGAGGGCCCCTGACCTAAGCTCTGTGTACCGCTATCAAGGAAGGGCCCCTGACCTAAGCTCTGTATACCGCTATCAAGGAAGGGCCCCTCACTATAGCTCTGTATACCGCTATCAAGGGAGGGCCCCTGACCTAAGCTCTGTGTACCGCTATCAAAGAAGGGCCCCACACTATAGCTCTGTGTACCGCTATCAAGGAAGGGCCCCTCACTATAGCTCTGTGTACCGCTATCAAGAAAGGGCCCCTGACCTAAGCTCTTTGTACCGCTATCAAGGAAGGGCCCCTAACCTAAGCTCTGTATACCGCTATCAAGGAAGGGCCCCACACTATAGCTCTGTATACCGCTATCAAGGAAGGGCCCCTCACTATAGCTCTGTGTACCGCTATCAAGGAAGGGCCCCTGACCTAAGCTCTTTGTACCGCTATCAAGGAAGGGCCCCTAACCTAAGCTCTGTATATCGCTATCAAGGAAGGGCCCCTCACTATAGCTCTGTGTACCGCTATCAAGGAAGGGCCCCTGACCTAAGCTCTTTGTACCGCTATCAAGGAAGGGCCCCTGACCTAAGCTCTGTATACCGCTATCAAGGAAGTGCCCCTCACTATAGCTCTGTGTACCGCTATCAAGGAAGTGCCCCTCACTATAGCTCTGTATACCGATATCAAAAAGGGCCCCTGACCTAAGCTTTGTGTACCGCTATCAAGGAAGGGCCCCTCACTATAGCTCTGTGTACCGCTATCAAGGAAGGGCCCCTCACTATAGCTCTGTGTACCGCTATCAAGGAAGTGCCCCTCACTATAGCTCTGTGTACCGATATCAAGGAAGGGCCCCTGACCTAAGCTCTGTGTACCGCTATCAAGGAAGGGCCCCTCACTATAGCTCTGTATACCGCTATCAAGAAAGGGCCCCTGACCTAAGCTCTGTGTACCGCTATCAAGGAAGGGCCCCTCACTATAGCACTGTGTACCGCTATCAAGGAAGTGCCCCTCACTATAGCTCTGTGTACCGCTATCAAGGAAGGGCCCCTCACTATAGCTCTGTATACCGCTATCAAGGAAGGGCCCCTGACCTAAGCTCTGTATACCGCTATCAAGGAAGGGCCCCTCACTATAGCTCTGTATAAGGGCCCCATAGAGGCTTTTTCGACACGGCGACACGGCGATTTTTAAAATCGACAACGCGACATTGGGGTTGTCTTAGAATCGACATGCGACATAAGACTTAGCGACACGCGACATGGAACTTTTCTTAAAATCGACACGCGACATGGACCTTTTCTTAAAATCGACACGCGACATGGACCTTTTCTTAAAATCGACACGCCGACATGGCTACCCCCCCTCAGGGGCCCTTGTATACCGCTATCAAAGAAGGGCCCCTGACCTAAGCTCTGTGTACCGCTATCTAGGAGGGATCTCTCACTATAGCTCTGTGTACCGCTATCAAAGAAGGGCCCCTCACTATAGCTCTTGTGTACCGCTATCAAGGAAGTGCCCCTCACTATAGCTCTGTATACCGCTGTCAAGAAAGGGCTCCTGACCTAAGCTCTGTATACCGCTATCAAGGAAGGGCCCCTGACCTAAGCTCTGTGTACCGCTATCAAGGAAGGGCCCCTGACCTAAGCTCTTTGTACCGCTATCAAGGAAGGGTCCCTGACCTAAGCTCTGTGTACCGCTATCAAGGAAGGGCCCCTGACCTAAGCTCTTTGTACCGCTATCAAGGAAGGGCCCCTAACCTAAGCTCTGTATACCGCTATCAAGGAAGGGCCCCTCACTATAGCTCTGTATACCGCTATCAAGGGAGGGCCCCTGACCTAAGCTCTGTGTACCGCTATCAAGGAAGGGCCCCTGACCTAAGCTCTGTATACCGCTATCAAGGAAGGGCCCCTCACTATAGCTCTGTATACCGCTATCAAGGGAGGGCCCCTGACCTAAGCTCTGTGTACCGCTATCAAAGAAGGGCCCCACACTATAGCTCTGTGTACCGCTATCAAGGAAGGGCCCCTCACTATAGCTCTGTGTACCGCTATCAAGAAAGGGCCCCTGACCTAAGCTCTTTGTACCGCTATCAAGGAAGGGCCCCTAACCTAAGCTCTGTATACCGCTATCAAGGAAGGGCCCCACACTATAGCTCTGTATACCGCTATCAAGGAAGGGCCCCTCACTATAGCTCTGTGTACCGCTATCAAGGAAGGGCCCCTGACCTAAGCTCTTTGTACCGCTATCAAGGAAGGGCCCCTAACCTAAGCTCTGTATATCGCTATCAAGGAAGGGCCCCTCACTATAGCTCTGTATACCGCTATCAAGGGAGGGCCCCTGACCTAAGCTCTGTGTACCGCTATCAAAGAAGGGCCCCACACTATAGCTCTGTGTACCGCTATCAAGGAAGGGCCCCTCACTATAGCTCTGTGTACCGCTATCAAGAAAGGGCCCCTGACCTAAGCTCTTTGTACCGCTATCAAGGAAGGGCCCCTAACCTAAGCTCTGTATACCGCTATCAAGGAAGGGCCCCACACTATAGCTCTGTATACCGCTATCAAGGAAGGGCCCCTCACTATAGCTCTGTGTACCGCTATCAAGGAAGGGCCCCTGACCTAAGCTCTTTGTACCGCTATCAAGGAAGGGCCCCTAACCTAAGCTCTGTATATCGCTATCAAGGAAGGGCCCCTCACTATAGCTCTGTGTACCGCTATCAAGGAAGGGCCCCTGACCTAAGCTCTTTGTACCGCTATCAAGGAAGGGCCCCTGACCTAAGCTCTGTATACCGCTATCAAGGAAGTGCCCCTCACTATAGCTCTGTGTACCGCTATCAAGGAAGTGCCCCTCACTATAGCTCTGTATACCGATATCAAAAAGGGCCCCTGACCTAAGCTTTGTGTACCGCTATCAAGGAAGGGCCCCTCACTATAGCTCTGTGTACCGCTATCAAGGAAGGGCCCCTCACTATAGCTCTGTGTACCGCTATCAAGGAAGTGCCCCTCACTATAGCTCTGTGTACCGATATCAAGGAAGGGCCCCTGACCTAAGCTCTGTGTACCGCTATCAAGGAAGGGCCCCTCACTATAGCTCTGTATACCGCTATCAAGAAAGGGCCCCTGACCTAAGCTCTGTGTACCGCTATCAAGGAAGGGCCCCTCACTATAGCACTGTGTACCGCTATCAAGGAAGTGCCCCTCACTATAGCTCTGTGTACCGCTATCAAGGAAGGGCCCCTCACTATAGCTCTGTATACCGCTATCAAGGAAGGGCCCCTGACCTAAGCTCTGTATACCGCTATCAAGGAAGGGCCCCTCACTAAAGCTCTGTATAAGGGCCCCATAGAGGCTTTTTCGACACGGCGACACGGCGATTTTTAAAATCGACAACGCGACATTGGGGTTGTCTTAGAATCGACATGCGACATAAGACTTAGCGACACGCGACATGGAACTTTTCTTAAAATCGACACGCGACATGGACCTTTTCTTAAAATCGACACGCGACATGGACCTTTTCTTAAAATCGACACGCCGACATGGCTACCCCCCCTCAGGGGCCCTTGTATACCGCTATCAAAGAAGGGCCCCTGACCTAAGCTCTGTGTACCGCTATCTAGGAGGGATCTCTCACTATAGCTCTGTGTACCGCTATCAAAGAAGGGCCCCTCACTATAGCTCTTGTGTACCGCTATCAAGGAAGTGCCCCTCACTATAGCTCTGTATACCGCTGTCAAGAAAGGGCTCCTGACCTAAGCTCTGTATACCGCTATCAAGGAAGGGCCCCTGACCTAAGCTCTGTGTACCGCTATCAAGGAAGGGCCCCTGACCTAAGCTCTTTGTACCGCTATCAAGGAAGGGTCCCTGACCTAAGCTCTGTGTACCGCTATCAAGGAAGGGCCCCTGACCTAAGCTCTTTGTACCGCTATCAAGGAAGGGCCCCTAACCTAAGCTCTGTATACCGCTATCAAGGAAGGGCCCCTCACTATAGCTCTGTATACCGCTATCAAGGGAGGGCCCCTGACCTAAGCTCTGTGTACCGCTATCAAGGAAGGGCCCCTGACCTAAGCTCTGTATACCGCTATCAAGGAAGGGCCCCTCACTATAGCTCTGTATACCGCTATCAAGGGAGGGCCCCTGACCTAAGCTCTGTGTACCGCTATCAAAGAAGGGCCCCACACTATAGCTCTGTGTACCGCTATCAAGGAAGGGCCCCTCACTATAGCTCTGTGTACCGCTATCAAGAAAGGGCCCCTGACCTAAGCTCTTTGTACCGCTATCAAGGAAGGGCCCCTAACCTAAGCTCTGTATACCGCTATCAAGGAAGGGCCCCACACTATAGCTCTGTATACCGCTATCAAGGAAGGGCCCCTCACTATAGCTCTGTGTACCGCTATCAAGGAAGGGCCCCTGACCTAAGCTCTTTGTACCGCTATCAAGGAAGGGCCCCTAACCTAAGCTCTGTATATCGCTATCAAGGAAGGGCCCCTCACTATAGCTCTGTGTACCGCTATCAAGGAAGGGCCCCTGACCTAAGCTCTTTGTACCGCTATCAAGGAAGGGCCCCTGACCTAAGCTCTGTATACCGCTATCAAGGAAGGGCCCCTCACTATAGCTCTGTATACCGCTATCAAGGAAGGGCCCCTCACTATAGCTCTGTGTACCGCTATCAAGGAAGGGCCCCTGACCTAAGCTCTTTGTACCGCTATCAAGGAAGGGCCCCTAACCTAAGCTCTGTATACCGCTATCAAGGAAGGGCCCCTCACTATAGCTCTGTATATCGCTATCAAGGAAGGGCCCCTCACTATAGCTCTGTGTACCGCTATCAAGGAAGGGCCCCTGACCTAAGCTCTTTGTACCGCTATCAAGGAAGGGCCCCTGACCTAAGCTCTGTATACCGCTATCAAGGAAGGGCCCCTCACTATAGCTCTGTATACCGCTATCAAGGAAGGGCCCCTCACTATAGCTCTGTGTACCGCTATCAAGGAAGGGCCCCTGACCTAAGCTCTTTGTACCGCTATCAAGGAAGGGCCCCTAACCTAAGCTCTGTATACCGCTATCAAGGAAGGGCCCCTCACTATAGCTCTGTATACCGCTATCAAGGAAGGGCCCCTCACTATAGCTCTGTGTACCGCTATCAAGGAAGGGCCCCTCACTATAGCTCTGTATACCGCTATCAAGGAAGGGCCCCTCACTATAGCTCTGTATACCGCTATCAAGGAAGGGCCCCTCACTATAGCTCTGTGTACCGCTATCAAGGAAGGGCCCCTCACTATAGCTCTGTATACCGCTATCAAGGAAGGGCCCCACACTATAGCTCTGTATACCGGTATAAAGGAAGGGCCCCTAACCTAAGCTCTGTATACCGCTATCAAGGAAGGGCCCCTCACTATAGCTCTGTATACCGCTATCAAGGAAGGGCCCCTCACTATAGCTCTGTGTACCGCTATCAAGGAAGGGCCCCTCACTATAGCTCTGTGTACCGCTATCAAGGAAGGATCCCTCACTATAGCTCTGTGTATCGCTATAAAGGAAGCATCAATGCCCACTTTGCCTTCATAAGACAAACTTCTGTCCGACGGTAGGTGCGGCCTCAGCAAAAGTGCTGACGTTTTACTGCTTTCTCAGAACATGCAATCAAAATGCTTCGCAGCACAACTAAGTCATCTTAGGAACATCCGTTAGCAGGGGCGGATCTAGGGTGAGGGGTTCGGGGGGTTGCAACCTCCTTGGGAACTTGAACATACACTGTTAAAGTAGGGTTTTTCCGACGAAATACATAGCAAAGAGACATTTTGTAGACCAGTGGAGAATCGGGGTGGCAAATGTTGAGAACTGTTAAAAAAGAACTTTTGTTTTCAAATGGCCCTTCATTAGGAAGAATCCTCCCCCCCCCCCCGGTGCAAATTTTTCAGAGAGGCCCCCCCCCTTTGCAAATTCCTAGATCCGCCCCTTTTCAAGCCACCCTGTTCTGCTGGCTACAACCGGATAAAGAATTATTTAGCACACCTCGAAGTGTAATAATATGCCAGTCACCGCCATTTCCATGGGGATAGTAAGTAAGTAAGTAAGTTTATTTCGTATAAGAAGCCATCAGGCCCATAGTACATACATGGTTATAACATAATTAATACGGTGTAACAGGATGAATACACTTTAAATTTTAAAGTTTGTTTGGTCCAATATTTCTGCATTGTATAATTAAATCGATAAGTTCAGTATTTCTTGCTTATTGTGGGATTTCATCAATTTAACGAAAGGTTGTGAAGAGTTATTCGATCGGTAAGTTACATCCATATATGATTTTCTTAACTTTTCATACAATGGGCATTGACAAATAACATGAAATTCATCTTCTTTCATTAGGATATGCTGGCCAGGGCGATATAGGCGGTAAAATCACATTTGTGGGTGTTAGTGCAAACATGCGCCAGTGGCGGATCTAGGGGGAAGGGGGGGTAGGGGGATTGCTACTAACATGTTAACATACATATTAAAGTCCCAAGTCTTTAGAGAGCACCCCCCCCCCCCCACCTTGGGAACCTGAACATATACTGTTAAAGTCGGGTTCTTTAAGCCGCCCCCCCGCCCCCCCCCCGGTCACAAGTCTTCAGAGCACCCCCCACCCCCCGGTCGCAAGTTTTCATAGAGCAACAGCCCCCTTGGGAACCTGAACATACACTGCTAAAGTCGGCTTCTCCGAGCACGCCCTACCCCCCCCCCCTCCCCCCTCCCCCCACCCGGTCGCAAGTTTTTCAGAGCGCACACTCCTCCCCCCCTTCCCCTCCCCTCCCTCCCCATATGCAAACACTGTACTTGTAGTCACTCAGGTCCATGGATACATTCCTTGCGATGGAGATTCGGTCGGAGAGATGGGTCAAACCGGTTTTGCCAACCTGACCCCCTGTAGCGTGTGTTGGAGATGACCAGGGGGCCAAGTGCACCAGTGGACCCGGCGCCCGGGGAAACATTGGAAGCGAGACGAGACTATGTATGGTACCTCCGTAAAGGAGGGTGGGTGCGGGCGACCTTTTTTATAAGGCGATCGATGTGTCACAAGCGAGAAAATATAAATTTGGGTTCAAAGCAAACACGACAGCGGTTTATACCGCGCGTCGTGACCCCTGCTGCCCCCCCCCCCCCCCTCCCTCCCCCACCTCTGCCTCACCCCGCCCCACTTACCCACCCACGCCACACCTCTAGACCCCCATATCCCCACAGATAAACACACCTTACAAAAAGCGCGCTTTAGGCACGCCCCGCATGCAACGAGCCCCCCCACCCCGAAAAACCCCACCCCCGCGAAATAACTTTGCACTCCGGTAACCAAAGCCGAGTCAATTTCTCCAGGGCCCCCTGGGAAGTTTCATCGGTGTCCGCTAGGGGGATGTGCGTCGCCAGATGGCCCCACTGTCCACACCTCCTCCATTTATTGGCCTTTCGGAGATCACGAAGAAAGCCAATTATTCCGTGGGAGGGGGGTATCGGTGTAGGTGGAAAGGGTGGGGGGGTCGGGGTGGAGGAGTAAGGAAGTTGGTAGTGGGTAAAGGGGGTCAGAGAGGGGGGGGTAGGGGTGGAGGAGTGAGGAAGTGGCAGGGGGATAGCGGTATAGGGGGGAAGGGGGGCGGGTAGGGGTGGAGGAGTAAGGAAGTGGGTAAAGGGGGTCAGAGAGGGGGGTAGGGGTGGAGGAGTGAGGAAGTGACTGGTGAGAGTGACTTGGGGTGGGGTGGGGTAGGGGAGGGGCATGCGGTAAAAAAAGAACAGCCACGGTCCGGTGCCTTTGTCCGCCAGGTACCGTCAACTACAACCTCTGCTACACACAAAACCCAGACCCCCGCCACCTGCCCCTCCTGTGGGCCAATCCGTCGCCGTCTGCGCTACATTGCCGTCGGCTCAGGGTTGTAGGACGGACCGCCCGGCTTCGCGCTACGCCACCGCTCTGCAGCACCCTACAGGACCCCGTGGCGCCCTGCAGCACCCTACAGGACCCCGTAGCGCCCTGCACACGGTGCCACCGCCTTCCCTCACAGACCCCCAGCACCACCGGCACCACCTTGATCATGGGGGACTGAGAGCGCCCTTGTTTGGTACCGGGAAATGTTGGAATAGGGCTTATACCGCGGCCTTCCTTGTGCGGCAGCCATACAACGGCAAGCGTGAGAGGGAGTAACCGCGCCCGTCGCTGCGACACAGGAAGACGTTGTAGCAGCAGCACCGAACCTCTCGTGATTGGTTCGGGGAGCATCCCTACAGCGCGAAATGGTGGTAAGTCCACACACATCACCAATTCCTGCTATGGACAAAACCCGCTTTAATTGATATTTCTAAGATATTGCAACACTTATTGTTCCGTCCTTTACACAATAACACAACATGGCCAATCGGACTAGATTTTATGCCAATCTGAATGTTTCCATCCATTATAGATGTTTCATAGGTCGTTATTCCGTTCATCATCGCTTCAACGAACTTCTTAACCTGTCATTGCTTTAACAGAGACATATTTATGAATTTATTGACATTATACAAAATATTTTATACGCTATTTACTGTCATAAAACGACACAGGGACAGAGTTTTGCGGATCTCACCCTTCACTACTCGACATTCCCCTCACTAATCAAATATGTGTGTAGTCTATTGTATTGACTCAAGGTATTAGCCTATTATTCAGTATACAGATGCTTGGCCTTGAGGTCAGCCCCCCGACCCCTTCGCCAACTCCCGCTAGTACCGCCCCTGGTTGTGTGCGCCCATGCAGTGAAGCGGTTGCTGTCTCGTGTAAGCGCTTTCTCAATGTGGTCACTATGACGGGATGTCACTAGAGGCCCGGTTGCTTTAGCGACAACCCAGGAAATGTCGACAAAGTCCTGCTGCAGAAAAATCTACCTGGCTTTATTTACCGCAAATTGTTCCACTGCACGATTTCCTTCCTTTGAACTTAAGAAAGGGACTCATTCCGGTCCATCGTACAAGGTAACAACGTAACTATTTAAAAGTAACATTTTAACACGACCCGGCATCTATTCATTCATTCAACAACAAAAAGCACTCGAACTATTCTCATGCCCAAGGTCAAGGCTATATAACCAAAGAATCCTCCGTGACGTCATGTTTTCACATGGCCCTCCCAACTCCTGCGTAAGCGCACAACATTGTTGACTTATTCAATAGACCAGCAAATTTTGTACTACTGCCTACCTGTGGCTACGATTGAGTAAGCCTGACCAAACAAGGGTGACCTCCAATATAATCCTACTTAGAAATACCACAAAGTAGAATTGAGCAAGCACTGCGCCACCAGCTTTACCGTTACAAATGGTTAACAGCAAAATATACCGTCATCGTTACAATTATTAAGACTTAATGATATCTATAGTGACGGTCGAGAGGTGCAGCTGATATAGCTGGCCGGAAACTATAGATCGTCATCATTTCCATGGGTCGTAAACTTACCTCATCCTTCCTCATCATGACCGCCATGGGGCCGTAAACCTTCCTTATCATGACGGCCATGGGCCGTAAACTTACCTCATACTTCCTCATCAGGACCGCCGTGGGCCGTAATCTTACATCATCCTTCCTCATCATGACCGCCATGGGCCGTAAAATTGCCTCATCCTTCCTTATCATGACCGCCATGGGCCGTAAAATTGCCTCATCCTTCCTTATCATGACCGCCATTGGGCCGTAAACCTTCCTCATCCTTCCTCATCATGACCGCCATGGGCCGTTAACTTACCTCATCCTTCCTCAACATGACCGCCATGGGCCGTAAAATTGCCTCATCCTTCCTTATCATGACTGCCATTGGGCCGTAAACCTTCCTCATCCTTCCTCATCATGACCGCCATGGGCCGTTAACTTACCTCATCCTTCCTCAACATGACCGCCATGGGGCCGTACACCTTCCTCATCCTTCCTTATCATGACCGCCATGAGGCCGTAAACCTTCCTCATCCTTCCTCAACATGACCGCCATGGAGCCGTAAACCTGCCTCATCCTTCCTTATCATGACCGCCATGGGGCCGTAAACCTGCCTCATCCTTCCTTATCATGACCGCCATGGAGCCGTAAACCTGCCTCATCCTTCCTCATCATGAACGTTAAGCACAACATTGTTGACTTATTCAATAGACCAGCAAATTTTGTACTACTGCCTACCTGTGGCTACGATTGAGTAAGCCTGACCAAACAAGGGTGACCTCCAATATAATTCTACTTAGAAATACCACAAAGTAGAATTGAGCAAGCACTGCGCCACCAGCTTTACCGTTACAAATGGTTAACAGCAAAATATACCGTCATCGTTACAATTATTAAGACTTAATGATATCTATAGTGACGGTCGAGAGGTGCAGCTGATATAGCTGGCCGGAAACTATAGATCGTCATCATTTCCATGGGTCGTAAACTTACCTCATCCTTCCTCATCATGACCGCCATGGGGCCGTAAACCTTCCTTATCATGACGGCCATGGGCCGTAAACTTACCTCATACTTCCTCATCAGGACCGCCGTGGGCCGTAATCTTACATCATCCTTCCTCATCATGACCGCCATGGGCCGTAAAATTGCCTCATCCTTCCTTATCATGACCGCCATGGGCCGTAAAATTGCCTCATCCTTCCTTATCATGACCGCCATTGGGCCGTAAACCTTCCTCATCCTTCCTCATCATGACCGCCATGGGCCGTTAACTTACCTCATCCTTCCTCAACATGACCGCCATGGGCCGTAAAATTGCCTCATCCTTCCTTATCATGACTGCCATTGGGCCGTAAACCTTCCTCATCCTTCCTCATCATGACCGCCATGGGCCGTTAACTTACCTCATCCTTCCTCAACATGACCGCCATGGGGCCGTACACCTTCCTCATCCTTCCTTATCATGACCGCCATGAGGCCGTAAACCTTCCTCATCCTTCCTCAACATGACCGCCATGGAGCCGTAAACCTGCCTCATCCTTCCTTATCATGACCGCGATGGGGCCGTAAACCTGCCTCATCCTTCCTTATCATGACCGCCATGGAGCCGTAAACCTGCCTCATCCTTCCTCATCATGACCGCCATGGGCCGTAAACTTACCTCATCCTTCCTCGTCATGACCGCCATGGGCCGTAAACTCACCTCATTCTTCCTCATCATGGCCGCCATGGGCCGTAAACTTACCTCATCCTTCCTCGTCATGACCGCCATGGGCCGTAAACTTACCTCATCCTTCCTCATCATGACCGTTGTGGGCCGTAAACTTACATCATCCTTCCTTACCATGACCGCCATGGGCCGTAAACTTACATCATCCTTCCTCATCATGACCGCCATGGGCCGTAAACTCACCTCATCCTTCCTCATCATGACCGTTGTGGGCCGTAAACTTACATCATCCTTCCTTACCATGACCGCCATGGGCCGTAAACCTGCCTCATCCTTCCTTATCATGACAGCCATGGGGCCGTAAACCTTTCTCATCCTTCCTCATCATGACCGCCATGGGCCGTAAACTTACCTCATCCTTCCTCGTCATGACCGCCATGGGCCGTAAACTCACCTCATTCTTCCTCATCATGGCCGCCATGGGCCGTAAACTTACCTCATCCTTCCTCGTCATGACCGCCATGGGCCGTAAACTTACCTCATCCTTCCTCATCATGACCGTTGTGGGCCGTAAACTTACATCATCCTTCCTTACCATGACCGCCATGGGCCGTAAACTTACATCATCCTTCCTCATCATGACCGCCATGGGCCGTAAACTCACCTCATCCTTCCTCATCATGACCGTTGTGGGCCGTAAACTTACATCATCCTTCCTTACCATGACCGCCATGGGCCGTAAACCTGCCTCATCCTTCCTTATCATGACAGCCATGGGGCCGTAAACCTTTCTCATCCTTCCTCATCATGACCGCCATGGGCCGTAAACTTACCTCATCCTTCCTCGTCATGACCGCCATGGGCCGTAAACTCACCTCATTCTTCCTCATCATGGCCGCCATGGGCCGTAAACTTACCTCATCCTTCCTCGTCATGACCGCCATGGGCCGTAAACTTACCTCATCCTTCCTCATCATGACCGTTGTGGGCCGTAAACTTACATCATCCTTCCTTACCATGACCGCCATGGGCCGTAAACTTACATCATCCTTCCTCATCATGACCGCCATGGGCCGTAAACTTACATCATCCTTCCTCATCATGACCGTTGTGGGCCGTAAACTTACATCATCCTTCCTTACCATGACCGCCATGGGCCGTAAACTTACATCATCCTTCCTTACCATGACCGCCATGGGCCGTAAACTTACATCATTCTTCCTCATCATGACCGCCATGGGCCGTAAACTCACCTCATCCTTCCTCATCATGACCGCTGTTTGCCGCACGCTGCACGAACAACAACACCAATTCCTAGTCTCATGTCGTGCCTAATGGCTCGCTCGCGCACCAGCGTGTATGAGACCAATGCATCAGGACTAGTGGCGCATAATTAATTGTAGGCTACTATTCGTTGCTACGGACAGTTTAGGCCAACACGAGATCATAGTTCATAGCTCTTATATATGTTTTCATTGTCCTTTGTGGAGAGTCTTTAAAGAGAGCCTTAAATTGGTAACAAGGCAACCGATTTAAATGGTACGTGCAATACTCGGATTAAGCCTCTTACGCTCGGCCATGCGAAACAGATGACAGGATCAACAAAACCCTAGAATTACGGAGATAAGAAAGGGTATGGAAGGGGGGTCCAGTGTCCAGGGTATTTTTTTTTCAAAATTGTCTCGATTGTCGATTTTTAACGAGGTTCGGTGTCGCCTTTTGGCTAACTTTAGTGTCGTTTTTTCTAAAATGCCACTGTCTTGATCGAGGTCGCTTTTTCAGATCCTCTGTGTCGCAATTTGGGGCTTCAATGTCGAATTTCGATAATATGCCTGTCTCGCCATTTATCCTTCCAGACCCCTATGAGATAATCAGGTACAGAAAAAACCCACATAAAATGCATCGAACAGAGCTTTAGTTAGACTTATGGTATGTGATAAAACATGATACGAGATACGAGATACAGATACGAGATACGAATCCGGCTTTCACTAAAAGGAAGCCCCTTAACACACCAAACGAAGCCCAATATGTTTTGACACTACGGGGCGAACAATCTATTTTTCTAGAAATAAACACCATATCAAGAAAAAAACGAACCACCAAGTACATTTCTGGAAGAATTTGTAAGCAAAAAATCCAGTAGTTTCGTTTTGGCATTTTAATTATTGTTATATCCAGACTTTTAAACAGGTCAGTATGAAATTAAGAGGACTCGTCGAATCAGTCTAAATATTCTATACCACAACAAAGCATTTCCAACTAACACATGATAACAAAAACTAAAATGGAAAAGAAAATTTAACAAACTATAGCGCAAACTGGAAATAAGGAGATAGAAATTTCACTTTGTCACTTTAAACATGGGGTTGATGCATTGAACATCGTTAAATAAAGTTCCTTAAGGTCACAGAGGCCAAAATAAAAGTAAGAAAGTCTTCCCGCTTACAGCGAAACTTTTTTTCTGGTATTCGTTTCTGTATCTCGTATCTCGTATCTGTATCTCGTATCTCGTATCATGTTTTGACACATGCCTAGACTTATATTAAAAGGGGAATACATTACAGCGATGTCACTGAGGCAAGACAGCAAACATGTCAGCGGAGTGCGGGTCCCTCTACCAGACGCAGCGTAAATTTTAGCGACCTTTAGCCAGCCCCCCTCCCCCATGGGGGGGGGTCACCCTCTGCTCAATACTCCCATCCCCCTCCCCGTCTGCAAAACCGAGACACCAACCGCCCACTATTGTGTCTGTCGCTGAAAATAAACCAGCCAAAAATGTCAAATACAAAACTGCTCGTGAGTTCAATAGGAACGTCAGCCAGGGCGCGGAGACGTTACTATGCTCTTTCCCAGTCCTCCACAAGCCTGCTAGCCATGAGGATAGGCGAATACATATGCAGATTGAAAAGCCCCACCCACACCGTGTTTATCCGGTACATATTCCGTTTTATCCTCCAGAGGCAGGAGTTTTTGGTACATGCAAATGTCACTGTGGTGCTAATGTTTGATATGCCATAGCCCAAATACAGGGTTCAGCGAGCGACCGGTAAAGACCATCCTCATCAATTAAGTTAGACTTTGTGCCGGGCTATTTGGCGCTGGTAACTTGACAGAAAACACTGCAGCCAAGGTTCAGATCAAGAGTTTCTTCATAGCAATTACGCTTCATTGTAAGCTTACTTAAAGTTGCATGTGGAGCTCTTTCCCGCCAAAACTAAAGAGGTCAAAATACAAATAAGAATCAGTCCTTGAATCATTCAAGATTGGTTTTGTCTATACTCCACCAATGCCAGACTGCCAAATAGTGTCTCTCAGCCCTGCCCGTGATTTACCACAAATTTTCATTTCAGTGGTAAACGTCATCAGTTTGTGTGCTTCGCGATGCTTTGTTATAAGTAGCAGTGCCGCGACAGAATGCTGTGGTGTCGCGGGATAGACACATTTGCCACACCACAGCCGAAACGGCGAGGTTTATCAGGCTTCTGAATTTATGGAATGGAACAATCGAGTTTTCTGCAAATTTTGATATAAATTTCGCCTAGGCTTAGTTTTGGCGGGAAAGAACTCGACATGCAACTTTAAAACCTGAATCCTGAATTTTTTAATAGGGCGAGTGAGAAAATCCTTTCAATATATGACACATCGAATATGGTTTTGACCCTCGGGTTTGGCATAAGAAGCGAACCTGAATGCGGGATAAAACAGTTGCAAGTGGGGCTGTCCCCAACCCTCTCCAGCCAAGCGAAGCTGTCATAAACAGGACTTATGAATATCTTTTCTGAATAGGCACCCTACTTATATCATACACGCCACACTTTCTTCTTCCTTTGTCGAATGCCACATACGCGCGTTGTTTTGTCTGTTCACAGGGCAAGCAATGTTAGGCATGTCGCGCGCTCCCTCAAAGAACCGGATGTGCCTTTGTTCTCGTGCCTGGCGTAATGAGATTGTAATCTATCATTTCCTGTCTAGTAATTTCTCATCAATCGCATCCTGGGAACTCAGACAGTGAAAGACCGGTCATATTATTTTAGGTCTGATGGGACTGGGTGGTCTAGGGCGTGAAATGGCGTGAAATAAAGATGTACGAAGTTGACTTTAATAATGAAAGGAAAGGAAAGGAAGTCGCCATGTTAAAGTCGCCATGTTAAGGCCGCCATGTGAAGGTGGGCATGTTAACTGGTTAAGGTGGGCACGTTAACTGGTTAAGGCCGCCATTTTATTCCCAATCGTGGGAGTCTAATACCAGTTCAGCCAGCCATGCTCCGAGAAACCTGTACTTGGTTCTAAGCTCATGTCTGCCCGAATCTGCCATCGAAATCAATGT
The DNA here is from genome assembly GCA_964019135.1 of Arenicola marina. NCBI lineage: Eukaryota > Metazoa > Annelida > Polychaeta > Arenicolidae > Arenicola > Arenicola marina. The sequence goes on from OZ025249.1 coordinate 25,712,256, forward strand.
TACCCTTTGCCCAGCACTACCGAGTATCGCAATGTTACCCTTTGCCCAGCACTACCGAGTATCGCAATGTTACCCTTTGCCCAGCACTACCGAGTTTAGCAATGTTACCCTTGGCCCAGCACTACCGAGTATCGCAATGTTACCCTTTGCCCAGCACTACCGAGTATCGCAATGTTACCCTTGGCCCAGCACTACCGAGTATAGCAATGTTACCCTTGGCCCAGCACTACCGAGTATGGCAATGTTACCCTTTGCCCAGCACTACCGAGTATAGCAATGTTACCCTTTGCCCAGCACTACCGAGTATCGCAATGTTACCCTTGGCCCAGCACTACCGAGTATGGCAATGTTACCCTTTGCCCAGCACTACCGAGTATCGCAATGTTACCCTTGGCCCAGCACTACCGAGTATAGCAATGTTACCCTTGGCCCAGCACTACCGAGTATCGCAATGTTACCCTTTGCCCAGCACTACCGAGTATAGCAATGTTACCCTTTGCCCAGCACTACCGAGTATCGCAATGTTACCCTTGGCCCAGCACTACCGAGTATGGCAATGTTACCCTTTGCCCAGCACTACCGAGTATAGCAATGTTACCCTTTGCCCAGCACTACCGAGTATAGCAATGTTACCCTTTGCCCAGCACTACCGAGTATCGCAATGTTACCCTTGGCCCAGCACTACCGAGTATGGCAATGTTACCCTTTGCCCAGCACTACCGAGTATAGCAATGTTACCCTTTGCCCAGCACTACCGAGTATAGCAATGTTACCCTTTGCCCAGCACTACCGAGTATCGCAATGTTACCCTTGGCCCAGCACTACCGAGTATAGCAATGTTACCCTTTGCCCAGCACTACCGAGTATAGCAATGTTACCCTTTGCCCAGCACTACCGAGTATAGCAATGTTACCCTTTGCCCAGCACTACCGAGTATCGCAATGTTACCCTTGGCCCAGCACTACCGAGTATAGCAATGTTACCCTTTGCCCAGCACTACCGAGTATCGCAATGTTACCCTTTGCCCAGCACTACCGAGTATGGCAATGTTACCTTTGGCCCAGCACTACCGAGTATAGCAATGTTACCCTTGGCCCAGCACTACCGAGTATGGCAATGTTACCTTTGGCCCAGCACTACCGAGTATGGCAATGTTACCCTTTGCCCAGCACTACCGAGTATCGCAATGTTACCCTTGGCCCAGCACTACCGAGTATAGCAATGTTACCCTTGGCCCAGCACTACCGAGTATGGCAATGTTACCTTTGGCCCAGCACTACCGAGTATCGCAATGTTACCTTTGGCCCAGCACTACCGAGTATCGCAATGTTACCCTTGGCCCAGCACTACCGAGTATGGCAATGTTACCCTTTGCCCAGCACTACCGAGTATCGCAATGTTACCCTTTGCCCAGCACTACCGAGTATCGCAATGTTACCCTTGGCCCAGCACTACCGAGTATAGCAATGTTACCCTTGGCCCAGCACTACCGAGTATGGCAATGTTACCCTTTGCCCAGCACTACCGAGTATAGCAATGTTACCCTTTGCCCAGCACTACCGAGTATCGCAATGTTACCCTTGGCCCAGCACTACCGAGTATGGCAATGTTACCCTTTGCCCAGCACTACCGAGTATCGCAATGTTACCCTTGGCCCAGCACTACCGAGTATGGCAATGTTACCCTTTGCCCAGCACTACCGAGTATCGCAATGTTACCCTTGGCCCAGCACTACCGAGTATGGCAATGTTACCCTTTGCCCAGCACTACCGAGTATCGCAATGTTACCCTTGGCCCAGCACTACCGAGTATAGCAATGTTACCCTTTGCCCAGCACTACCGAGTATCGCAATGTTACCCTTTGCCCAGCACTACCGAGTATCGCAATGTTACCCTTGGCCCAGCACTACCGAGTATAGCAATGTTACCCTTGGCCCAGCACTACCGAGTATCGCAATGTTACCCTTTGCCCAGCACTACCGAGTATAGCAATGTTACCCTTTGCCCAGCACTACCGAGTATCGCAATGTTACCCTTTGCCCAGCACTACCGAGTATCGCAATGTTACCCTTGGCCCAGCACTACCGAGTATGGCAATGTTACCCTTTGCCCAGCACTACCGAGTATCGCAATGTTACCCTTGGCCCAGCACTACCGAGTATGGCAATGTTACCCTTTGCCCAGCACTACCGAGTATCGCAATGTTACCCTTGGCCCAGCACTACCGAGTATAGCAATGTTACCCTTGGCCCAGCACTACCGAGTATCGCAATGTTACCCTTTGCCCAGCACTACCGAGTATAGCAATGTTACCCTTTGCCCAGCACTACCGAGTATCGCAATGTTACCCTTTGCCCAGCACTACCGAGTATAGCAATGTTACCCTTTGCCCAGCACTACCGAGTATGGCAATGTTACCCTTTGCCCAGCACTACCGAGTATAGCAATGTTACCCTTTGCCCAGCACTACCGAGTATAGCAATGTTACCCTTTGCCCAGCACTACCGAGTATCGCAATGTTACCCTTGGCCCAGCACTACCGAGTATGGCAATGTTACCCTTGGCCCAGCACTACCGAGTATCGCAATGTTACCCTTTGCCCAGCACTACCGAGTATAGCAATGTTACCCTTTGCCCAGCACTACCGAGTATAGCAATGTTACCCTTGGCCCAGCACTACCGAGTATCGTAATGTTACCCTTGGCCCAGCACTACCGAGTATAGCAATGTTACCCTTGGCCCAGCACTACCGAGTATCGCAATGTTACCCTTTGCCCAGCACTACCGAGTATGGCAATGTTACCCTTGGCCCAGCACTACCGAGTATGGCAATGTTACCCTTTGCCCAGCACTACCGAGTATAGCAATGTTACCCTTTGCCCAGCACTACCGAGTATAGCAATTTTACCCTTGGCCCAGCACTACCGAGTATCGCAATGTTACCCTTTGCCCAGCACTACCGAGTATAGCAATGTTACCCTTTGCCCAGCACTACCGAGTATGGCAATGTTACCCTTTGCCCAGCACTACCGAGTATAGCAATGTTACCCTTTGCCCAGCACTACCGAGTATAGCAATGTTACCCTTTGCCCAGCACTACCGAGTATCGCAATGTTACCCTTGGCCCAGCACTACCGAGTATGGCAATGTTACCCTTGGCCCAGCACTACCGAGTATCGCAATGTTACCCTTTGCCCAGCACTACCGAGTATAGCAATGTTACCCTTTGCCCAGCACTACCGAGTATAGCAATGTTACCCTTGGCCCAGCACTACCGAGTATCGTAATGTTACCCTTGGCCCAGCACTACCGAGTATAGCAATGTTACCCTTGGCCCAGCACTACCGAGTATCGCAATGTTACCCTTTGCCCAGCACTACCGAGTATGGCAATGTTACCCTTGGCCCAGCACTACCGAGTATGGCAATGTTACCCTTTGCCCAGCACTACCGAGTATCGTAATGTTACCCTTGGCCCAGCACTACCGAGTATAGCAATGTTACCTTTGGCCCAGCACTACCGAGTATCGCAATGTTACCCTTTGCCCAGCACTACCGAGTATAGCAATGTTACCCTTTGCCCAGCACTACCGAGTATGGCAATGTTACCCTTGGCCCAGCACTACCGAGTATCGTAATGTTACCCTTGGCCCAGCACTACCGAGTATAGCAATGTTACCCTTGGCCCAGCACTACCGAGTATCGCAATGTTACCCTTTGCCCAGCACTACCGAGTATAGCAATGTTACCCTTTGCCCAGCACTACCGAGTATAGCAATGTTACCCTTTGCCCAGCACTACCGAGTATCGCAATGTTACCCTTGGCCCAGCACTACCGAGTATGGCAATGTTACCCTTTGCCCAGCACTACCGAGTATAGCAATGTTACCCTTTGCCCAGCACTACCGAGTATAGCAATGTTACCCTTTGCCCAGCACTACCGAGTATCGCAATGTTACCCTTGGCCCAGCACTACCGAGTATGGCAATGTTACCCTTTGCCCAGCACTACCGAGTATAGCAATGTTACCCTTTGCCCAGCACTACCGAGTATAGCAATGTTACCCTTTGCCCAGCACTACCGAGTATCGCAATGTTACCCTTGGCCCAGCACTACCGAGTATGGCAATGTTACCCTTTGCCCAGCACTACCGAGTATAGCAATGTTACCCTTTGCCCAGCACTACCGAGTATAGCAATGTTACCCTTTGCCCAGCACTACCGAGTATCGCAATGTTACCCTTTGCCCAGCACTACCGAGTTTAGCAATGTTATCCTTGGCCCAGCACTACCGAGTATCGCAATGTTACCCTTTGCCCAGCACTACCGAGTTTAGCAATGTTACCCTTGGCCCAGCACTACCGAGTATCGCAATGTTACCCTTTGCCCAGCACTACCGAGTATAGCAATGTTACCCTTGGCCCAGCACTACCGAGTATCGCAATGTTACCTTTGGCCCAGCACTACCGAGTATCGCAATGTTACCCTTGGCCCAGCACTACCAAGTATCGCAATGTTACCCTTGGCCCAGCACTACCGAGTATAGCAATGTTACCCTTGGCCCAGCACTACCGAGTATCGCAATGTTACCTTTGGCCCAGCACTACCGAGTATAGCAATGTTACCCTTGGCCCAGCACTACCGAGTATCGCAATGTTACCCTTGGCCCAGCACTACCGAGTATAGCAATGTTACCCTTGGCCCAGCACTACCGAGTATCGCAATGTTACCCTTGGCCCAGCACTACCGAGTTTAGCAATGTTACCCTTGGCCCAGCACTACCGAGTATCGCAATGTTACCCTTGGCCCAGCACTACCGAGTATCGCAATGTTACCCTTTGCCCAGCACTACAGAGTATAGCAATGTTACCCTTGGCCCAGCACTACCGAGTATCGCAATGTTACCCTTGGCCCAGCACTACCGAGTATCGCAATGTTACCCTTGGCCCAGCACTACCGAGTATCGCAATGTTACCCTTGGCCCAGCACTACCGAGTATCGCAATGTTACCCTTGGCCCAGCACTACCGAGTATCGCAATGTTACCCTTTGCCCAGCACTACCGAGTATCGCAATGTTACCCTTGGCCCAGCACTACCGAGTATCGCAATGTTACCTTTGGCCCAGCACTACCGAGTATCGCAATGTTACCCTTTGCCCAGCACTACCGAGTATCGCAATGTTACCCTTGGCCCAGCACTACCGAGTATTGCAATGTTACCCTTTGCCCAGCACTACCGAGTATCGCAATGTTACCCTTGGCCCAGCACTACCGAGTATCGCAATGTTACCCTTTGCCCAGCACTACCGAGTATCGCAATGTTACCCTTGGCCCAGCACTACCGAGTATAGCAATGTTACCCTTTGCCCAGCACTACCGAGTATCGCAATGTTACCCTTTGCCCAGCACTACCGAGTATCGCAATGTTACCCTTTGCCCAGCACTACCGAGTATCGCAATGTTACCCTTTGCCCAGCACTACCGAGTATCGCAATGTTACCCTTGGCCCAGCACTACCGAGTATCGCAATGTTACCCTTGGCCCAGCACTACCGAGTATCGCAATGTTACCCTTGGCCCAGCACTACCGAGTATCGCAATGTTACCCTTTGCCCAGCACTACCGAGTATCGCAATGTTACCCTTTGCCCAGCACTACCGAGTATCGCAATGTTACCCTTTGCCCAGCACTACCGAGTATCGCAATGTTACCCTTGGCCCAGCACTACCGAGTATCGCAATGTTACCCTTTGCCCAGCACTACCGAGTATCGCAATGTTACCCTTTGCCCAGCACTACCGAGTATCGCAATGTTACCCTTGGCCCAGCACTACCGAGTATCGCAATGTTACCCTTGGCCCAGCACTACCGAGTATCGCAATGTTACCCTTGGCCCAGCACTACCGAGTTTAGCAATGTTACCCTTGGCCCAGCACTACCGAGTATCGCAATGTTACCCTTGGCCCAGCACTATCGAGTATCGCAATGTTACCCTTGGCCCAGCACTACCGAGTATCGCAATGTTACTCTTGGCCCAGCACTACCGAGTATCGCAATGTTACCCTTTGCCCAGCACTACCGAGTATCGCAATGTTACCCTTTGCCCAGCACTACCGAGTATAGCAATGTTACCCTTGGCCCAGCACTACCGAGTATCGCAATGTTACCCTTTGCCCAGCACTACCGAGTATCGCAATGTTACCCTTGGCCCAGCACTACCGAGTATCGCAATGCTACCGTTGGCCCAGCACTACCGAGTATCGCAATGTTACCCTTGGCCCAGCACTACCGAGTATCGCAATGTTACCCTTGGCCCAGCACTACCGAGTATCGCAATGTTACCCTTGGCCCAGCACTACCGAGTATCGCAATGTTACCCTTGGCCCAGCACTACCGAGTATCGCAATGTTACCCTTTGCCCAGCACTACCGAGTATCGCAATGTTACCCTTGGCCCAGCACTACCGAGTATCGCAATGTTACCTTTGGCCCAGCACTACCGAGTATCGCAATGTTACCCTTTGCCCAGCAGTACCGAGTATCGCAATGTTACCCTTGGCCCAGCACTACCGAGTATTGCAATGTTACCCTTTGCCCAGCACTACCGAGTATCGCAATGTTACCCTTGGCCCAGCACTACCGAGTATCGCAATGTTACCCTTTGCCCAGCACTACCGAGTATCGCAATGTTACCCTTGGCCCAGCACTACCGAGTATAGCAATGTTACCCTTTGCCCAGCACTACCGAGTATCGCAATGTTACCCTTTGCCCAGCACTACCGAGTATCGCAATGTTACCCTTTGCCCAGCACTACCGAGTATCGCAATGTTACCCTTGGCCCAGCACTACCGAGTTTAGCAATGTTACCCTTGGCCCAGCACTACCGAGTATCGCAATGTTACCCTTGGCCCAGCACTATCGAGTATCGCAATGTTACCCTTGGCCCAGCACTACCGAGTATCGCAATGTTACTCTTGGCCCAGCACTACCGAGTATCGCAATGTTACCCTTTGCCCAGCACTACCGAGTATCGCAATGTTACCCTTTGCCCAGCACTACCGAGTATCGCAATGTTACCCTTTGCCCAGCACTACCGAGTATCGCAATGTTACCCTTGGCCCAGCACTGCCGAGTATCGCAATGTTACCCTTGGCCCAGCACTACCGAGTATCGCAATGTTACCCTTGGCCCAGCACTACCGAGTATCGCAATGTTACCCTTTGTCCAGCACTACCGAGTTTAGCAATGTTACCCTTGGCCCAGCACTACCGAGTATCGCAATGTTACCCTTTGCCCAGCACTACCGAGTATCGCAATGTTACCCTTGGCCCAGCACTACCGAGTATCGCAATGTTACCCTTTGCCCAGCACTACCGAGTATAGCAATGTTACCCTTGGCCCAGCACTACCGAGTATCGCAATGTTACCCTTTGCCCAGCACTACCGAGTATCGCAATGTTACCCTTTGCCCAGCACTACCGAGTATAGCAATGTTACCCTTGGCCCAGCACTACCGAGTATCGCAATGTTACCCCTGGCCCAGCACTACCAAGTATCGCAATGTTACCCTTTGCCCAGCACTACCGAGTATCGCAATGTTACCCTTTGCCCAGCACTACCGAGTTTAGCAATGTTACCCTTGGCCCAGCACTACCGAGTATCGCAATGTTACCCTTTGCCCAGCACTACCGAGTATCGCAATGTTACCCTTTGTCCAGCACTACCGAGTATCGCAATGTTACCCTTGGCCCAGCACTACCGAGTATAGCAATGTTACCCTTTGTCCAGCACTACCGAGTATAGCAATGTTACCCTTGGCCCAGCACTACCGAGTATCGCAATGTTACCTTTGGCCCAGCACTACCGAGTATCGCAATGTTACCCTTGGCCCAGCACTACCAAGTATCGCAATGTTACCCTTTGCCCAGCACTACCGAGTATCGCAATGTTACCCTTTGCCCAGCACTACCGAGTTTAGCAATGTTACCCCTGGCCCAGCACTACCAAGTATCGCAATGTTACCCTTTGCCCAGCACTACCGAGTATCGCAATGTTACCCTTTGTCCAGCACTACCGAGTTTAGCAATGTTACCCTTGGCCCAGCACTACCGAGTATAGCAATGTTACCCTTGGCCCAGCACTACCGAGTATCGCAATGTTACCCTTTGTCCAGCACTACCGAGTATAGCAATGTTACCACTGAACGGGTCACTGCACGGCGTCACAGAAGCTGGCGATGATGTGTGCGCGAACCGCTAAAAGGAAAGTGGTTATTACAGCTCAGGGTGCCCCTCTGCGCTACCTGGCGCGCTCACTCCGCTTGGCGTGGCGCGCGAGGAGGGGAGGCTATGTAAGAACCCACTCATTGGCTCTATATCATACCCCCCCCACCCCCCATCAACCGGCGCATGCTACCAGTCATAATACATAGATGTTACTTCTATATATGGAAATGTGGGTTTACAACGGACAGCAGCTGAGCATCAACGTTTCTTAATCAACTCAGGGGCTTCGTTGACAGAACGAGGGGGCGGGGTGCGCGCACGAGCGCTCTGCTAAGTGAAGTCGAGGGGGATGCATTTGCTCGGTGATACTCGGTAGTGCTGGGCCAAGGGTAACATTGCTAAACTCGGTAGTGTTTCTAGTATGGGGCGTCAAGTGCCCCTCTCATTTCCGTCGGCCAAAGAGGCTTCTGTCTCAACAAAAGTGCATTTTGTCTACAAAAGCGACTTCTGTCTTTACAAAAGTGCATTTTGTCTACGAAAGCACTTTTGTAGAGACAAAAATCAACTTTTGTAGAGACAAAATCAACTTTTGTAGAGACAAAATCAACTTTTGTAAAGACAGAAGTCGCTTTTGTAGACAAAATGCACTTTTGTTGAGACAGAAGCCTCTTTGGCCGACGGAATGAGAGGGGCACTTGGCGCCCCATACTAGAAACACCAGCCCAACACGGGAGGTTGTCCTTAGCTGGTACCTGATACAAGGAAACATGCACACATGTTTCCTGGTATCGCTTATTGGCAAAGGACGATAATATTTTGATAATAAAAGAACCCCACTCATGTGGGGATAAGCTAAAGACCCAGCCCAGCTCTATTCAATTTGAGCAAGTGGACGTGGACATTGGGGATGACACGAATATAGGGTTCCAGTGTGCAGCGGCAACAGTTGAGTAACGAATCTCTCTCCTTACCTTACGCCAGCGGCGCTAATTCGACTACAAATAAGTGCCCCCCCTCCCCCCCCACCCCCACCCCATTGGCAACTGCATCCTCCTCGACTTCACTTAGCAGAGCGCTCGTGCGCGCACCCCCCCCCCCCCCAACTCTTTAAACCAACAAACACACCAGCTCTGCGTTATTCCTAGTCCGAGGAGTGCAATAACTACAGATAATTGCTACGACAGAGATAGCGGCCACAGCCATCAATACATGGAAACACAAAACAATTGACATCGAACTGGGCATGCTGTAGCCTACGGTGAACTTTGGACTGCTCTCCTTTTCCTTGATATCTATTTCAGTTTCAATAAACTACTTATGAGGCGGGGCAAAGGGGGTTGGTCGTGTTCCCAGGTCACGATGAATGAAAAGCATAACACTCCGCATGCAATGGAAGGGCGAATACACGACACTAAACTGACGATTTCCCGATTTATGGTTATTTAATATTAAAATTCCCAGTTCACGTTTATTGAAAATCCTTGATCACGGCGGTTCGGCTAATGCCCCATTTCCAGTTCACGAAGAATTATTTTCCTCATTCCCAGTTCACGGTAAAATAAAAAGCCCAATCACGAGGAACGCAAATACGCCCCCCCCCCCCCCACTCCTTATGGTCCCATCCTTCATTAACTCTACTTACTCAGTGATACGATGGCTGCGATTTAAACCTGATTTAACCTACATGTCATGAGTGCAATGCTGCGGGCATCAGCCACGCCGGGAGCACGTGACTTCTCGTCAAACACCCACCTGTGCGGCGACACTTGATCGTGACATCTAGGACCGGCCGGCAGCGTCCGCGCCCCCCCCCCCCCACCCCCCCTGCCACCCACACATACCTCGTCCATCGTACTGTCTGTCTTGTCCCTCGAACGACGACCCGACCGAAGACCTGGTTAAATCCTATGTCAACAGCCTCGGCCATGTCCACATCGGCCCCTGCAAAATACGAGCGGACCCTGCTAGTACAAACGAAGCCTTAATGCCGTCATTGAGACTCCACTCATGCGCCCCGGATAAAGACAAGCCGAGAAATGTTGCCACGTTCAAAGACGAGGAAGCTGGGACCAACTTGTGACCCGAGGAGCGGAACAATAGCCGCGATGGCGGGTCACCCATCGCGTCAAATATCCACTGTGCTACTCCAGTCGGTAGAGGCTGCTTCCTAAGAGGCACGTTTGGGCTTTTGGGTTAGGCAGGGGCGGATCCAAGGGGGGGGGGGTGGGGCCGACTCGGCCCCGGCCCCCCA